>JAUCMX010000025.1:841308-863808 GCA_033459395.1 Hemibagrus guttatus | reverse complement strand
GTTTTAGTGAAGTTTCCTTTGAAGCTAGTCCAGTCGGCGCGCACACAGCGGCCCAGCGCGGGAAACAGCTACCCTTATGTGGACATCGTCCTGGAGGACACGAGCAACCACAGAACTACACAACTACAGCTGGAACAGGTCTCACACACACACACACACACACTTCAACACATGAAATTGATTAGCATTACTCCAGATGTCACGCCCGATGTCTGTACTGTGCTAGAAATAACCGTCGTGTGTGTTGGCAGGTGCTGGAGCTCTGTCGCGTGGTTGCCATGCACGTCGAAAATCTGCTGCTGCGTCAAGAGAAAAGACTCACGCTTCCTCCGAGTGAAATCACGCTCCTATAACACGGGGGCATTTCTGCCATCCCATAATACGTACCGTACAGTCACTATAGCAACCTGGCGCAGAAGGAGAAGGTGGTACGCTTCCTGCTGATTACAGCTGAAAAGATCACCATGGACTTTCACGCAGACCTGTGAGGATGTGTTTGTACGCCATTTTGTAGACGCCACGTCTGTGATCGTTATTGTGTTTACACACACACACACACACACACACACACACACACTGTTACTCAGGAGAAAATGGAATTATTCTTTTGGACACCTGGACACTTGTAGGAATTTTTACACTGGAGGTGTCAGAGCTCGCTGTGTTCATGTGGCCTGTAGAAGGAGGACATTTTACACAGGAGACATGGACACAACATACCTTTTTGATATAATAAATAAATCATATTTTATCAGAGTCTTCAGTTTTGTTGTTTGTTTACACTCCAGAGAAAACTCAATAGTCTCTCTGTGTAATGTTCAGTATTTCCCAGGCTTCATGATTCTCCTGTTTATTAGAGGGAATCTGAGCAGGACTGCGTGTGTGTGTGTGTGTGTGTGTGTGTGTGTGTGTGTGTGTGTGTGTGTGTGTGTGTTTCTCAGCTGTAAAATCTTCAGGTGAAAATCCTTTTTATTTTATTGTAGTGAATGTGATGTGATGATAAGGTTATACTGCTGGAAAATCCTTGAGCCGTTATAGTAGTGGAGCTTGATGCTAGGTGATAGTACTGCACCATACAGAGGATTTTTTTTTTTTTTTAAATCAGTAGTTTATCCTGAAAAATGTCTGAGAAATCGGACAGTTCTTTATGAGTATAAATACAACAGGTTTAAGACTTGCTACATATTTCAAGGGCTTTGATGACAAAAACAAACAAACATGGAATTAGCAGTTGGCGTTATTTCAAGTGAAGTTTATTGATTATTAGGACACTATGGGGAAATGCTACTGGTATTTAAATAAATAAATAAATAAATAAGACTGATGAGGGGCACGTTTGCCTCACACCTCCAGGGTTGGGGGTTCGAGTCCCGCCTCCGCTGTGTGTGTGGAGTTTGCATGTTCTCCACGTGCCTCAGGGGTTTCCTCCGGGTACTCCGGTTTCCTCCCCCGGTCAAAAGACATGCATTGTAGGTTGATTGACGTCTCTAAATTGTCCGTATTGCGTGAGTGAATGAGAGAGTGTGTGTGTGCCCTGTGATGGGTTGGCAGAATGAAAGAATTATATGGCACATAAGATAAGATAGAACTTTATTAATACCAGAAAAAAATTCTTGAAACCTGTGGTCCGACGTTTCTTCAGTTCCCCACTCATGACTTCATTTGCTAGCTCCTTTTGTTGTGCGAAATGGAAAAATGGTTTCATCTAATCCTGTCATAGACAACCCGTCATAAAAAATGTAGAAATAGACATTATGGAGACATATAAAGTCTGCAGAGATCGTTGGAGCCCCAGGTGAACGGACTTAGCGAGTACGTTTAGCATACTAATGATATGTAGACAAACAACCCAATGTTACACTCATCAGTGTGTTATTTATTTTCTCTTTATCTAGTTAGCTCTAGGCTATACATTTTAGCTGCTACAGTTTCTTCACTGGGACTTGTGAATCCTGCACTGTGCTAGGCTGCTATTTATGCTGCGCATATTGTTGTCAAAATGAACGCACCTTTTACTCAGTAGCACGCTCACGTGTTTGCGTTGCTGAACTCTCCCGCGCATGCGCAGTAAAGAAACCTCTTTACGGTAAGCGAGTTTACGGCAACCGTTACCTACCGCACTGAAAATTCCGTTTTCAGGAATTAACCTGATTACTGGGGTTTCTTTTATTCATTTATTTTTTGCACAAGCAAGATGGATTAGCGACATTGCTTCATCAGACAGGAGAGACTGTTGCATTGCCGTTCTGTCGCTGGTTAGTTAGATGTAGCCGAGCTAGCAGGCTAGTCAGTTTTCCAGTCTCCGGTTTGTGTTGATGTGGGTAAGCGTAGTTACCAATAAACATCTTATTAGCAACAAAGCTTAACTTTCATGCTGTGGCAAAGGACATTGAACCAGGAATCTTAAGTGTTTAGTGCATACATGTTCGTTAAAAAAAAAAAAACAGTTTTTTTTGTTTGTTTGTTTGTTTGCTTAGCTAACAGTTGCTTAGCATACGCAGTTGGTCCACAGCGTGCCTTCAGTCACGTCGCTCATGTTGCGTTCAAGAGCTTTTGGAATTATGGTTAAATATGAATTTCCAACCTAGAAGTTACACACACGTTAATAATACGATTAAATGCACTAGGGTGTAGGGAATTGTCATTTCTTCATAGGCCGGTGGTTGGTAAGGTTTTTATTATTATTATATACGTTTAATGTTGTCACGGATTAACTTTGTATCTGTAACCAATTTGGAGCAGTGTGTAAATTTACAGATTTAAAACAATACATATAAATTAGGTTAGTTAGATTTAGTTAAATATATAACTTACAGTCGCATTTGAAAGAAAATCACGGTCTGTGAAGTACAGAAGTGACAGGAATTGAAGGGGCGCCTGAAGGCTGCATTAGCGTCGGCGTTATCATGGGCACATAAAAACGGAGCTTTTCAAAACAAGCTCAGAGATCTTAGGACCTGACAGAAAAAAGGAAAGTAAATAAATAAAAAACCCCAAAAATGTCAGCGAGTGGCTTTACAGATTTACGCGACAAGCTGAAGTCGATGACTCCGCACAGGGAGAACCGCAAAACCACGAAGGGTTTTTCCGATCACGGCGGCGTTAAGAAGCGCAGGCGTCGCGACTCCGAGGACGAGCACGAGCAGCAGGAGGAGGAGGAGGAGGAGGCGCGCAAGGTGAAGAGCGGGATCACGCAGGCGCGCGTCTTCACGCCCGACGAGTGCGCGCGCATCGAGGCTAAGATCGACGAGGTGGTGGCCAAAGCGGACCGCGGTCTGTACCGGGAGCACACGGTGGACCGCGCGCCGCTGCGCAACAAGTACTTCTTCGGCGAGGGCTACACGTACGGCGCGCAGCTGGAGAAGCGCGGCCCCGGCCAGGAGCGCCTCTACTCCAAGGGCGAGGTGGACGAGATCCCGGCCTGGGTGGACGAGCTCGTCATCGGACCCTTGGTGGCGCGCGGGATCATCCCGGAGGGCTTCGTGAACAGCGCCGTGATTAACGACTACCAACCGGGCGGCTGCATCGTGTCCCACGTGGACCCCATCCACATCTTCGAGCGTCCCATCGTGTCCGTGTCGTTCTTCAGCGACAGCGCGCTCTGCTTCGGCTGCAAGTTCCAGTTCAAACCCATCCGCGTGTCCGAGCCGGTGCTGTGCCTCCCCGTGCGCCGCGGCAGCGTCACCTTACTCAGGTGAGCGTGATGATCACAGCCCCGCCCTCAGCACACGGAACAGGTGCGTGCGCAGTTAGGAGCTAAAGGGTGGGGGGCTGCTAACACAGATATTCACAACAACAGCAGGAAGTGTAAAGAGAGGTGTTTTTTACGCATATATGTCTACTGACATCACTTTTAGATCTCAGACGAGACCTGATCCCGTGTGTGTGTGTGTGTGTGTGTGTGTGTTTTGGGGGAAAGTGAAGTATATTTGCAGGTGATAAGAGTCAGGTTTGGCTGTAGGCTGTGTTTAATATTCTAGTGATATCCATTAATGAGAGATCCAGTGCAGAAGCTGGACTCCCAGAATGCATTGCATCTGCACTGAACAGCGATGTTAGAGAATGCTGATCGCGATGGTGCCGGGATCCGTGGGGAGGGCCGACAGAAACACTAAAGCGCCGCTGCATCGCTCGGTTTCAGTAGAGATGACACGAGGGTTTAAAGATTTACACGCCGCACTACTCTGTGAATATCTGTAGATTTAACTGAATCCTGTGAGCAGGACAGTGCTCGCGTCCCTCAGTGAAATCCTGGACGTTCACAGCTCTTCTGAAATCTGCTTCATTTCAGTGGCTACGCTGCTGATGACATCACGCACTGTATCCGGCCCCAGGACATCAAGCAGCGGCGAGCGGTCATCATCCTCAGGAAGTGAGTAGAGAAACACCGCAGTTGTGTACAGCTTTAGTGACAGCATTAAAGACTTGTTTACTGAAACAAAGGAAAATCTGTAGCAGTGTGGAGAAAAAAAATAAATAAACAAGACGTCAGGTCTGAGTGTGTAGCAGGTTAAAAAAAAATGAAAAAAAAATGAAATCATTAATCAGTGGCAGTGTTTCTTGTGTGTTTTTTTCGATTTTAGGTTGCTTTTTGCCTTTTTTAATTTTAAATAATTTTTTTAATCTATTATATTATATTTTAAAATGGCTAAAAAAGGCTTCTTTTTTTTATTATTAAATAATTTAGTATAATATCGTATGGTTTTCAGGTCCTGAATTTTTTTTTTTTTTTTGCTTGCTTATACGTTAATATAATAAACAATGATAATAAATCAGTTTTTTTTTGATAAATTTTTCATGTGGTGTACCTCCTAATAATGATAAACCCAGAGTGTTGTTTTTATATATATATATATTTTTTTTATTTTTTTTATTATTTATTTATTTATTTATTTATTTTTAAACTTCGCAGCAGATAAAAGGCAAAAACAAAGTGCATCCCGATTCTAAACCAATTACTAATCTTTATTCACAGAGCAGTGTTTAATACACACGCAGCTGAAAGTGCTGTACAGAATAAATGGTGAAAGTGAGTGTGATTAAATTGAAAAATAAAAAGTGAGAGGAAATCCAAATAAACATAGTTATGCTTTAGAAGCTAAAGTGTCGGGACAGAACAGGTGTTTAGCCTCAAACATCATCGTCAGGGATTTGTGATGGAGAGAGGAATCGGGATTGATTGATTGATTGATTGATTTCAGGACGAGAGCGAACGCACCTCGTCTGGACACGTCTCTCAGCACTTTCTCCAGTCCCACTTCAGAGCGACGACACGTGCTGAAAGCAAAGCGCTCGCACCGTAAAGCTGACCCAGATGCTGCACACAGGTGTGTGTGTGAGAGAGAGAGAGAGAGAGAGTACAGAAAACTTTTTTTTGTTTGTTTGTTTTTTTTGAGAGGGAATAAGAGTCTGGTGAGGGAGTGAATGTTTGAAGTGACAAGAGGAAATGATTTAAACATAACACATTTAATTATAAACTGATTAATGTGTGATGAAAAATAGTAATCAGAGTCAGGATGGTAACAATCTCTCTCTCTCTCTCTCTCTCTCTCTCACCGTCTCTCTCTGTCTTTCTTCCTCTCTCTGTCTCTCTGTTCCTCTCTTTTCCCCTCTCTCTCTCTCTCAGGCCTCGTGTATTAGAGATGGATAAAGAACAGCAGAGGCGTTCACTCCTCCTCCAGCAGAGTCGTCATGGCGACGATGAGGACGGCTCCTTGGAGAACTCGTGGAGGAGAGTGGTGAACACGTCGTCGTCCTCATCCCACTCTGAACACACTTCTTCATCTCGCCGAGTGAAGATGAGACGCCACTGAAGACCTCTGACCGCGAACACTCGACTGTTAATAGAAACAGCAGCGTTAGACACGTCCCGAGCGCCAGCATGCGGAATGGGACACGCCCCGGCGAGGAGAACGCGGCTGTTTTATTTATACGGTTTTGTAAGAAAAGGATGTGAATAGAGGGAGATTTTAGTTTTAGACCTCGTTATCCACAGCAGCGTTAGGAGCTAACCTCTGCAGTAACACAATCCCAAAAAAAAAAAAAAAATTTTTTTGTTTAAGGATTTAAATCCGGTCTGCTTTATGCTGTTTATTGATTTCTGGCACCTTCTGGAACCAGCATCTCCTCAGTATTATCTACCTACGAAGGATCCGTATGTGTGTCTGAAGATTCCCGAGCCGTCGTGTGCATGCGCAGTGTGAGTTTCAGGGATGCGTCCATATCACGTACATCTTAATGCTACAAATACCAGGAGCGGGCGCTGCGGCATCTTCCTATAAAACATCTGTACAGTGTTTAAACCGAGCAGCGTCAGCGAGCGTATTCGATCAGCAAGGGGACGTGAATCGTGTGCAGCAGAAACCCGATCGTGCGACACAAATCGTCACACGTGCGAGCGCTTCACTTCAGCGCGCACTGACGCACACCCACTTCCTCATCATGATCTACACCTTTGTCCGTTCAAGACCTTCATTTTTAGTGACCACGTGTACCAAAGAGACTTGGGTCTGGGAGAAGGTATCGGTGCGTTCCCTGGTTAGATTAGCAGTGCAGAAGCAACACACAGAAATATGTGATCCGTACAGACGTGAAAAAAAAATAATCGATTAAAGATGCTATTATTGTGAGGCAGAATTTCTATTTTGTGTTCTCTTTGCTTTGTTTTTGTTTTTTTTAATAGAGGAAGGAATTTTCTCTTCTGTGAGTTTTTCAGATCTCCTACCGGTGACTTCGGCAGTAAAAAGGAACGTCGCGTGACGAGATCAGATAAGGATCAGACACTCGTGTGAATTTAAAATCAGTATTCAGGTAGAGCATTTAAGTATTTAATTTGTTCTGTTAGGGAGGGAGATCCCTTCAGGGTGAGCCGTAAAGCTAGGACGGACCCGTGAGTTTGAGTTGAATTGAGTTGTTGGATTTCTCCACACTTGTAACAAAGTTCTGTTTTGAAAAATGACTTGAAGACTTGTGGAGGCTCACACTAATGAGAAACGGATATTTTTGCAGCAGAGATGTACAGGCCTGAAAGAAATTAAAAGAGGAGTTTTAAAGAAAATGCCGAGTGTGCAGTGATTCTGTTCAGAAGGCAATGATGATCCTGTTTAATCCGTGATGATAAAATCTACATGATTCTTTTCCCGAAAGTTCCAGACAACTGGATGATTATAACAGACACATAATGTTCCACGATATTAATACGCTGCTAAAACTGAAATATTCTTTTAATAAAAAGCAGGGTTTTTTTTTTTTTTTCTGTAAAGTCGCTGTGGTATAAGAGGAATAGAACACTTCAGCTCCAGTTTCCTTACACGCTAATCCGCTCACATCATCATTTCTACAGTAACAGCTCATTCTCATGGACTTCTTCGCTTCGCCACATACTTGAACATTACTAAAATCTAAACAATAATCAGATTTTTAGTATAGTTTTTGTTTTTTAAACAAATTTGAAAAAGTTGCTGATCCAAAATATGACCATGGCGAATGAGGAGGGGTCACTAAGACAAAAACCCTCACGTACCTTACGTCTTGAACTTCTACAAGTCACAACAAAGCCTGGACGCTGATTGGGCCACAAGTAAGACGACACATTTTTCTCGGCTCCCTATTGGTCTAAACCCGCGTCAATCAAAAGGTCTCAGCCAATCATTGCTGCGCGTTGATATCGGTTTGGTTAGTTCGCGTTAGCGCACGAAACGAGTAACTGCTATGACCTCGAGTCACGAAGCCATGTTTAAAGGCTAATTCTCTGCCTGGTTTAGATTATAATTAGTTGGAGGCTTTTCTGAAAAGGTAAGTGACCAAACTATTCAACTGCTACTCGATTACTGACCGAGTAGTTAGCACTGGAGCTAGCGCCTGCTAACAACAACAACGTCGGAGAAGTTCTCTAGCTTTAGCAAGTAGCTATGGTTTACAAACATGAATCTGAAGAAGTGAGAATTCTTGCTGTAAATGTAAGATTATCCTGCAGTTTTATTTATTAGTTTTTTGTTTAAACGGTGAAACTGAGAAGCGAAGGCCCTTTGTGATGCAGCTTTTCTGTGCATCTTCTATTTAAAGGTGCGATAGTCAATTCTTTACTCATAATTTGTTAAAAATAACGTACGAAATATTTCGAATAAAAAGCCAAAATAAAAGGGCCTGACTTCCGGACATCCGTATTATGTGAGAAATTAGGGCTGAGAAAACTTACATAATGAATGTGTGTGAAATAAACAAAAAATTCTGGATATAAGTTTGTTCTTTATCCTTTATATATCCTATATATATGTTCGCCTTTTTACTAGATTGACATATCAGGCAAAAATTAATATTGGGAAAAAAAAAAAATAAATTTACAAAAAACCAAAAAAACCAATTTTTTTTGCTGTGATGAGCCTGGAAGATTTTAGTATTTTAATTTTAATATAGATTTTAGGAGGGAGAGAGAGAGAGACAGAGAGAGGGTGAGAGAGAGAGGGCGGGAGAGAGGGTGAGAGAGAGAGAGGGTGAGAGAGAGAGGGGTGAGAGAGAGAGGGCGGGAGAGAGGGTGAGAGAGAGAGGGCGGGAGAGAGGGTGGGGAGAGAGAGGGCGGGAGAGAGAGAGGGCGGGAGAGAGAGAGAGAGAGGGCGGGAGAGAGAGAGAGAGAGGGCGGGAGAGAGGGGGAGAGAGAGGGCGGGAGAGAGAGAGGGCGGGGGAGAGAGAGAGAGGGAGAGAGAGAGGGGGGAGAGAGAGAGAGGGCGGGAGAGAGAGAGAGAGAGGGAGAGAGAGAGGGCGGGAGAGAGGGGAGAGGAGAGAGAGAGGGCGGGAGAGAGGGGAGAGAGAGAGGGGGGCGAGAGAGGGCGGGAGAGAGGGCGAGAGAGAGAGGGGGCGGGAGAGAGGGCGGGGGGGGAGAGAGAGGGCGGGAGAAAAGGCGGGGGGGAGAGAGGGCGGGGGGGGAGAGAGAGAGAGGGCGGGGGGGGAAGAGAGGGGGGGAGAGAGAGAGAGAGGGCGGGGGAGAGAGAGAGAGAGGGCGGGGGGGGGGGGAGAGGGGGAGAGAGGGCGGGGGGGGGGGGAGAGGGGGGGAGAGAGGGCGGGAGAGAGAGGGGGGGAGAGGGGCGGGAGAGAGAGGGGGGGAGAGGGCGGGGGAGGGGGGAGAGAGGGCGGGGAGAGAGGGCGGGAGAGAGGGCGGGAGAGAGGGGGAGAGAGGGGAGAGAGGGGGGGAGAGAGGGGGGAGGGGGGGAGAGGGGGAGAGAGGGCGGGGGGAGGGGGAGAGAGGGGGGGAGAGGGGGAGAGAGGGCGGGAGAGAGGGGAGAGAGGGCGGGGAGAGGGGGAGAGAGGGCGGGAGAGAGGGGGAGAGGGGGAGAGGGCGGGAGAGAAAGGGGAGAGGGCGGGAGAGAGGGAGAGGGGGGGGGGAAAAAAAAAGGGCGGGGAGAGAGGGAGGGGGGGAGAGGGGGGGGGAGAGAGGGGGGGGGGAGAGAGGGCGGGAAGGGGGGGGAGGAGGGGGGGAGAGGGAGAGAGAGGGCGGGGGGGGGGGGGAGAAGGAGAGAGAGGGCGGGGGGAGAGAGGGGGGGGGGGGGAGAGAGGGCGGGAGAGAGGGGGGGGGGGGAGAGAGGGGGGGGGAGAGAGGGGGGGGGGGGAGAGAGGGCGGGGGGGGGAGAGGGGGGGGGGGGGGAGAGAGGGCGGGGGGGGGGGGGGGGGGGAGAGAGGAGAGAGAGGGCGGGGGGGGGGAGAGGGCGGGGGGGGGAGAGAGGGCGGGGGGGGGAGAGGGCGGGGGGGGGGAGAGGGCGGGAGAGAGGGGGAGAGGGGGGGAGAGGGAGAGAGAGGGCGGGAGAGAGGGAGAGAGAGGGCGGGGGGGGGGAGAAGGAGGGGGGAGAGGGCGGGAGAGGAGGGGGGAGAGAGGGGGGGAGAGAGGGCGGGGGGGGGGAGAGGGAGAGAGAGGGAGAGAGAGGGCGGGAGAGAAGGGGGGGGAGAGGGGGGGGGGAGAGGGGGGGGGAGGGGGGAGAGGGCGGGAGAGAGGGGAGAGAGGGCGGGAGAGAGGGAGAGAGAGGGCGGGAGAGAGGGAGAGAGAGGGCGGGAGAGAGGGAGAGAGAGGGGGGAGAGAGGGGGGAGGGGGGAGAGAGGGGGGGGAGGGGGGGAGAGGGGAGAGAGGGCGGGAGAGAGGGAGAGAGAGGGCGGGAGAGAGGGAGAGAGGGGCGGGAGAGAGGGAGAGAGAGGGAGGGAGAGAGGGCGGGAGGGAGGGAGAGAGGGGGGGAGAGAGGGCGGGAGAAGGGGAGAGAGGGCGGGAGAGAGGGGAGAGAGGGGGGAGAGAGGGCGGGAGAGAGGGTGAGAGAGTGCGAGAGAGAGAGGGTGAGAGAGAGGGCGGGAGTGTGTGTGTGTGTTTAGTCAGGTTAAACTCGGCTTTAAATAGTTCAGTTTGAATGTAGAGATGTTTTAACTGAAAGGAATTCAGTGTAAATCCTGTGTGTAAGAAGGAAGACTGAAATGTAATAAAGCAGGATTTTATTCTTGCTGAAGCGGTGATGTGATGTTTGGTCCGTTGCAGACAGAGTCATGTATTATTCCAGTAAAAGACGGGGTGAAGATGGAATCAGCGCCATCATCGACTTCCTGCTGTCCAACGCACGCCTGGTGCTCGGAGTGGGCGGAGTCGCCGTCCTGGGCATCGCTACCCTAGCTGTGAAAAAGGTGAGGAGTGTAACAGTGTTGATGCGATTCATTACTGCACATTAATGTGTAAATGACAGGGTATTAATCAGGCAGGTTTCTTCCTCTCATTAACTTAACTAGCTAACTAATGAGCTGTGCATTAGACATGTTTAATCAGTTACTGAGGAACTAAAACACGAGACTGGAGCGGTTTCTTGTCTAGCCGACGCCGATTTATTTCCCACGCACTTTAAACGTCTTCTCCGCCAGCTGATCGAACGAGCCGGCCGGCCTCCTGACGACGGGAATCCTGAGAAAAAGATGACGGACAGCTGGGAGGAGCTTAACCTGGTCAGTTCCTCCCCCAAACTGCTTCAGAAAGGCATTGAGGGCGTGGTGATGAAGCAGATTGCTGCAGCCTCCAAGAATGGTATGTAGCACATGACATGCTGAGAATTTCTCACCTGTCCCAACACACAGAGCGAGTGTTAGACATGTCGAGCTGCGTTGTGTTCTGTCCAGTCTGTGGAGTAAATGTGTTTCACTTTAAAAGCAGACGGTCAGTTAGATGCAGTTAAATGACAATCATTCCTCCTTTTGTTGTTGTTTTCCCCCCCTAGCTGACTTGTCTCAGTCCGCACATCAGAGCCAATCCCAGACTCAGACGTGCAGACGGCTAGACCTGTGCGTGTTAACCTTCTCAGAAAGACTGGAGCAGTATTACCGGTCACGCGTGTGTCTTCCCCGGGTGAAGTGTCTCGAGCTCAGCAGAGAGCGCTGGACATCTCTACAGAGATCCAGGCCTTCCTGCACTCCAAACACCCCGACATGCCCCGGGGGGAGATGACGTTAGCGGGATCGCTGCTGGACGATCTGCAGGTGGTCAGGGCTGATCACGCCTGCCTGCTCGTTCCACTACAGGTAGCAGGAAGTAAACTGCCTTTAAAACCAATTAGATTTGAGAAATCACCAGCGCTGTTGTTTTGGTGTATTTAGACATAATATTCATATTCTAATTCCTGAGTTATCTTATTGTGTGTGTATAGCTGGAACCCAGTCTCTGGACCCCGATCGCCGGAGAGGACACGTTTCTCGGCCATCCTCAGTTCTGCATGTTACGGCGTGAAAACCTTGAGTACTTCCCACGTGGGCGGAGCTACTGGGACAGACACCTCCTCGCTGGCTACCTGTCATCTCAACTCGTTGCCGAGCAACTACGCAAATCCATAATGGAGTCAATGAACTGGCCATCACTGAGTGGAACCCTGGAGTGCGAGGTGCGCCCGGTGCTCGGGTCTCCCGCCCTAAAGCTGGAAATACGAGGTTTGAAAGAAAGCAGAAGTTTCGACGAAGAGCAGCTGTTTATTAGTATTCTGCCGACAGTGCGCTTGGGGGACATGACGCTAACGGCGCAGCCGGAAATCACCGGATCATTTGACTACGTGTGGTACCAGAGCTTCTACACCAGTGAAACGGCTCGACTGGCCAGTCTCGACCAATCAGACGGGGAGTCGGGCGTTAGGAGGAAGTGCCTGAAAACGCTAAAGGCCGTGTGTCGGAACTGCCCCGCCCTCCACAAGCTGACCGGTGCACAGGTCAGCAACCTCATCCTGCACATGAGTGAGAAGGAGTTCGACTGGTCAGAGTCGGCATTCTCTGATAGGTTCCAGCAGGCCATCACGGAGCTTATCGGCTACCTGGAGACGGGCTTCCTCCCCAGTTACTTTAAACCTGCCGTGAATCTGCTGCAGGGCTTCAGCGAGGACGACATCGATGAGATGGGCTTCATGCTCTACTGCGCCGTGAGCGAGCCCGAGATACTGCTCATATAATAAGCTATGCTTCTAATAAACACACACACATTTTGTTTTACATATAAGAGTGTTGTGACATTGAGTTGATGACGGTGACGTGCTTCTTCACTTTATCGGAGGCTGGTTTAGTGCCCCTGCAACCAAAGACCAACACCAAATCTGTCAGTGTGAGAAATTTCTGACTCAAAGTCCAGTAGGAGGACAGCATTAGATGACCCGAAACCTGCAAGACGGCTACGACTACAAATGCTATAGGCAGAGTAAACACAACATGGGATTCAGAACTGTTGAATCGTCTCATCACAGGGAGAGAGATGGACAATTTCCAGCTTCCTGGGTTCTTCTTCAGGCATGACCTCACCATCAGGTCTTCAGTGTGTGATCTGAAGAGGAGAACACAGCCATGAGTTTATTAGAGAAGTTGTTTGCATTGCACTTTATCTAAAAAAAAAAACAAAAAAACTGCTGTACAAATTACAAACAGCTCCTTTAAAGCAGGAGGCAATCCATACTCGTTCCAACAGGACCTTACATATCAGACATTTTTAGTGTGTTCTGCAGTAGTCTGATCCAACATGAGACAGTGTGTGAGTGATGGAGGTTTTAATGAAGCTGCTGGAATAAACTGAGTTTATTATTTATCTACACTTATACAGGGAGTTTATTCTTTAATAATCTGATAGTACACTGATATTGGAGACGTGCTCTGGTCAGCGCTCGGATCATAAGGATGGCACTTTAGTGATTGCCAGACCACAACGATCCTGTTGTGCACAAAAGCAGTAAAGCAAGTGTGCTGATCTGATCGGTTTTCCTCATGAGATTTGATTGTGTGTGCTTTATGCAGTCTTCTCCCTGAATGAATAACACTCATAGAAAAATCAGGGTCTGGAAAATCATTTAGAGTCAAATCTATATTGAGTAAATAAAGATATTTTGACTAACGAGTCGGGTGTTGTGATTTCACATTAATTAGAGAGAGTCTCGAGTTATTAAACACAAACACATTACCTCACATGCTAGACTTCATTTGTCATTTTAATAATATAATCCTAATCCTCACTTTGTGACTCTTCAGCATTAGTTCTTAAGAAACCCCTCCTGTCTCAAACACTCAACATGGAAGGTTTGGTTAATTGGCTTAAGACTAATTAGCTTAAAAACGTAAAACGGAATGGAATTTGTAGACGGTCCCTAAGCTCATAAGGGTCTCGCTAGAAATCAACTGCTGTTATAAAACGGTCAGTTACTGGAAATTAATAAGTAGTAGCAGATTATCTTATATATAATGTAATATAATATATACCGTGTTATATTACAGTAATTAACAAGTGCTAATGTTTTTCTAGCTGGTGCTCCAGAGCTATAATAACCGACAATTTTTGGAAAATATAAAGGCTTAAAGTACAGACATCATTGTTTCAGAGTAAAAACAATTGAATTGATTCAGATTTATCTGATCATTGTTCAGCGATTTGTGGATCTTCCGGTGTGAAGAAATCATTTTAAAGTAATGATAAATGTTAATAAATGCTTTTTCCACCAGAGAAATCCGAGCATGCAGGGCTTCACGGTGGCATTGCAGGGGTCATCATGAGGCTGCCCAGGGTCAGGAATATAAATGTAGTCTATTTCTAAAAGTTGGAATGAAATACAATAGTAAAGATGTTCAGGTTTCACGTTGTGCTTTCACGTCCACAGAGTTTACGCTGAAGATTTGCGATGATCAAAAAAACACAACAACAACAACAACAACAACATGTTGGGAAACAAATGCAGGACTGAGGTAAGTGCGTGCGCGTTCCCGCGAGGGGTCAGGGCGGTCACGGAACCGGAAATAAATCTGTCGCGAAAATAAATCACGTTCCGCGCAGACTGGGTCGTGTGTCGGTGTGTTTCGTGTGCTGGTTCTGTCCTAAAGGTCAGACACACCCCCGTCCCCGCCCCCCCCCCTCCGGCCCCTCCCTCCGGCGCGGTCACGTGGATTGCGACAGGACACAGTTTCGGTTACCGACGTTCGGTCCTCGGACGCGTCGCGCTGTTTACTTCTGAAGTTATCGCGTAAACTGAAGGCGTGAATATGAGGCACGGATATTTACCGGAATCTCTGGACCCGTGTTGTTCTCTGTGATCTCCGCCGGCTGACCGATCTACGAGTCGGATCGTGTTTGGAGGTTTTTCCGTGTCTGCACGTCTCGGTGAAATGATCGTGGCTGCAAAAGGTAAACACACCGAACTGTAACCGGTCCATGCGTTATGTTTACCGTCACGTTTCCGCTGCACGCGGGCTGAGTCACCGGATACGTCACTGACCCCCGGACAGCACGAGCCAGCAGACTGACCCGATCAGCTCCCAACACCGGACGGTGTTTTATATATTTTAATATGCAGTAGGATAATATACAGTTATAACAACATCATGATCGGATCTCCAGACTTACTGGCTTTCACCACAGAGACTGATTTCCTGAAAGAATCCACAGAATCTCTCGGACTTCCAGCAGATCTGTCCGTTCCTCTTTATTCACACTCGGAGGACGCCTCGCCGTGGTCAAAGACGTCCAGAGTTAGCTTCGATAAGGATTTTATTCTTATAGCAGAGTTTTCTGAGCAAGTGGGTCCCCAGCCGATACTTACCATTCCGGACGAAAACGAGGCGTGTGGCTCGTTTGACCTGAACAACTTCTCGCTCAGGATCATGTCAGTGGACTACCAGACCGCGTTCGCGGGCCCCGCCGGTTGTGCACATGCTAAACTGAACTTTGTAGAAGACTCAAAGGTGGTGCTGGGGGATTCTAGAGAAGGAGCCTACGCCTACGTGCACCATTTAACGCTGTATGACCTGGAAGCCCGGGGGTTCGTCCGGCCGTTCTGCATGGCTTACGTGTCGTCCCAAGAGGAAAAAAAACATGCATTGTTTTTGCCAACTGTCTGCAGAGTTCTCCAAAGCTTCAGAGTGGCTGAAGACTGGAAATAGGAAGAACTTTGCCAACGAAGTGGACAAGAAACTCTCAGACTTGGAATATACTAGATTAATACTGCTGAGGGAGATGAACAGAGATCGGCTAAGTAAATTACAAGTCGAAGAAAGGAAGGCAACGGAAACAGAAGATAACAGGAACGGTGGAATGCTGCTGACCACAAAAGAAGAGGAATTGAAAGAGAAACAAAGATGTGGACTGTCGTCTATGGAAGCTGATCAAAACAACAGCATACCAGGAACTGATGAAAGGGGAAATGAATCAGAATGTGACTCGGCTGTTATGAACAATCACAAGGTAAAAAACAGATCAGATAAAGATCAGGTATTTGAGCAGTCCAAGGAAGCAAAAGAAGGTCAAAGTGCAACGTGTCAGTCGATCGTATGGGCTAATAAAGCGGATGAGTTGGCTCGTGTGGAAAAAGCCATCCAGGAACACAGAAGTCTTTTAAAACAAATCACCTCCTACCCAAACAGGAAGCTCAGAGACCCACAGTTCTTGCCGTACGAGTCAGACGATGCCTTTCACTCTCTGGAGTCTGATCTGGACCCCAACATGCTGTATTCCCAGAGCCCAGAGTCAGTGGGGGAATGCAACGATTGCTCACATGCACCTTCACACACTCCACAGCTGGTGAGCTTGAGTGTGTGTCGTCAGTTCGACAAGCGTCTGAAGAATCTGGACGAGCTGTGTGACCAGTACTTCCTGCAGCAGGCACTGAAACAGCTCCGCTCCACTGAGAAGACTTTCCGTGGTGACCATAGCCGCCTCCTCTCACAGCAACGCACTCAAATCTTACTCCGTCACCTGAAGTTCACGAATTTCCTGTTTGAAGATGTGTGTGAACTGGATGCAGAGACGGGTCAGCAGTTATCCAGACTACAACCTCGGTCAGCACCGTTTCTTCGCGTTTCTCCGCTACAGAGCGAACCTGTGAGTCTGGACTCTTACACATCATGTGTGGAAATGGTTCCAATCAGGCTCGAGCTCCACAAAAACGGACCTGACTCTGTTCCAACTTCACCGTGTGATGAACCTCCTTCAACACCAAACCTCTCAAATGAAGGCAACTGCAAGAATGAGGAAGTTCCTGTGCAGATGAAGGATAGCATAAGCAGTGGAGAGAGTATTGAGGTGTTAGGAACGGAGAAGTCCTTTAGATCTCAAGCGTCCATTTGTGCCATGGAAACCTATGGAGTTCCGCAGAGGCCAACAGCGTGTCCTGCAGCCATTTTTGAGGGACAAAGGAGGACAGTAGTCACTCGACGGGAAAACAGCGAGGATAGCATCGAGGTGCTTAGCACTACAGATTCGATCATACCGGACGATCTGAGGGCCTCAGGCCCTTCTGCCATCTATGAGGAAACCCCAGAGCATGATGGAGAAGAGGATGATGACCGCATGCACAGTTCTGATGTTTTGGTTCAATGCAAAGAAAAACAGCAGGAATGCCAGAGCTCCCCTAGCACCCCGACTCCAGTCAAAAACCCACCAGATCCCCACATGAGCCTGGACTTGTCTACTTTTGCTGCTCATTCTCCTCTAAGTGAGCAAGGTTCTCTCCAAGACAGGCCTTTCGTATTTACCCCAGACGAGCTCTCAGACTGCACCAGTTACCGTAGCCTTGGCTCAACAGGCTCTACACTGTCGCTTGATTTGCGTGGGGAAAAAAGTACAGCCGGGAGTCGGAGACAGCGTGCCAGGACGGGACGAGCCGCTCTGAATTTCCTACGGCAGTTTCCGTTCGCTCTGCACGCCGTGTACAGCCTGCTGATCGGCAGAACAGTGGTGGTACTGGGCAGTGAGGAAAGAGCGGTCAGACGGTTGGTCACAGCACTGAGCATGTATACTCCTCATCTCGGGAGGTGCAGAGGAAACATCCAGCCCTGGACGTCCAGCCCTTTGCAGATTACTGACCTGCTAACCTGGAAACTCATCGGCTATAACAGGTATGTTTAAAGTCAAGACATTTCGTTTGTGTACTAGGGAAAGTAAACATTCTCGTGGAATATTAGGGATCGATATTATAGTTTCTCCAGCTCACTGTATTACTAATCACAGGTTTTTCTAAAGGGGCTCGTTCTAATGTGTCCCAGGGACTTACATATGTGGGACAATCCAAATTACCTGAATTTGAAATTTCTACAAGGAGATTTATGGAAGGAGTCTCCACTGTCAGAGCTTTTTAACAGTCAGAAGTTTACAATTTTCATTAAGTATGACAAGCTGGGTTTTTAAATCTTATTCACCTCTGTAGAGAAAGGAGGGGCTGTGATATAAGAGGAATAAAGCACCTGCCGTTGTATTAAATTGTCTGTCACTGCATACTTCATTGCCTTAATAATCTTAAATATACCAAACAATATCTCTAGTATATACTCACTGCTCATTAATGTAACGCTGTTTTTCCAGATCGGCTTTCCCTTCATCTCCCAGCATGCCTAATTTCTTAGTTCGCTTCAGCCGGTACCTCAGTGTTCTGGATGTGGACCAGAAGATCTTGCGCTGCCCTGCTTACAAAGGTTCTCTGATTTGTCCGTTGGTGGACGCGAGGACTCACAGCATGCGTGGCACCACCTACTTCCTGTATGTGCAGAGTATAATCGGCCAGCTTGTGTCTAGGGCGTTCTTTTTCACGTTCTCTCATGAGCTCCAGCATCCCAGCGACCCGAGCGTGGAGGTCAGTCCTGAGCACGTCTTCAATAACGTGTTCCATAACGACGATCTGAAGATCCTCCGCTATCTTTCAGATCTCATCACGCAGTACGTGACAGGAACCTCACCCACGGTCCTGCGATTCAGCTACACCGCTAGCACAGTTTTCAAAATCTGACACTGAAAATGACAAAACACTGTTACTGCTGCTAACCTAGCTTAGAAAAGTTCTTTTAAGGATATTTATTTATTACTTTTTAGACTGTTTAACCTCAATAATGCAAAAAAAAAACATGAAGTCCAATCTTTGTCTCGTTGGATTCTACAGGATGTGTAGTATTTTATCGTAACATTTAAAAAGTCCAGAGCTGTTCTAGCGGTCATCCGATTTGTCAGGTGTTCACTTTACTGCTGTTCTAAAGAATTAGGACAGTGGTCTGATTTGCTGGAACGCATCCTGCCCCACTTTCTCCGTCCAACGGATCAACGCAGTAATCTCAGTGTACGTAGCAGAGCTCAGTGAAATGACCAACAACTGTAACTGGAGTAATCCTAAATCCCCAAATCCACCGATCCCTGTGATTATTTTATTGACCGCCAGAACTGATGGACGTGTGCTTGTGGTGTTGGAAAAAGCTCACGTTGCAGCACCCTCGCATTTAATATAAATTGTGAATTTTAAAGAGATTGTGTAACGTTCGGAGAGAATTCACTGAAGAAGTGGCACACCAACACACCACTCAGGGGAAGTGAAATACTACTAATTAGTTCAACTTGAAAAACCTGCTTGAGGTTATTAGGAACACCTTGTACACCGGTTACTTCCTGCAAAATCCAAATCAGCCAATCACATGGCAACAGGGCGACGTGTGAAACCATGCAGATGTGTCTGATGTTCCCCTGCTCAGGTTTTGGTGGCTGACAGGAGTGGACCCTGATGTGGCCTTCTGCGGTCTTGTATCTGCTCCAAGCTTTGATACGTTGTGTGTTGAGATGCTCTTCAGCTCAGCACGGTTGTAAAGAGTTGCTGTAGCCTTCCGGTCAGCTCGATCCAGTCGAGCCATTCTCTTATAGTCCTATACGTAAAAAAATCCCAGGAGGCTCAGCAGTTTCTGAAACACTCAAGTCACAGAGATCACACTTTATTCCACCTGAATGAGTTTTTTTTTTTTTTACTGTGCTGCTGCTACATGATTGGCTGATTGGAGATTTGCACTCACGAGCATGTGTACACACAAGGTGTCCAGTGTTACCTGTTAGACTGTTGTGTAAATCATCTTATGATACTGAACAGATTTTCAATTTTGCATGTTTAGAGAAAATTATGACGACATGAAATACAAGAGGACATGTCTGTCTGTCTGTCTGTCTTTAATCTGCATCTCAGCACAAGAAATGTTTCCTCATATTTATTTAAACACCGGTGTGTAGCGCAGGTCAGAGTGACTGTCTAAACAAATGGAAAAAGGACTTCATCAGAAGTTTTAATGGATTATTGTTTTTTTTATGAAACTATGAAAGCTTATTTAAATAAAGAGTGCCTTGTTTTTAAATGCTGTTCTTTTGTTTGTGGCTTCAAAATGCATTTTAGAAGAAAATCCTCCAATCGGATCGTGTTTGCTGGATCCGTCACCTTCTTGTATTTTTTGGATTGTATTGTGGTTGCAGTAACAGATTTGCCAATATTACAAATTCTAACTGATAAAAACAGATAAAAAAAAAAACACAACATACGGGTTTGTTTGTCTCTTTCCAGATCCAGTCTTGTGAATGCACAGGTCAAAGTTCATTGAGATAGAGATAGAGAGATTTTATATATATATATATATATATATATATTTATATTTATATATTTATATATATTTATATTTATATATATATATATATATATATATTTATATATATATATATATATATTTATATATATATATATTTATATATATATATATATATATATATATTTTATTTTTAAATATATATATATATATATATTTATTTTTATATATATATATATTTATTTTTATATATATATATATATATGTGTGTGTATATGTATGTGTGTAATAAATATATATAAATAAATTATATATATATATATGTGTATATGTATGTGTGTGTAAATATATATAAATAAATATATAAATATTTATTTAAAAACAAAAATATAAAAAAATAAATATATTAAATATTTAAATATAAATAATCAGCTCGAAGCAAAATTGGCAGAAACAAAGGCCTCTTTTCACTTCCCCCATACACAAATCAGTTTTTCTGCTGAAAACTCAGAAGCGTGTAGTCTTCATGCTTCTCCTGTAGAGCTGTACGGCTAAACTGTAGACAACGTCGCCTCGGTAACAACAGGAGACTGATCTAGAGCAGTCTCATGCCAATATTTCAGTACATACAAGGAGCTCATTTAAAGCATTCTTGTGTTGTTGAAGTTTTCACTTCAAATAAAATCAGATCAAACTTTCCTCTATTAGAAATAAAAATGGACAGATTTACGTCTGCAGTACACTCTCCATGTTTCATATTTAACTTCTCATTTCATCTTTTGACACAGACGATACACTGATGCGGCAACATGCTGTAAAAACATGCTTGGTAAAGCGTTTGCTTTTCAACAAAACTTTAATTGCACCATTTCAGAACATATAAACTTTGCAAACATTAGAAACACTAGACTGTCCTCTTAAAATAAACAGTCTTGATTAATGTACCTGTGTGAACTCTTCTGACTGACGTTTCACACAGACACACACACACACACACACACACACACACACACACACACACACACACACACACACACACACACACACACACCCCTCTACTGGTGCAGACCCCACTGAATCATCTGGATGAGGATTTGCTGTTTCTCCACGCTCAGACTCGACTCCTAGACAAAAAAGAAGCAAAGACAAAATCAGATTTTCTGTAGATTGTAAACGTTCGTGTCGCTGCTCGTTTCTGTACAGTTCTGCTCTCCTTTACTGCAGCACACTCCCACACTACTCACTAGTTCATGCACGTAGCACAGTCACATGACCGAGAGTCTCGATTTGCATCGTCATCCTCTCAGCCATTTACTTAACACAAAGTAGCTACAGGATTACCAGAACATTGCCCAGCTACCTAATACACAGGTTATGTAGTTTTCTAGCTAGAAATATATAAATAATTTGCATATTGGACAGGAGTGGGGTCAAGAGTTTTGTCATATTATAACTCCTTGATATAACTGGAATCAGATCATATAATCCAACATATACACCGATCAGCCATAACATTGTGAGCAGTGAGAGGTGAAGTGAATAAGACTGATGATCTCCTCATCATGGCACCTGTTAGTGGGTGGGATATATTAGGCAGCAAGTGAACATTTTGTCCTCAAAGTTGATGTGTTAGAAGCAGGAAAAATGGACAAGCATAAGGATTTGAGCGAGTTTGACGAAGGGCCAGACTGTGATGGCTAGACCACTGGATCAGAACATCTCCAAAACTGCAGCTCTTGTGGGGTGTTCCCGGTCTGCAGTGGTCAGTATCTATCAAAAGTGGTCCAAGGAAGGAACAGTGGTGACCCGGAGACAGGGTCATGGGCGGTCGAGGCTCATTGAGGCACGTGGGGAGTGAAGGCTGGCCCGTGTGGTCCGATCCAACAGACGAGCTACTGTTGCTCAAATTGCTGAAGAAGTTAATGCTGGTTCTGAAAGAAAGGTGTCAGAATACACAGTGCATCACAGTTTGTTGTGTATGGGGCCGCATAGCCGCAGACCGGTCAGGGTGCCTGTGCTGACCCCTGTGCGCTGCTGAAAGCACCAACAACGGGCACGTGAGCATCAGAACTGGACCACGGAGCAATGCAAGAAGGTGGCCTGGTCTGATGAATCAGGTTTTCTTTTACATCACGTGGATGTCCGGGTGTGTGTGCGTCTCTTACCTGGGGAACACATGGCACCAGGATGCACTATGGGAAGAAGGCGAGCCGGCGGAGGCAGTGTCATGCTTTGGTCAATGTTCTGCTGGGAAAACCCTTGGGTCCTTCCGTCCATGTGGATGTTACTGTGACACGTAGCACCTGCCTAAGCATTGTTACAGACCATGTACACTCTTTCATGGAAACACTATTCCCTGATGGCTGTGTCCTCTTTCAGCAGGATAATGCTCCGTGCCACAAAGTAGAAATGGTTCAGGAATGGTTTGATGACCACAACAACCAGTTTGAGGTGTTGACCCCAAAATTTCCCCCAGATCTCAATCCAATCCAGCATCTGTGGGATGTGTTGGACAAACAAATCTGATCCATGGAGGCCATAACCTCACAACTTACAGGACTTAAAGGATCTGCTGCTAACATCTTGGTGCCAGATCCCACAGCATACCTTCAGGGATCTAGTGGAGTCCATGCCTCGACGGGTCAGGCCTGTTTTGGCAGCAAA
>JAUCMX010000025.1:831308-836308 GCA_033459395.1 Hemibagrus guttatus | reverse complement strand
AGGAATAAGGAAGTAGTTTCAGGAAGTACACTTTTTTTTTTTTTTTACCCGTTTCTGAATTTCCTGAAGTCAGGAGGAAGTGGAAGAATCTGGAAGAAGTCTTGCAGTTGCTTGATGAAGGAGGCGGGGAAGTCGGCATCCACGAACAAAACCTGCACTATTGACATGGCTCTAAAACACAAACACACTGTAAACAAACACAATCCTCAAACAGCATTTTAAATCGGTCTTATAAGGGTTTTGTCTTCTGTTAGCAAAATGTTAACCCAAAAATTTTACAGACTTACGACACCACAAAACAACTTGTAAACATTCTGGCCTACGAAGAGCATTCTAACTAACAGTAAAGTGACATTAATGCAGACTTTAACTAAAGAATATTGAATTCTTAAAGGTGCGCTAGCTCTGGATCCTGCCTGTTGTTGCCAGGTTGACTCTTTTTCACCGCATCAGATTATAGTATACAATTTCTAACATTCACCTCCAAAACAGTTCCAGCAGGACCTGTGAAATCGCTGGAGCATGCATGCTCCTGGGGAGAAAAAACAAAACAAAAATTAAGTTGTCTCTATTTTTGAGACTGATGTGGATCGCATGCATTAATTATTTATAATCTTACAATAATGATATACATCTTACAATGCTCTATTTTTTGGTTCATGTATCAAATATTAAAATAATGGATTGCCCATGAATTTCAAAAAAGGCTAAAACAACATACACTATATTACCAAAAGTTTTGGGACATCTGCCTTGACATTCACATGAATTTGTGAGGTCAGGCACTGATGTTGGACGAGAAGGTCTGTCTCGCAGTCTCTGCTCTAATTCATCCCAAAGGTGTTCTATGGGGTTGAGGTCAGGACTCTGTGCGGGCCAGTCAAGTTCCTCCACACCAAACTCGCTCATCCATGTCTTTATGGACCTTGCTTTGGTCACTGGTGTGCAGTCATGTTGGAACAGGAAGGGGTCATCCCCAAACTGTTCCCACAAAGTTGGGAGCATGAAATTGTCCAAAATATCTTGGTATGCTGAAGCATTAAGAGTTCCTTTCACTGGAACTAAGGGGCTGTGTCCAACCCCACATCATAATCCCTCTCCACTAAACGTTACACTTGGCACAATGCAGTCAGGCAAGTACCGTTCTTCTGACAACCGCCAAACTCAGACCTGTCCATCGGATGTCCAGACAGAGAAGCGTGATTGGTCACTCCACAGAACACGTCTCTACTGCACTAGAGTGCTTTACACCACTGCATCCGACGCTTTGCATTGCACTTGGTGATGTAAGGCTTGGATGCAGCTCCTCGGCCATGAAAACCCCTTCCATGAAGCTCTCTACGCACTGTTCTTGAGCTAATCCGAAGGCCACAGGAAGTTTGGAGGTCTGTAGCTATTGACTCTGCAGAAAGTTGGAGACTTCTGCGCACTGTGCTCCTCAGCATGCGCTGACCCCGCTCTGTGATTTTACGCAGACTACCACTTTGTAGCTGAGTCGCTGTTGTTCACAATTGCTTCCACTTTGTTATAACACCACTAACAGTTGAGCGTGGAATATTTCGGGAATGGACTTATTGCACAGGTGGAAACCTATCACGGTACCACGCTTGAATTCACTGAGCTCCTGAGAGTGAGCCATTCTTACACAGATGTTTGTAGAAGCAGTCTGCATGCCTAGGTGATGGATTTTATACACCTGTGGCCATGGAAGTGATTGGAACACCTGAAGTCAATGATTTGAAGGGGTGTCCCAAAACTTTTGGCAAGATAGTGTATATGTACATTGAAAGTAATTTCACATATACAGGAAAAATATTACGTTTTGTTTTTTTCTATATTTTACCTACAAACTCTTGGTAAAGACTGGGCTCAAGAATGATGACTGTTCGACGGAGTTTCAGAGGCTTGTGTTAATTTACACAGAGGACTCATATTTATAATCAACTCCATTTATGACTAAGGTTTAGAGTGAAAAGAGAAAAATATGAAGCGTGTTTCAGGTCAGGAAGAACAAAGATTTCACCACATTGTTAATAAATGAGTAATAAAATGATGATTTACATGTTAATAGAGAGAGAGTGTCGAGATTTTTACCCAGGTGTAGCATGTGTGATGAAAAGCTTAATGGCTCCGAGCACCATGACCGAGCCGGCCTTTGGATTTTCCTTGATCGTGTCATCGAGAAAAGCATGCACATACTCCATCACAGGAGTGTAGCTAAAATAAGAAAACAGGATCAGTCCTGTTACACAACACACACACACGCGCACACACACAGAGTGGAGAATCTATGGAAATAATGTCACATACGAATACACTTACTCATACAGAACAAACTTCTGGTGCTCGATGTAGCACCTGGCACATCCTGCTGCACTCCCATTGGCCAAGCTACTCTGTGCTGCTGTCCTATTGGTGGAATGACACACACAAGCGCAGGCGGCTTGTCGGATCGGGTTCCCCATCGCCATGAAGAAAGCAGCATACTTCAGCGCCAAGCTGTGTGCAAACTCCTGCAGGGAGGTTTCTATCACACACACACAGTTTGTCTGACATCTTTATCCTATTTCATCAGACGTCAGCATTCAACAGCTAAATATTTTCATACGCACCAGCACGCCGGAGGTCCGAATCCATATCCGCCGGGTTAAAGTTGAATTTGAGCTCGTGCAGGTATCCCATGATCCTTTTGTCACGGAGGGATTTCCAGTAAACGCTGCGTTTGTGAGCATTACAGTGGCAAAACCCAGGAACGGTCCAGAACGTGCACTAAGAAAGGAGTTAAAATTCAGTTGTAATACATTATGTATTATAATGTTACATCTTATGTATAATAACGATGTGTGTGATAGTGGAGTACCATTTTACACCGTTCAGGTAATCACCAGGTGAAATCCTGTTTCTGTAGCGGTGGTGTTCTTACCTGTGAGGCCAGGTGGTCACAGATATAACAGAAGCACTGCTCACAGTAGGCTGCATTACTGCTCTCCGGCACCGAGATGTTCGAGTCTGTAAAGCTGAGAAACAAGCCACAAACTTTGAGGACAAACTTCACAAATTTGTGAAAAGGAAAAGAAATCCAGGTGAGCAAGCTTTACCTGAAAGACACGGTGCAGTCGTATCTGGCGTGAGGTAGAACATTGGCTTTCCGAGAGAAGGTTATGGTCACGTCCTCGTCCAAAGTTTCACTGGTTTCACTGGACAAATCTGTCGGAAATGAAGAAAGGAAGGAGTCGAGATTAGTGATGCAGCAATGATGATGCTGAACCAGAGAGAGATGTGGAGGAGGAGGAGAGATCTGGGGGGGGTGGGGTGGATGGAGTGAAATGGAGGAGGATGAAGAATAGAAGAGATGGTGGAGAGAGAGAGAGAGAGAGGGAGAGGGAGAGAGGTATAGATGGATGGACAGACAGGAGTCAAAAATGCATTAAATGGTAAGGGTAAATGTAGTTGAATAAAATGATTAATTTTTAAATTTAACATTTTTTTGTATAGTATATGTGCATGTATACAGGACTGTGTTGTTACCAGCTTACAGTTTAACAGGTTACTAGTAATTAAACAAAGTTTTTGGCACCTTTACTGTCATCGTTGTCTTCCACTATTAGAATGGAGGAGTTGTCGAGCGCCCCCGTGTGGTCACCTCCTGTATCTTCATCATCGCTCAGCACAATAACTTCAATGTCTGGCTCCATTAGCGGCTTAGCTCGCTAGCTTCAGCTACCTGTAAGCGCTCGACACAGCACTTTCCCCGAGTGTCAGCTTTCTTCCTTCAAAAGCCAGCTGCAGTCTGATTCGTTTATCTAATGAAAACCTGCCAGGAGTGACCGAGAAAACATCGAGCTGCTGAAGCTCTCCTCTCACTGACTTACTTTAGCCATTACTGAGGCGAAGGAGACGGAAATGACAAGCAAATACACTCACTTACATGGAAGCGTAACTTCAAAACGCTTTAAACGCAAAAAACGCGGAAATTAGAGTTTTTCTCCCATCTATGCCAAAGTAAACTAACATTATAAACACACCGCGCTACTGTCTTCAAACTTAGCGCGTTACTGCAGAAAACGGAAGTTCCGGTCGGAAATGACGTCACGACCGTAAAACGGAAAAGAAATTGGAGAAACTTTTCTCCTCTCGTGTATGTAATTATTCGTTTTTGGTCTGTTCTGATTCTCGACCTGTACAGGGAGAAAACCCTTTATTTACAAGTGCAATAGTCGATTATTTTTATTTCCTACTTGTATAAATAATATATGTGGAACATGATTAAAAATAATGGTTTAAGTCATAAACTTAAGGCAAAAATATATATATGTGGCTGAGAAAACCCATTTGGACTCCGGTCCGGAATGCTTGTGTGTGTTTACAGTAAATAAAGTTAGTAGTTTTATAGACGCTGCTCTTCTGGAATGCGGAATGGCCTGGGGGCGGGGTTTATGAACGTGGGCGTGGATTTGGGGGCGGGGGTATGAGTCTAACCCGCCTACGTAACAGCTAATATTGGAAAAAATGATGCACCTTTAACTCTGATGAACACTTTCTAATAAATTTGATGATTATTTATTTTTATATATTTACATAAAAATGACATTTTCCACAAAGATCATTACCACTGATTAAATGAAACTCTCCAAATTGTACTTTTTATTATTTTATTGTCTTTATTTATTATAGGATTTATTTTAACTGTACATTATGTTAATTGTTGCAATTTTGTTGCTCAGTGTGACCCGAGAGTGCTGGTCTTGACTGACCGGACCAGAACCCGCTGTGTTCTGCTGCTGCAGTTTGTCCTCTTCAAGGTTCCACATGTTCCGAGATGCTTTTCTGCTCAGCACGCTTGTCAAGAGTGTGTGAGTTTCCACACTCATCCAGTCATCTCAAACCAGTCCAGTTCTTCTCCTCTGACCCTCTCGCATCAACAAACCCTTCCCATCTGCAGACCTTTTTAATTTTTCACTTCCATTCTGTGTAAACTCTAAGGACTTGAGGAGTTCAGA
>JAUCMX010000025.1:811308-826308 GCA_033459395.1 Hemibagrus guttatus | reverse complement strand
CCATGGGGGTCACAGTCCAGTGACTTCTGTGCCGGTCCCAAGCCCGGATAAATAGAGAGGGTTGTGTCAGGAAGGGCATCCGGCGTAAAACATTGCCAAATTTAACCATGCGAATCGTCAGTACGAATTTCATACCGGATCGGTCGAGGCCCGGGTTAACAACGACCGCCATCGGCGCCGTTGACCTACAGGGCGCTGGTGGAAATTGGGCTACTGTTGGTCGAAGAAGTAGAGGAGGGAGGAGAGTGCGCAGACAGAGAGAGAAGAGGAAAGGTAAGAGTGTAGGACTGAGAATAGGAACTCAAACAGATTTTAATGGACATGTTGGTGAGGGGAACACAGGTGATGAGGAGGTGATGGGCAAGTTTGGAGTTAAGGAAAGGAACCTTGAAGGACAGATGGTAGTGGACTTTGCTAAGAGGATGGACATGGCTGTGGTTAACACTTATTTTCAGAAGAGGGAGGAGCATAGAGTGACTTACAAGAGTGGAGGTAGGAGAACACAGGTAGACTACATCCTATGTAGAAGATCTGAAAGAGATTAGTGACTGTAAAGTGGTAGTGGGAGAGAGTGTAGCCAGACAGCATAGGATGGTGGTGTGTAGGATGACTTTGATTGTCTGTAAGACGAAGAGGTCAAAGATAGAGATAGAGAAGAAAACCAAGTGGTGGAAGCTGAAAAAGGAGGAATGTTGTGAGGAATTTAGACAGAAGTTGAGGCAGGCTCTGGGTGGTCAGGTAGTGCTGCCAGATGACTGGGAAACTACAGCAGAAGTGATCAGGGAGACAGGGAGAAAGGTGCTGGGTGTGTCATCTGGAAGGAGAAAAGAAGATAAGGAGACTTGGTGGTGGAATGAGGAAGTTCAGGATAGTATCCAGAGGAAGAGGTTAGCCAAGAAGAAGTGGGACATGGACAGGACTGAAGAGAATAGACAGGAATACAAGGAGTTACAGTGCAGAGTGAAGAGGGAGGTGTCTAAGGCCAAGCAGAAGGCATATGAAGAGTTGTACACTAGGTTAGACACTAGAGAAGGAGAGAAGGACTTGTACAGGTTAGCTAGGCAGAGGGATCGAGATGGGAAGGATGTGCAGCAAGTTAGAGTTATTAAGGATAGAGATGGAAGGGTGCTCACAAGTGAGGAGAGTGTACAGAGGAGATGGAAGGAATACTTTGAGGAGCTGATGAATGAGGAAAATGAGAGAGGAAAAAGAGTAGAAGGGGTGAACTCTGTGGAACAGAAAGTAGATAAGATTAGAAAGGATGAAGTCAGGAAGGCTTTGAAGAGGATGAAAAGTGGGAAGGCAGTTGGTCCTGACGACATCCCGGTGGAGGTCTGGAAGTGTCTGGGAGAGGCAGCAGTGGAATTTTTAACTAGTTTGTTCAACAGGGTTTTAGAGAGTGAGAGGATGCCTGAGGAATGGAGAAGAAGTGTGTTAGTGCCGATCTTTAAGAATAAGGGTGACGTGCAGAGTTAGGGAGGACAGATTAAGATGGTTTGGACATGTTCAGAGGAGGGAGAGTGAGTATATTGGTAGGAGAATGTTGGACATGGAGCTGCCAGGCAGGAGGCAAAGAGGAAGGCCAAAGAGGAGGTATATGGATGGAATTAATGAGGATATGAAGCTAGTGGGTGCAAGTGTTGAGGATGCAGAAGATAGGGATAGGTGGAGAGAGATGATTCGCTGTGGCGAGCCCTGAAGGGAAAAGCCGAAAGAAGAAGAAGAAGTGCTGTATATGTATATTGGAAATTCAATAAATATATTAAAATTAAAAATAATATTTTCTACAAATATAATATATTTATTTACAAAACCATTAATAAAAAATGTAAACATTACATTTTTGCTTTTAATAGTCTTGAGTGGTTTGAAATAAACTGGGTTTTTATTTATTTTCCATTAGCAATAAAACACAAAAAACCATTAAAATACAAAATATCTCATGATTTGCTTTCAGTTATTTGTGTAACTTTGTGCATGTAACTAGTCAGTTCTACATTTTTATAGACTTGCACTTAACTGTAGCTGTCTGAAAATGTGTGAAATGCTGGGATTTATTTGTTTGTTTGATATTTGCATTTTACAAATGAACTGCTCCTCAGCACTGAAGTGTATACGGTGTGCTTTCCCTGAAGGTTCTGCGGCTCTGTAACTGCAGCATTCTGTTACAATAGACTGTATTCCTCATGATTACTAAACCCGAACTAGTCTCCAAGCCCAGCTCTCATCTGTGAAGGTGCTTGGACCCCGCACATCGCAGCGGTGTATCAGATATTGTCTTTTTTTTTGTTTTCCTTCAGTTCGTCTGCACAAGACGACAAAACTAAATAAAGAATGCACCAAGAGCAAATTTATTTCATGTGTGATGTGATTTTGGCACCGTCGTGTTTTACACTAATGTCTGAAACTTATTTGGATTTCAGTCCAGTTTACTGTAGATGTCCAGGACGATCAAAATTCCCTTTGTGTGTGTAAACAAGAACTGTTAAGATCCTCCATCACAAGGACAATATCAGACCTCCATCTCTCTCTCTACCTCTCTTCCCCATCTCCCTCTTTACCCCCCCCTCCCCCTTTCCCCCCTCTCCCCCTTCCCCCCTCTCCCCCCTCTCCCCTCTCCCCTTTCCCCCCTCCCCCCCACTATCACTCCCTTTCTCTCTCTCCCTCTCACAGTACAGTGGGATCTTCTGCCACACGGGTTTTGAAGAGTGTGATCTCGTCCAGGTGGCAGAGCGGCATTTCCTTGATGACGTTGCCCAGGTCCTCATGGAGAAGCGGGTACACCACCACACTGAGGGCTGGACGCGATGCAGAGAGTCTAGAGACAGAAAACGCAGGGTTACGATTTTGTCCTAAAGGGGGTACAAACTTTTGCACTGAACTGCAGTAATTGTCTCTGAAAACATGCTACTTGGGTTTGGTCTACAAACTGCTCCTCTGGGTCAGACACTGTCTCAAACTCTTCTGACCACAAGATTCAGAATCAGGAATGCTGAAATCTGATTGGCTGTCCCCGGTCTCTCCGTCTGTGTCTCTCTCTCTCTCTCCCTCTCTCTCTGTGTGTCTCTCTCTCTCTCCCTGTCTCTCTGTCTCTCTCTCTCTGTCTCGTCTCTCTCGTCTCTCTCTCTGTGTGGATTAACACTGACCTGTCCAGCAGGGTTTTCTGCAGTGTTTTGCAGGACACCAGCGTGCCGCCTGTGAACATGTGGAACATCACCACATCCTCACAGTGCTGCATAAAGGAGACGGCGGCTGCGTGCTGGAACGTTCCGTGGCGTGAAACAAGGCAGAGGCGCTGGAGGAGGCGGCAGTGAGCGAGCGCGTCGAAGAAGGAGGTGTTGGCGCTGAAGTATGGCTGCTCCAACCTGCCGTCTCACACACACACAAACAACACAGCACCCATTTTACTGTTAAATAAACTGATCAGGATTATCATTCCACTAACTCTCTGAGCTGAGTGTGTGTGTGTGTATGTTCACCTGAACTCCCTGAGCTGTGTGCAGTGTTTGAGAGCCTCCTGCAGAGCCACAGTGTAATTCACAGTCTTTAAGCACCCCAGGTTGGCCAGAGATAACACCTGAAGGTCCCTGCACCCCAGGACCAGCTGAATGAGGCCAGTACCCTTCAGGACTCCGGGCAGGTGAGCCAGGGTCAGCCTTCTCAAAAAGTGGAGTTTTCCCAAAGCCGCCAGCTGGGCGTCTCCGACCTGCAAGGACCAGGGGCAGGCGGCGGGATCCTTACGCATGGCTGGGTCGTACCTCGGCATGGCTGACAAGAACCCGGTTCCGATCAGCTCCAGCTCGACCAGATACGGGCAGCCGTTTATCAGCGGGCGCAGGAAGGACTCCGCTTCACCTTCCTGTTCTTCCTTCGGAGCCCCCGTGCTGGCGATCGTCGGCCGGTAGGCCGGAACGCCAACGCGGCGAGTCTTCTTCAGCCCGAGCAGGAGCGACTCAGAGCACAGTTTCGTAGCCAGATCCGGCTTATCGGTCGGAACGGGCGGCCCTCGTGACAGCGCGCAAGCCGGCAGTGACAGCGACCGGAGACGACCGAGATATCCGAGAGCCGCGCAGAGATGGCCGTCGGGCTTTTCGGGAGCGGTGTGATGATAATGTGTGGAGGACAGGTTGAAGTGGGCGAGTTGTGGGCACGATTCAGTAAGAGTCCTGATGTCCTCTGCATCCACTTCCTCCTCGGTTTTTCCGCGTAGGTTGAGGCTGCGCAGTGGTGAAAGTTGACAACCGGCCCCCAGCAACACGCACAGCGGCTCGAATCCCGGCACCGCGCACCGCGACACGTTCAAGTAGGCCGGACATCCGTATCCCAAAACCCGCCTTAACGTGGCACCATCTAACCATGTCTGAGGAAGCTGAAAGGCACCGATCGCACCTCCAGCCGATATGATTCCCTGAGTCAGTAAACCAGCGGAAGCAGGAGTGGGCGGAGAAGGACCGGGCATGGCGACAACCAACCCAGTGAGGCCCTCAGGGACGCGCATGCTGAAAGCGGCCAGGTAGAGGCTAAGCAAGGCACGGTTTACCTCTCCGGGCGCCAGGCGTGCAGAGAACCAGCGCAGGTTGTGGTAGCGGGGCACGCTGCTTTGTCCCACTATCAGCTGGAGGTGGGCACAGGGCTCGTGCCAACCCTCAGCCACTTCCAAGTACAGACTTAAGCTCTGTAGAGTGCCGCAGCAGGGCACGACACCATACGAGGGCGTCAGCAGCGTCTGTTTCAGCTCGCCAAGCCTCGCCAGGGCCGCTTTGCCCTCGGCACTCAGCTGCTGCAGGTCGAATCCCGTACCGATGTCCAGCGCCAGCGAGCGCAGCTGCCGCAGCGAGCCCAGGAGACGTGAGAGACGCGCCGGAGTCACGCGCCAGCCTGACACGTCCAGCCGGACCAGTCCGACGCAGCGGGTTACAACGTCCAGCGTACTGCCAGACAACCAGTAACAACCGCTGGCATCCAGAGTCTGGACGTCACTGGACAGCTCCATCAGCAGCCTCTTCACTGCTTCATCAGATGCCTGCCAGATGAAGGAAAGGTCAAGACACATCATAGTGAAACCAGTAAAACTTGATGAACAGAAGCAGAGAGCAGTGAGCAGTACTCACTCGGTACTCCTTATGGAGCTGTATATGAGAAATCAGGCTCTTGTCTTGACACAGAGTCTGAAGTTTCCGACACACGCGGCTCACGCTGAGCACTAGGTCGTAACTGGGGATGTAGCTCAGGATGTGCAGCAAAATCTCGTCGGAGAAGTCGGAGATGGTGACAGAGGATTGAGAGATACTCTCCGGAGAGCACTGGGCCTGAGGAGCAACACAGCACAAACACACAAGAGTCTCAAAGAGATGGAGCTCAGCAGATGTGTTCCAGGGAGGGGGCGGAGCTAATTTCAGGGCCAGAAAAAATATATATACAAAAACAATGGCATTTTCCAGTAGGTATAAAACAGATTATTGTTTCTTGGACACATGCTTTAGTGTTATTTGTCTGATATGTGAATATTAATCAACTCAAAGCAATGAAATGAAATGAAATGAAATCTTGCACACCTCAGCTCTGCATTTATTTCTCTCTTTCTCATTTACATCCCTAACGTCAGTGTGGAATTTTAAAATCAAGGCGTTCTCAAACGAATTGAATTAATTGTTTAAAAATAAGTTATGTCTCTATTATAATGACTAAATTCAAACCCTTGAGCTGTCAAGTTCATCATCAGCTGTAACGGCTGCTAGTCAGATAGAAACTCGCTAAATGCTACCTACCGGCTCGATTGCGTTCTCCATGTCGTCTTTTTGTTTTTTCACCTCATACACGTATACATTATAAATAAATATAAATCAATGTTAATGTTCCTAAAACAAAAAAAGAGATCATTTAAATTGTGTGATATTAACTCCTTAACACAAAACTAGTAGTTCCGCGGTTCTCTCTGTTGTAGGAACGTATTTACAGACGTACCAACTTCCGGGTGTTGCAGCGAATTCCTTCCCCCTCATGTTAGCATCATTTTTTTATTTTTTATTATCATTATTCATTAAAACATTAGTTCACGCAAATACGTTAAATTGACTAAATTAAAGATAGTGTCATTAGTAGTTAGCATAATTCAATTAGTATAGCGATATCTGATTAGTATTATTATATTTTTTTTAGCACTTTAACAACGGCTAGCATGGATTAATTCCAGTACACGGCACTAGTGCACTATATTATACACTATATTGGCAAAAGGTTTGAGACAGCCCTTTCAAATCACTGAATTCAGGTGTTGTTTTTCAGGGGTTGGACTCGGCCCCTTAGTTCCAGTGAAAGGAACTCTTAATGCTTCAGCATACCAAGACATTTTGGACAATTTCATGCTCCCAACTTTGTGGGAACAGTTTGGGGATGACCCCTTCCTGTTCCAACATGACCAGTGCACAAAGCAAGCTCCATAAAGACATGATTTGGAGAAGTGTCCAAAAAATTTTGGCGTTGAGTTTAGTTCACTGTATGTTCGTTATTTCAGCTCTTCCTGCTTGTATGTAGTGCGCTTGTAAGTGAAGTAGAGAGAATTCTGGCGAGTCAGTCCACCGAGACGAGTGATTTATCCTAAGCCAAGCACAATAAATCTTTCATCTAAAGAGAAGGAATGTTTCAGAATATAATTGTTTTGGCATATAGGGAGTGGAAATCAGAGTAGGTACATTTTTCTTTCATAAAACTGATATTACACAAAGCTCTCATTGGTCAGAGGCTGACCATTTTTAAGGAAATGACTCCAAGTGTAACTATAAATGGATAAAAGAAATATTTTGTTAGTGTGTTGATTATTTTCCTTTAACAGCATTCCTTCAAGTGCATTCTATGAGTCCCTAAAATGCTTACAGTTTAGTTTCTGCATGTGTTTGGATTGCAGTACAGCTCTCAGTAGTTTTAGGGTTACTGTGACTAATCAGGCCGCAACAGTCTGGGCTGTGTTACATCATACACATCGGGAGTACAGCTATTGCACCTGAAACAACTCATCTGTGTATCCTTTGCAACTCCAGCACTAATTCTCTCACTCCATCAAGCAGGTCTCTGGCTCATATGCAGAACCTAGAAGAAATGTCACTCATTTTACTACCAAAAAAACAAAAAACCCTGGAAACTGAGAGAATTGATTAGTAGTGCAAATATTCTGCCAATCAAATAAATTGTAGTCTGGGTACAATAAGGATCCAGCAGTGCTAAGAGAGATTATTGCTCCAGCTAATCAGCAAATAGACTGCCCGAGTGAGGCACAACCCATTCAGAAGTAGGTGATAAAGCAGTGCTTAATGCTAAGGAGCCACAGAGTTGACTAGTTTTCTGCAACAGATGGCCAGAGCACCAGCAGGAACTAAAGGCATGTTCATAGTTAAGGCACTTGATTTAAGATGCTGTTCATACACACTGATGTATTTAAGTGTGAGGAGTGATGTGGTCTAAGAGATTATGTTGTTTATAATAACTCCACTCCAACAATAACAGTTTTCTACAATAGGCACTATTAAGATTTTTGATGTACCTTACCCAATAATAGTTCCAGCTAGTCATCCCTACTAGTGTGCATTTGGAAAAAGGAACACAAACCAAATAGTTGAGTTTTACATGTGCACATTTTATTGTTTTCAGGTCAGTGTACAGAGACACCTTGGCTCACAAATCCTTTACCCATAACCCCAGGAAAGCTCACTAACAGGTAAAGCTTTTTCCCCTTTCACTGCAGAACAAAACAAATGGACCAAGTTTAAGGCTGAGGTACAAAAACAAAGAGACATTTGTATTGAGTACATAATTTACATAAACACTAACAAGGTCATGTACTGCCCACGGTGATGTGGGTGAAGTGGATGGAAATGTGTGAAACATGACTATTTGGAATGACTAAAAAGAAATGTACATAGAGTCCTCTTAGGGAAAGCTCCTCCCCCTGTAAGAAAGAAATTTCAGAGAAATTCCGGTTTCCTTGCCCCAAGGCAGTGCATCGTACAGAGCAGAAGCCATGCCCATGTGGTCTTATCTGAGAGGGGAAGGCATGTTGGTTGTTTCTTAAGCCGACCTCAGGGGCTCGGCAGTGGCATTTATCAGTCCTGTTTAGAAGCACTTCCTGTGGACGATGGATGGGCCAGACTCATCATACTCCTGCTTGCTGATCCACATCTGCTGGAAGGTGGAGAGGGAGGCCAGGATGGAGCCACCGATCCATACAGAGTACTTGCGCTCAGGAGGAGCAATGATCTAAACAGAGAAAAGGTTTTAGTACATGTACAAATACAGTTTCAAGTCATTCTAGAAAGAAAAAAAGGCAGGGGCATTGACCCTTACCTTGATCTTCATGGTGGAGGGGGCAAGGGAGGTAATCTCCTTCTGCATGCGGTCAGCAATGCCTGGGTACATGGTGGTACCACCAGACAGAACAGTGTTGGCATACAGATCCTTACGGATGTCGACGTCACACTTCATGATGGAGTTGAAGGTGGTCTCATGGATGCCACAAGACTCCATACCTGAGGGAATAGAAAGGAATAAATAAGTAAATTCACACAATCAAACTGAGGCTGTAATGTCACAGGCAGATAGAGAGTAGCAAGTAGTATTTACCCAGGAAAGAGGGCTGGAAGAGGGCTTCAGGGCAGCGGAAACGCTCGTTGCCGATGGTGATGACCTGTCCGTCAGGCAGCTCATAACTCTTCTCCAGAGAAGATGAGGAGGCAGCGGTGCCCATCTCCTGCTCGAAGTCCAGAGCAACATAGCACAGCTTCTCCTTGATGTCACGCACAATCTCACGCTCGGCTGTGGTGGTGAAGCTGTAGCCACGCTCGGTCAGGATCTTCATCAGGTAGTCTGTGAGGTCACGGCCAGCCAGATCCAGACGCAGAATAGCGTGGGGCAGAGCGTAACCCTCATAGATGGGCACGGTGTGGGTGACACCATCTCCGGAGTCCATCACGATACCTGTGGTACGACCAGAAGCATACAGGGACAGCACAGCCTGGATGGCAACGTACATGGCGGGTGTGTTGAAGGTCTCAAACATGATCTGTGGGGAGAGGAGAGAATGCTTAAATTAGTTTGTCATTCAGCCACAGAACAAGCTTAAAGTGCTTTAGCTTTAACACCAAGTTGTGCTAGTTTGTTTCACTCTGATTGTAAGCAGTTCAGGTGCTTACATAAAGAGCACAAAGGTCATTTGCAATGTGAACTTTAAAATGCAAAGTCTCCATCAAGTCAAAACATGCATCAGGTTAATAAAGTGTTCAGGGTTAAGTTCTAAAGCCCATGCAGAAGAAAGTATGGACAAGAACCTGTGGCCTCCAAACAGAAAGTTCAGAGTATAGGATAGAAAGCCTGAGAAGAAAGATTTTAAAAAGTCGTCAAATACAAATTAAGAAAAAAAAGTTTGGGGAAGTGAAATAGAACTTCTTGTACCTGAGTCATCTTCTCCCTGTTGGCTTTGGGATTCAGGGGAGCCTCTGTAAGGAGGACAGGGTGCTCCTCAGGGGCCACACGCAGCTCGTTGTAGAAGGTGTGGTGCCAGATCTTCTCCATGTCATCCCAATTGGTGACAATGCCATGCTCAATGGGGTACTTCAGGGTCAGGATACCCCTCTTGCTCTGAGCCTCGTCTCCAACGTAGGAATCCTTCTGGCCCATGCCGACCATCACACCCTAAAAGAGAAGCCACATTCAATGTTTATACACAAATGCGTCTCGGTGCACAAATTAGAGCTGCGTCTGGTGCTATTGCATCACAACTCCATGTTCCTGTATGCAAATGCAGAGCCAGGCAAAATTCCTTATTGTACCAGTGAATAAACAAATTGAAATTAGCCATCAACGTCACCAGGACACATCGTTCTCAAGAGGAGAACAATGCAGTCCAGGGATGCCCCTTTTTTTTTTTTAAAGCCACATGATGGTGGTAGTTACGAGTTAGTCCATCAACACAATTGTAATAAAATCAGGAAGTGCTGATATAAATGCTATAATGGCTCATACAAGCTGCTATGAAGACTACGCTATTGTTCATAAACCAGGCTACAGGGTTATCCTTGGAAATTCTGTTACACTGAAAAAGTTTGATTCTCTCTAGTTTGTAATATCAGTTGTTAAATAGTGGAAAAAAAAAATTATCCTAAAGTGGTCTCCACTGATGGAAAGGAGGCAGATTTAAGAACCACAGAAACGTACCTGGTGCCTGGGACGACCAACAATGGATGGGAAGACAGCACGAGGAGCATCATCTCCAGCAAAACCGGCTTTGCACATACCGGAGCCATTGTCAACAACCAGAGCAGCGATTTCCTCATCCATGGCTGTTGGGGAAAAAGAAAAGATTTTATTAAAAAAAAAAAAAAAACCACACAACTGACCACACAGTCACTTAGAAGTCGTAGCTCAGCATCCGCTTTAGGAAGGCACACACCCTTTAGAAGATTTCTGATCACCAGCAGGTGGCGCGCATGCGCAAAGCCCTAAAACTGAGCGGTTTGAGACAAAGGAAGTGGCCAGGCAGACTCGCTATTGCCTTATATGGCAATAAGTTCGACCGGCTTGTGAGCTGCGACCACTCCCCATTTTGCACAGCCTCATTATGCGCCATGCTGAATGGACACCATTATCCATTCCCTCAGCACTATTCAGCAATTTTACACAAAAAGTGTGTTTTCACACAAAAATCCTTGCTTTAAAATAAATAAAAACCCCACAATGTTTAAAGTTTCTCCAAATGCAAACAGCGATACTGGCTATCCAGTTCAATCTACCAATCTTATAAAAACCCCTTTCGTTTATATTAACCAGTAATTCATACATTTAAAAACAATTTCTACATCGCATTTTAATTCGTCATGCAAGTATTAAACTAGCTTTAAAGGGAAATATGATAAAGATGCCGGCTGAAGAGCATCAGCACACAGCCACACCCACCATTCAAACAGCCTCCGAACTTATGAGGCACTGAACTGAACGCTTCGAGAATTTTCCACTCGGTCAAATGATAACAATTACCTCAAGATATCAAGAAAAGCACCTCTTTATACAGTTATTGTTAAGTTAATCCAGTCAGAAATCTATTCCCTCTCCATACATAAAAAGTGAATATGTATTCTTCTACAAAATTACATTATTAGATTAACAATGTCAGCATAACCAGCCAGATATCATGTACACTACAGATGTACGAGGACCAATATAAAGAGATACGTTTAATAAATGATTCCCATTATTAACAAAATATCCAAAAATACAATTCAGATAGAACGCTGGTGTAGTTAAGAATAATAATTAGAAAAAGATACAGCGCATCTTACCGATGATTCAAAGGTTTTAAGCAAGAATGCAGCTGGAATAAAAAGCCCCTGTAGGTCAGTGCACAGGAAAACTCAGAGTAGCGTCTGAACTGGCACGGCGCTGCTTTTATACCCGGCACCGTGGCCGGCAACTTCCATATAAGGTAAACTTTCGGCATCGCTTCATCTGATTGGTTCGCCGTCACCCAGTTGGCGTGTTTCAGGCTCATTGCTTGAAATTCAAGTTAAGAGATGTGTTGGTGGTGCTGGTGAGGTGGAATAGATTATTAAACACACACACACACACACACACACACACAAAAAAAAAAAACAAGATTTATGCAGAATTATATCTTTATTTTAAAAAAAGATCTATTGTCTGTCTTTTGAAATGTATATACTTCAGATGCATTGTAATAGAGCTGCAGCGTTATATAAGCATTAACTGTTCACTAACCAGGCATAAACATTACGAGGCTAAATCTGATCAGCAGGCTATATAAAATGAGCACAATGGTGATTTTAATCATGTTTAGAATGTAATAAGTCACATAATGTTTGGTGATTTGCATTTGGATTCTCTTTTTTTTCCGTTCAGTGAAAGAGTCGACTCCTGACTCGACCTTTCATAACGGTTCCTTTAAAAAATGCAATACATTTCCTATATATAATGATCAAGCAACAATATTTGTAGATCTCCCAACCACTAGAAAAACAGCACTTTTAATTCTTTTTCTTAAAAAAAAAAAAAGCAAAGTAAAAACTCTCAGTATTGTCCTGCGCTATGATATGAGCCACTTCCGGGTTTGAAGTCACGTGGGCGTGGATGATTCCATTCATTTGTAAAAAAGCACATTATACACTATTACATGTATTATAATAATAATAATAATAATAGTAATAGTAATAATTCATTATAATGAGTATGTGCTTGCTTTATGACTTGGACACGTGTGCTATTTTAGACACAGATTCTAAAACTAAACATAATTTGGACCTGATAGAGGCGTGTTCATGGTTCAAGGAGGTTCATGCTCTTTCGCTGTGTTAAAAATATTATAATTCTGAGGTTTCAGTCCAAAAAATAGAAAACTCTTAACTCATTGTCTGCTAGAATGATTCATTCTTTCTTTAAAGAGTGTTTGTGCTTGTCTCATCACTTTTCAACACACAAAGGTTACTAGTCAGAAAGTGTAGATTCATCTGTGATTCAGGTTACAGGTTTATATTGATGCCCTGGCTGTAATATGTTGTTGTTTTCAGAGTAATAGCTTGTTTACAGAGCAAAAATCTATTAAAGTAATTTTAAAACAAACAAACAAACATTAAAAAAAAATGAATAAATCGACAATTTATAGCTGTTATAATGTTAAAGTTATAACATAATCCTGCTTGTTTTATGGACATACAACAACATTAAATGTAACTATAACTGGTTAAAAAGTATTGCACAGCTTGTTTTGATAAATCTACGATTGTAATCACAGGCAAATTGTTGTCAAAAAAGAAGGGGAAAAAAACACTATTAATGGAAAAGAATCAACTTAGAAATGTGCTTCAAGCTGTGGGTCAAGCTGCTTTATTTTCCTATATAATCAGCACAGATTTAGAAATATTTTATAATATATATTATAATATATATAATATAATATTATAATATTTTATAATAATTTTTGCTTTGTAGTGTAAAAACGTGTGGAGAAAGTGTATATAAGTCAAATGGGGATTTCTATCCAAGATGCTAGCATTACAGGATTAAAGTTAATTGATGAATTAAGAGCTAATGAATTGCACTAGCTTCACCCTCATCAAGGTGACTTCAGAGCTTCTAATCAAGCAGATTACGGTTAAGTTGAGCTAAGAAGAGATGAATAAAGAAAATAATCAAATGAAGTAGTTTACTTTAACAGGCTACGACACCACAAGGTCCTCTGTGAGGAATGTTTACTATGTCTGGAATGAAGCAATCAGCCTGATCAAAACAAATGTGTATCTTGAACCTCTTTTACTTTCGTGTTGAACCAAATTTCAATTCTGAATCTATATGACACATTTCAACTAAAACACTAGTTGCTAAAAAGGTTTTCTTTGAACTCATTCAGACATGATTAAACACCTAGTAAATATGTTCTCTACATAAAACCAACCTACACACATCATTGAAAATTAAGACCCGACTTACAAACGTCTCAAGGGTCTATTTATGAATGATTTTTTTTTTTGCATGTTTTAGAATCAGAAATGGATTTATTTCCATTTAAAAGCTCATTTTCACTTCAAGAATTTGACTTGCATTATTGCAGTCAGAAACCTAAACATCCTGCATCATACACACTGACTCAGACAGGCCTTTGACCTGGAATGAGATCGTAACAGATGACTAACAGCAGCGTTATATCTCTTTAAGAATGGGGATTGGCTCTCGGCTGTGTGTGTGTGTGTGTGTGTGTATCCAAGTATGATGGGTATTCCACAATCTGTTTCGGTATGTGTTGCAGTTTCAGGGATTTGTGCTACTGTTATTCAGTATGAATCTTTGTGTGTGTGTAGGCCGGTATCAGCACACTGCATATCTATATCATGGCAATAACTGAAGGCCATTTAAGGATTTTCTTCAAGAAGGGCGAGGCCAAAGAAAAGTCATGAAGCAAATCTGAAATAGGAACCTCCTCTAACCTTCCTCTCCTCAAACGAAATGAGGAAGTCGGGCTTCCACTCCAAAAAAAGGTAAAAATGAATTCACAGCATTCTGTAAACACTTTCAGAACAATCCTTAACCTTTTAATCTCTCTACAATAGTGGACTGACCTTTACATCCTGTGCCTCCTCACAATGTGCACACTTCCCAAAAACACACACACACACAGATCAATCCTTCTTTATGCAGCAGAAGTGGGAAAAGCATCAGTAATGCTTTACATGAGTAACAGTGCATGTAGAAAATAAAGCTAAATAAACACTCTTATGAGAACTGAAAATCTTCCCTCAAGACAAGGTAAAAAAAAAAATGAAAGTAAAGGAACAAGAAGACTTCACTGAGGAATCTTCCATCTGCCTTCCTTTCAGATCACACCGATTTTAGTTACTGATGGTAAAAAAAAAGGGTTTCTTTCACCAAAAAACAAAGAATGTGCTAAACCGTTAGCTAAAACTAACTAGCTAACAGCAAACTCCTCACCATATCTAGAATGATCAGGGTTGCCAGGTTCTGCTGTTTTTGAAAATGATTCCTCACTTGTGAATAAGTTTTTTCTGTTTTAAAGCAAATAATGGAACATTAAATTAAATTAATGATCAATACAGGCCATGGCACACAAAAGTGTGGACAGTATAAATGTGCCACTGTGACCTTGTTTACCATGAAGCCTAAGTCTTTTAGGCTCTTTTTTTTGTAACTTTTTATTTATAAACCCTCTGACTGTAGGAACTGGCCTAGAAAACACTCTGAAGCCTAGAAACTAGCATGCTAATTGCTATGCTAGGCAGATAGAGTACATGTCATTCTCACTGTCACGTCTGTTAAAGTTTTGTTTTGACAGAAATTCGGATCCTTGGAGCAGTCTCAGGATACATTAGCCTGTGTGTGTGTGTGTGTGTGTGGAGGTGGGGACTTAATATATATCGTTATAGAGAAATAAAAAATGCTGTGAGAAGAAAGTGGAGGGAAATTTCTCCAGCCAAAAGGAAGTGAAAATAT
>JAUCMX010000025.1:769030-810808 GCA_033459395.1 Hemibagrus guttatus | reverse complement strand
AGCTCGCTATAAAGATGAGCCTAATTCTGCACCTTCTCCTTCATTTATTAGCACAGATTGATGAGGAAGTTCATCTATTACTGTACACTTTATATGAATATCACACACTCTTTTCTTATTCTCTTATTTCCTAAGGCTCTTATGGCCTGCAGATGTGAAATGTGAGAATTTAGTAGGTCACTGTGAGAAATCTTAATTTTAGGTCTGTCTCCAGAGACATAAAGCTCTTTTTCTTTCTGTCCCAGTTCCACACAACGAATAAAGGCTGATAAACGAATCCTGTGGAGGCCATCGGCACTTCAGACGTATTGATTACCCGGTTCAGGGGTGTGTGTGTGTGTGTGTTTGAAGACTTCTGACCAGTGAAATCATAAGTACAGACGTGAAGGTTAAGGTTAAGGGCAGGTTTTAGTGTTTGTGCATGATGTAAAGACTCTAACCTGCTTGTTTCAATTCATACGTGGTGACACCTAGTGGTACAAACCTGTTCGTTATGGATCAGCTGAGGGTTATGAGATCATCTCATCTCATCAAAACATTATTTCTTCTTTCCAGTCTGTGATAAATGCCTTAAATAAGAAGTACCCCAAATATTTTAATGACCACATCACTGTCACATTCTGTCAATGGCTCTCACTTCTGATTGGTCAGAAGTTTTTGATTGATTTTCTTAACCAGCAACAGTAGTGCAAAAATTCATTCAATCCGATGTATTTACTTATTAACGACATCGTTGTTTGCTTTATGGATCTTTTGTGGTCTAAGAAGAAAAAAACACTTTGCTGTTTTGGGGGAGAAATGAATCGTTTTCGGTGTTTTCTTCTGTTAACAACTTCATACACACCAATCAGACTGGAGAACTGAACAGAACTGTGCTGAAACATTACATTAAGTAGACTGGTCGCCTTTTCACTCTCCGAAAAGTGAGGGAGTGTACACTTCTCTCCAACTCCTGGCAACTGCTGACGTCAGAAGGGACCGGTCACGCTGCGTCTGTGCGCGCGCGCGGGCCAGGTGATGCGCGCTCACAGATGATGCAGCATCATACAGGCTGCTTTATTCAGAGACGTGGAAATAAGAGGAAAGAGAGGAGAAGAAGCTGCTAAACCCCCCCCCCCTCTCCCTCTCTCTCTCTCTCTCTCTCTCTCTCTCTCTCTCTCATTCGTTCTCTCTTTTTTACTCTCTCTCTCTCTTTCACTCTCGGGCACATGCGCGCGCGCACACGCACACGCACGCCCCCACACACACACACACAAAACACACACACGCACACACACACAGCAGCAGCACACGGGCACGCGCGCACACACAACGCTAACGGTCACACCCACCCGGACTCCCAGAAAAGAACTCTCTTAAAATCTCTTTAAAAAAAAAAGATGGCTTCCGGAGGTTTAGGAGAGAGTACTGTTATTCAGCTCGGCTTGATCAATGCAGAAGACAAATATCTGACCGCGGAGGCGTTTGGCTTTAAAGTGAACGCGTGCGCCACGTCCATGCGTAAGAAGCAGGTATGGACGCTGGAGCACGCGGACCAGGCGGGGGGCTCCAGCGCGGTCCTTCTGCGCAGTCACTTGGGTCGGTACCTGTCCTCCGACAAGGACGGGAACGTGACCGCTGAGTGCGAGCGACCCCGCCCAGACTGCCGCTTCTGCGTGGTGGCGCATGCCGACGGCCGCTGGTCACTGCGCTCCGAGGCGCACGGCCGCTACCTGGGTGGCACCGAGGACCGCGTGGTGTGCTCCACGACCGACGAGCAGTGGTACGTTCACCTCGCCACGCACCCGCAGGTCAACCTGTACAGCGTTGCGCGCAAGCGCTACCTGCACGCACACCCCGGGCGCAGCGAGCTCGCCGCGGTCCGCGATGCACCCTGGGGCGTGGGCTCCGTGCTCACCTTGGTGTCCCGGGGAGCGCCGCTACCACCTGCAGACCGCCGGCGGCCGCTTCCTCTCCAGCACCGGCGCGCTGGTTCCTGAGCCGCAGAACGACACCGGGTTCACGCGGGAGTTCCGCGCGGGTACGGTGGCGTTCCGGGACGCTGCGGGGAGATACCTGGCACCGTCCGGCCCGAGCGGCGCAGTCAAGGCGGGTAAAAACGTCCGTGTGGGTAAAGACGAGGTGTTCGTGCTGGAGAGGACCCGCGGGCAGGTGGTACTGACCGCCAGCAACGACAGGAACGTGTCCATGCGGCAGGGTGCGGCTTTCAATTCACCGCCATAATAAAGCCCATCTTCATCAAACATCAACCCTTTCATACATAATGTCCACCAGCTTCTCTCTCTCTCTCTCTCTCTCTCTCTCTCTCTCTCTCTCTCTCTCTCTCCCTCTCTCTGATCAGAATTTTATAACTCATAACCCCCATATCACTTCAGACACTGTAATTCATCACAAACCATCATTTATTTATTTAATTTATCATAATTTTCGCCATTCTCAATGTGTCTCAATATCCTTACAACCTTTCTCCATGAAATCCAAAAATAATTAAAAATTATATATATATTATTTGGATTATTATATTATTATATATTATTATATATATTATTATATCATATTTATATATTATTATATTATAAGGAGTAAGAAACATCTAAAGAATCTGGTTTTTTTTTTAAACCCCCTTTCTGTTCATTTGCGTGTAGAAGAACCTTTTTGTTTTAAATGATCTTTTAATAAAGGACTGAATCGATTTTTTACTCTTTAATAATTCTATATAATTTAGAAACTTCTTTCTAACAGCGATAATAAAATAAAAAATGAATAACTTAATGAAGCATGCACTGAAAGGATGCTGCAGAAATGTAGGCATTAATATTTTATTTTTATCCTTTTAATTTCATTTTTATCTGTAAGCCCACATCTGACATATCTTCCTGGGGTTTTTGTTGATGTAAAAGTCAATTGCAGTTGTAACATGAATTTCTGTGGTCGCCATTTTGAGCAGTAAATTTGAACAAAAATACAAAAAAAAAAATACTTTTGGAGATATTCCAATTAACTTTTTTATTTTAGATCATCACTTGTAGAAATGTTTAAATATTTTTTATGACTCACTTCATATTAATATTCTGCTTATCCAAATAAATGCTCTCTAGAATTTATATATATGCCCCGCCTCCTGTGTGTGTCTTTGTGAGAAGGTGGGGTCTCACTGACTTCAGGTGTTACTCTAACGTTTTCACGTCTCATGGTTTGCGATGCTTTCAGGCGTCGATCTGTCAGCTAATCAGGATGAAGAGTCAGATCAGGAAGTTTTCCAGATGGAGGTGGACCAGGAGACGAAGCGCTGTGCTTTCAGGGCCTGTAATGGGAAATCTGGAGCCTGACTCCGAACGGAGCGATTCAGTGCACCGCTTCGGAAAAGTAAGTCCTTTCATATTTGTACAAGATGCTCCAGGTAACAGTTGTTTTCTGTGAGACTGCTGGAAGGAGTCTCCAGTGTCAGGGCCTTGGACAGAGGAGTTTGTGCTTCTGTAAGATTTCTCTGGAACATAACTCTTTCTCTTGTTAACTTAAAGAGCAGCTTTTGAGGGAGCGAGTGTTTCTAGCTGCTGTAACGTAAGTGAGAAGAGGAACGTTGTTATTCTTCAGTACATAAAGAACTCTAATAGTTAGCAAATTGTTGTGGTGTTTGAGGAATAAATAAACATGTTGTTATATTATAGTGGAACTTAACAGTAACTCCACTGCATCGTACCATCAACGAGCAGTGATTATTTTGCTGTAACTGCACACACGCAGCTGTTTCATTCCTTAAGCCGATGTTATGCTAATCAATGCGCTTATTTTTTATTATCACAGATCCGCCAGCTGCTTTTTTGAGTTGGAGTGGAACGGAGCCAAGGTCATGCTCAAGGCCAGTAACGGCAAGTACATAGCAGCCAAGAAGAATGGCCAGCTGGCAGCCTCCGTGGACTCTGCAGGTGTGTGTGTGTGTGTGTGTGTGTGTGTGTATATGAACATATACAGCAGATTTTAAAATATCAAATAAAAACATTCACATGATTCTTAGCATCAGTTAGCTACCATACAGTTAACTAGTTACCAACTAGCAGCACTCGAGATTTTGCTAAGCTAGCTAGCTGAGCAGTTAATCTGTCTTTAGAAGGCATTTAGCTAGGCATTTAGCTAAAACCTAGCACTGAACGTTCCTGAATGTTCTTCCCAGTGCAGCTCAGGAAGCGTGGCTGGCGACCTCCATGTCGTGATTGTTGTTGTTTATACTAACAGGTGAACAGGAGGAGTTTGTTTTGAAACTCATTAACAGGCCATTGATAGTAGTGCGTGGAGAAGACGGCTTCATCGGCTGCCGTAAGCAAGGCACCGGAACTCTGGACTCCAACCGTTCTTCCTACGACATCTTTCAGTTGGAGTACAATCACAATGCCTACTGTCTCCGAGGTAAGACTCTGCTTTTTGTTTACGTTTGTTTGTTGTCTCCATTTTGGTTTCTGCTGAGTTTTACTTTAATAGAAAGGGTATCAATGAGACTAGATGAAAAGCAAGACGAGGAAATACTGAATACAGCTGGCAAGACAACATGGAATAAATCACCAAATGAATTACAGAATGAAACACAGAACAGGTGCACACACTAGAGAAACTAACCAATGATAAGTTGGGGGTGGAACTAAACAAAGTTCATGCTAGCAACATTTCTGATCAGAGCTTAGCATCTTTTGGTTGTAATCATTCTATTATCTCTCTCTCTCTCTCTCTCTCTCTCTCTGTCCTTTAGACTCAGCAGGGAAGTACTGGACGGTGGAGGCTGATGGCGTCGTCGTGAGCAGCAGTGCCACGCCGGTCTACTTCCTTTTTGAGTTCTGTGATTATAACAGAGTGGCCATTAAGACACAACAGGGTCTTTATCTGAAGGGAGACCATGCTGGGGTGCTAAAGGCTAATGCAAAGAGTATCGCTAATGCTACGCTGTGGGAGTACTAATACACACACACACACACACACACACACACACCTGACTGTGACTCTATGTTCACACTAACAAGTGACAGGCGACTATCCTACATCGTTTCTACATACGTGACGCATTCTGACTTTTACCTGTAGCTCATTCACGGCTAAAAAGATGAAAGTCGGCTGAAAGTCATTTCATCTCATTAAAAAAGTCTGTAGGGACGTTAGGAAGAAAAATACAGCTTGAAAGGAATTAGCTATATATATCTACTACCATTTATTAGCAAAAGACAGGTCACGCCCACAAACGACACCAGTAATGGTTGCTACGCACAAAACTACGAGCAGCACCTTGTCACCTGCTAGTGTGAACGTACGGCTACTGCTACAACTCAAGAACGAACGACAGTGACTGACGCTACATACTTAAGTACGATATGTGAATACGAAGCACAAGGCAAACAAAAAAGCACACTATACACTAAAGAAAGACGAACTGCACACTAAGGTAATTCTGTAGCGATTACTAGCGACACGTTGTTTAAAAGCTTACTAAGCTAATCAAACATCGTCATCTTTTATAAATTTGTAAAATAGACCCAAATAGTCGCTCTCAGACTGTGACAGTATCTAGGGTATAGGTTAAGATTTAAACCTGGAGTGGGCGTGGCCTATAAGGACAAACTGGAAAATCACGTAAGAACTTCAGCAGCTATAGTTGATTCTTATTCACGTACATCCCTAATAGATCCATCGTCTCAGAAATAAACTGGAAAAGCGCTTTAACCAGCACTGGATCATCCGATCTGTCTCTCTTTGAACTGGTCAGGACTCGGTGTGACCGTTCCACACACAGCTATTCTGCATGTGCAGTGTCCATGGTGCACGCTGTAAAGTAGGTGCGAGTACACACTCGCTGCTCCGAAATATACATACGCTTCTGAATACGTGTCATTTCAGTGGAATATATTTAATATAAGGGGTGTATACTCCCGTATGCTCGCAATGCTTTATGGGTAACAAGCGCCGCTCCTCAGCCGCTCAGCACAGCACAGCACCTTAACCGCTAAAAGATGCAGATGAGGTTCGTGTAAATCAGCAGCTTGTCCTTCACAGATGAGGACTGTGTCCTGAACCAGAAACATTTTTAGCATGAAGGGAGGCTGGTGTAATGAGGTCGGGTTTTAAATAGCAGTGCTGCCACGTCCAGAGTTCTAGAAAAACACTGCGCTTTCCTGACTACACATACACACACATACACACACACACACATCACACCCTTCATTTGTTTAACAGATGCCTGTGGAGTCTCTTTAACAGGATAAAAAGTTTATCATCAGCAAGGTTTGGTTTAACGTTCTTTCACCAATGGAAGAGTTCACTCCTTTACACACACTGCCGTTCTGATAGCGACACAGCGGGAAGTAGCGCTCGCGTCATCTCTGGCTGAAGAAAGCGATGCAGCGGCGCTTTAGCATGTTAGTCTGCAGCTCACATCTCCTGTGAGATATGTACACTCTGCGCAAATCTTTAACGCTTCAACACTTAAACACTAACTCCACCCGCACATATTATCACTAATTAGCCGCGCCAGTTAGTCTCAGTCGCTTCTACATTGGCTGATGCTGAAAAATGGTGAAAACTCTAAACAGGTCGCTGCTATTAAACATTATTGTAACTGCGCTAACTATTAGCAATTTCATAACGTTGTGACATCACAACACAACCCCGCTAACTTCTGACAGGAATTTAAACAAAACAAAAACAGCACAAACTAGCAGCAGAACCAGACCAGTATTTCAATATAAATATAAATGTCTAGTGTTACAGAAGTGAGAGGAGTTTTGTTTAATTTGCACTGCTGCGTCTAAAAAGCTTTAATGTCCTGAGGGAAAGTGACCGGTGCCTTTCTCATGGAGGAAAGTAGAACAGAGATGCTCCTGGGTTTCAGTCTTCATGTGCCATTTGTAAAGTCAAAGACAAATAAAGCTTGAGTCAAACTCAATACAAGCTCTCTGGGTGTGTTTTTTTTTTTTTTGGTGTCTTTTGCTAGTGAAAGATGCGTTTGTAAATGTTTAGAGTCGCAGATAAAATCCTCTTAAGCTATAAAGAGGTTGTGTTAGCACTTCAGTTTGTGTGAATGAGAGATTAGCGTGCTAGCGTGACACAATGCTCCCCCCCTCTCTCTCTCTCCAACACACACACACACACACACACACACACACACACACACACACACACACACTCCTTGGTCAGATCTATGACTAGATAAAGTGTTGCCATGGAAACAGCAAGTGCAAAGTCACCAAAGTTGTGGGTGAGAAAGTAAGGTTTGCGTAACAAAATGAACACACACACACACACACAAAACTCCATCTCTTCCACCTCCTCGTTTGCTCTCTCTCGAAGAGGTCGCATTGATAATATAGGTCAGGATGTAACTTGAGAACTGCACAGTGCTACACACACACACACACACACACACACACACAGGGGAGGCTTGGCAAGAACCATTAATGTCTAGCAGATGTGCATGAGATTTACTATACTACACACACACACACACACCAATGAGTCTCTAGATTCCAATAATTCATTTCCACTAAGAGGACATTTGCAGCGTCATCCTTACTGCACACACACACACACACACACACACACATTGTGCGAGTGTGTGAATGTGAGAGAGAGAGAGCGAGAGGTTACATGCTGCCATCTAGTGGCTACAGCCACATTGAATTATTAAATCCATCAGCTGTTAGTGAAGAGTCGGTTCCTTTGAATCGGATCTTTTAAAAAAATTATCTATCTATCTATCTATCTATCTATCTATCTATCTATCTATCTATCTATCTATCTATCTATCTATCTATCTATCTATCTATCTATCTTTAGTTGCAATAAATAGAAGCAAAAATACAAAAATTAATATATTATAAAATAATAAATAACAATTCCAGATAATTCAAATACAATGAAATGAAAGTAAATTAAAATGAAATTAAAATACAAATAATTAAATAAAATTAAATTACAATTAAAGTAATTAAATTAAATGAGGAAAGTTGAGACTAATGATAATACCTGTTTAATTTCCTTATTGTTACAGCTCTTTGTACTTTTTAACAATAATAAATAAAATGATTGAAATTATTAAGAAAATGTAAGAGATTATTCATAAAAAAAAAATTACAAAAATAATAACAATTTTGATCGAAGGATGTAAAGTGATATATCACGCTGTTGCTCGACACCAGACCGTCAGAAGAAGATGGGAAGAAAGTGATTCACAATTTCTTTAGTCAAAAGTTATTACTGATTTATTTCTACATTTCCTCGTTTGTGTCGTAATTCCGTCACTTCCAGCGATTAATCCTGAGGAGCTGCACGTAGGCCAGCGTCATACACACCAGCGTGATGCCCAGCAGAGCCACCTGATTCTGCCAGAAGCCCCAAGCGCTGTAGTCGATTCTCTGAGCCTGAAGATACAGCTCTCCTGGAAATCTTCAGCAGAGAAGAGAAACAGCAATTCAACATTTTATCCAGACTGCACCAGATCCAGCACACAGGAGGGTTCGAATCCCTGAAAATCTGAGCAGGTACCTGGTATTGTTGGTGTAAAACACCTGTCCTGTCATTTCATTGATGGTTATCGCCTGCAAACAGAAGATATAATGCTTTTTATGTGTTTCTGCTGCATGTAATCTTACTTCCTGTGAGCTCTGACACTCTGGAGACTCCAGCTTCCAAAAACACTACGAGTTACAATTTATTGCCAAAAGTTTTGGGACGACTGCCTTGACATGCACATGAATGTAATATGGAGTTGTCCCGCCCTTTGCAGGTATAACAGCTTCAACTCTTCTGGGAAGGCTTTCCACAAGGTTTAGGAGTGTGTTTATGGGAATTTTTAACCGTTCCTCTAGAAGCGCATTTGTGAGGTCAGGCACTGATGTTGGACGAGAAGGTCTGGCTCGCAGTCTCTGCTCTAATTCATCCCAAAGGTGTTCTATGGGGTTGAGGTCAGGACTCTGTGCAGGCCAGACAAGTTCCTCCACACCAAACTCACTCATCCATGTCTTTATGGAGCTTGCTTTGGTCACTGGTGTGCAGTCATGTTGGAACAGGAAGGGGTCATCCCCAAAACTTTTGGTAATACAGTGTATGTTGGTAAATGTTATCAGATTTTAGTTTGAGAGATGTGTCTCTTCCCCTTACGTTCAGTCCGTATCTGAAGATGCTGATCCACTTGAGCCAGGACAGCCAGCTCAGCATGGAGTTCAGATTCACCAGGAAGCCGCCGAATACCTGTGAAAGATCTCAGTCTTACAATTACTGCAGTATAAAAGTCAGAGCCGTGCGAATCAAAGCACTGACCATCATGAAGACGAAGGGCAGCGCGATGAGAACGTTGGCCATGGCGAAGGAGCTCACGCTGGCGCTGACCAGGAAGGCCAGACTGACCGCTGCTAGACTCACCAGAGACATGGTCAGTGCAAAACACAGAAAGGCTACAAACGCTGGCTTCAGCCCTGAACACACACAACACACACACTTCTACATTATCCATATATCCCTAACCTCAGTAACACAAACACAACTTTACACCTCATTTATTTGTTTGTTTGTTTATTAAGCAGGTTTTTTCCGTTTAAATGTATTCACCCCCTCAAATGTATAAATGTTTATTTAATAACAGAAATATGGAAATGATTGAAGACAGCGATGTTGTTGGACTCACCCATCATGTAGTAGGAGATTGCGCAGAAAATAAAGATGGGAATCAGACGGTTCGGGATTAAATCTACAAACACTTTAGACAGGAAGTACACAGAGGTTCGGTAATAACCGCTCGAGTTCTCATGCCTGTTCATGACACACACACACACACACACACACACACACACACACACATACACACACACACACGGCACTTACTGGGAAGTAATTTGGAGAAACTGATCAGTAATCAGTCGTTAAAATGTCACACACTCACACGAACAGCGCTCTCTCGTTAATGAAGAGCTCCACCGCTGACAGGTTTGCAAACACCATGTTAATGATGAGGAAGAAGAACGCTCCGGTTCTGAAATGAACACACACACACACACACACACACACACACACACAGTGTATTCATTATCTTTTGTCACATCACGCTATCTACTATAGTTAATCTATCTACTGATTTATTCACCTACAATATAATACAAATGTTTCTCAGACTAAAGGAGAGATAGAATGAGACAGAAGGATAAACAGATGGACAGATAGACAGACGGATGGACGTGTACCTGTTCTGCAGCCCCTCAGGTAGCGTGTGAGGCATCTGAAAGTAAATGAGTCCCACCATCACTCCAAACAGGGTGTTCAGCACCGCCTGGGCATAGGAGGTCTGAGGATTCCTCAACAAGTTCAGAGCCGTCCTCCTGGACACCATGTTTAACTGTGTGACACACACACACACACACACACACACATGGACATACACACACACACGCACGCACACAGACAGGCAGCCAGCCAGACACACACACACACACACACACACACGGACGGACAGACAGGCAGACACACACACACACACACACACACGGACGGACAGACAGGCAGAAAGACAGACAGACACACACGGATGGACAGACAGGCAAACACACACACACACACACACACACACACACACAGACACACACACTGAGGATTTAAACCTCAGACACATCTCCTTTTTTGATAACTCTATGTGGTTATTTCAGATAAAGGATCAGTTAATAATTCCCCAAACACACACACACACACACACACACAGTGTTGGGAAGGTTACTGTGGAAATGTAATAGGTTACAGATTACACATGACCCTATTTAAAATGTAATAAGTAGTGTAACTTTTTGAAGACTTTATAAAAGTAAAGGAACTGATTACATTTGATTACTTTTAAGTTTCTAATGGAAATTTTCAACTAAATCATTTCCAGACATTTCCAGCAGGCAGGGTTAACCTTACAGTAATACTCAACTCTGTTTACTGTTAGAATTTCAACATCTTTCATCACTTGAACTAAGATTATATTCATTTCATTTTAATCACAGCCACCACAACACCACAACACCACAACACCACAACACCTGTTTAATACTGTTTTAGGAATCAAATCTTTGAATAGCTATGACAGGACACACTGGCAGTTCATTGTCTACCGCTTATCCGATCTACACTCGGGTCACGAGGAGCCTATGCCTATCTCAGGTGTCATCGGGCATCAAGGCAGGATACACCCTGGATAGAGTGCCAACCCATCACAGGGCGCACACACACACGCACACACACACACACACAACGGACAATTTAGAGATGCCAATCAACCTACAATGCATGTCTTTGGACCGGGGGAGGAAACCGGAGCACCCGGAGGAAACCCCCGAGGTATGGGGAGAACATGCAAACTCCACCCACACACACACACACACACACACACACACACACACACACACACACACACACACGGCGGAGGCGGGAATCGAACCCCCAACACCGGAGGTGTGAGGCAAACGTACTAACCACCAAGCCACCGTGCCCCCCTGGCAAATAACAATGCCTTGAAAAAAAAACAGTAAATAAAAGTAAAACACTGGTGTCTCATAGCCTTCAATGCAATTAGGGAAAGAAATGAATTCAATCTGTGTGTGTGTGTGTGTGTGTGTGTGTGTGTGTGTGTGTGTGTGTGTGTGTGCATGCGTGAATTTCACAACTCAATGACTTTGTGAGTCATCATAACGTACGCTACAATGCTAAAATAACTAAGCTATATTAGATCTGACATTACCAACACATTTTCAAGGAGGAAAAATGGGAGCTATATATTTTCTGGTAAAGGGTTCATAAAGAGAAGTGTGCCTGGTAAAGGTAGCTAGCAGACTAGCTCATTTGTGCTAACAGCTAGCAGACTAGCTCATTTGTGCTAACAGCTAGCAGACTAGCTCATTTGTTCTGAATGTTGTGAATACAGGTCTTGACTACACTATGGGGTCGATGGTGGATTTCTTTCCACATAGCAGCTACAATAACTCGACTGACCACTCCGTCACTTTTTATTATACAGAAACCAGTAATATATCATTCCAAACTAAAGGGTCTGTTTTTATTTCTGTACACTCACAATAATGAGAAAAACCATATGCTTTTATAAAATAAAGAAAGGCTAGGTTACATACCTGCAGATGCTTCCTCAGGTTCCACATTGAAGTCCAAAGCATTTTGGATAACTCATTTTGCTCTGCACTGTTATATTTGCGTCCTTATCGGAATTCAGGATGAAATTATTTTTACATTTCCAGTACTGAAATGCATTTTTATCCCTCGCCATGGTGGCGACTCTCAGACAGGTTGTAGTAGCCTAAAGCTTTCAGCGGTAATGTGGATGAATGTAATTGGCAGACTCGGTGCCGCGAATTCAAACCAGAGAACCAATCAAAAGCATGAGAATAGCACGGCTTTTAGCAACACATTAATGTTATTCAACATATCCTATTTTTTTAAAGAAAATATTCAGATGTAACCCTATTCGTAATCTTTAACATTTTCATGAGTAACTGTAATTTAATTACATATTTTTGCTCAGTAACTGTAACGAATTACTGTTACTCTTGTTTTGTAATTAAATTACGTAACGCCGTTACATGTCACTAGTTACTCCCCATCACCGCACACACACAACTTCTAACTCTTTCTCTCTTCATAGTGCTTTTTAATTAATTCCTTGTAGTTTAGTGGCACATTTAAGGTCACACTGAAGGGATATAGATGTGTCACACATCCAAGGGTTTAACTGAGTGCACACACATACATACACACACACACACACACCTGATGGAAGAACGGTGTCACATAAGATGGTGTTGACCGTTTCGATGTGGTTATGTAATTTGACTGGACGATGATTTCCTTCAGCTCCTCTCCGAGTGCAGCACAATCCTGGGAATCTCTATAGAGCTCTGCTAGGGATTTATCTATCCCAGTACACACACACACACACATACACACACAGAAACACACACACGTACACAAACACACACACACACACACACACACACACAGAAACACACATACACACACAGAAGCACACACACACACACATACACACACACACACACACACACACACACACACACACAGAAGAAAACACCAGTGGAATGAAACCCTCATGAGGCAGACAGTAAAGGTTGATTGGTCAGATGGACTGTTACTCAGAGCTCCAGGTGAGTTACCTGAGGTCACTGAAGCAGAAACGTCACCGTTCGTAACGTCCAGGAAGAAATCTGCAGGATTGTTAAAGGCTTCACACTCGTAACCTAATTAATAACAAAATACACACACAGTGTTGTGCTGGAGGTAACAGAGTGTGTGTGTGTGTGTGTGTGTGTGTGAGCGTGTGTGAGAGTGTGTGTATGTGTGTGTGTGTGTGTGTGTGTGTGTGAGTGTGTGTGTATGTGAGTCTGTGAGAGTGTGTGTGTGTGTGTGTGTGTGTGCGTGTGTGTATGTGAGTGTGTGTGTGTATGTATTTGTGTGTGTGTGTGTGTGTGTGTGTGTGTGTGTGTGTGTGAGAGTGTGTGTGTGTATATGTGTGTATGTGTGTGTGTGTATGTGTGTGACAGTTACCTAGGACATTAAAATACTGCATAGCGTGATTAGCAGGCCCAGCGTAGACACACTCTCCCTTGTAGAGGAGGGTCAGGTGGTCAAACAGCCTGAAGATGGAGTAACGCGGCTGGTGGATGGAGAAAATGATGGTCCTGCTGCTGCGGGACAGTCTGGATGAAGGAGAGAGGGATGGTGTGTTGTGTGTGTGTCTGACACGTTAAAGTTTCTCCATAAGCAATGTTCTGGTACCCGTGCAGCAGAGCTATGATGCTGTTGGCTGTGTTGGAGTCCAGTCCGGTGGTTGGTTCGTCCAGGAACAGGAGTGATGGAGACATCATGAGCTCCATTCCTATACTGCAGCGCTTTCTCTCTCCACCGGACACGCCCCTCAGAAACTCCGTCCCGATCTAACAAGGAAAGAACAAGGAAAGTTACACTCTATTATGCTATGTTATACTATGTTACTCTATGTTACGCTATGTTACACTCTGTTATGGTACATTATGCTACGTTCCTCTATGTTAGACTCCGTTACATGTGTTATGCCACATTACTCTACGTTACACTCTGTTACGGTACGTTACGCTACGTTCCTCTACGTTACACTCTGTTACGGTACGTTACGCTACGTTCCTCTATGTTACACTCTGTTACGGTACGTTACGCTACGTTCCTCTATGTTACACTCTGTTACGGTACGTTACGATATGTTCCTCTATGTTACACTCTGTTACGGTACGTTACGCTACGTTCCTCTATGTTACACTCTGTTACGGTACGTTACGCTACGTTCCTCTATGTTACACTCTGTTACGGTACGTTACGCTACGTTCCTCTATGTTACACTCTGTTACGGTACGTTACGCTACGTTCCTCTATGTTACACTCTGTTACGGTACGTTACGATATGTTCCTCTATGTTACACTCTGTTACGGTACGTTACGCTACGTTCCTCTATGTTACACTCTGTTACGGTACGTTACGCTACGTTCCTCTATGTTACACTCTGTTACGGTACGTTACGCTACGTTCCTCTATGTTACACTCTGTTACGGTACGTTACGCTACGTTCCTCTATGTTACACTCTGTTACGGTACGTTACGCTACGTTCCTCTATGTTACACTCTGTTACGGTACGTTACGCTACGTTCCTCTATGTTACACTCTGTTACGGTACGTTACACTTTATTACGCTACGTTCCTCTATGTTACACTCTGTTACACTACATTACACCACGCTACTCTACGTTACACTCTGTTACGGTACGTTACTCTACGTTACGCTCTGTTATGGTATGTTACGCTACGTTACACTCTATTACGCTATGTTATGCTATGTTACTCTACGTTGCGCTACGTTACACTCTGTTACGCAGTGTTACACTACGAAACACTCTGTTACAATCTGTTACGCTACGTTACTCTACATTACACTCTGTTACACTATGCTATGCTACGTTCTCTACAGTACACTATGTTACTCTACGTTACGGTACGTTATGCTACGTTCTAGAAGTCAGCGTGTGTATGTTACCTTGGTGTCTGCACAGTCCTCCAGGCCCAGCTCGCTGATAACACTCGCCACTTTCTTTTCTATCTCAGCACTGGAGTACCGATGATGCGGCAAGCGCAACTGTCCGGAGAACATGAGGTTCTCTCGGACGGACAGGGTTCCCATCAGGATATCGTCCTGATACGTAAGGAGACACCAACAGTGTGTTTAAGCCAGGTTTCTCCTCCCTACATTACCCAGAATCCTCTTCTGTTAGGTGCTGTAGAGTCTCGCTAACCTGAACCACGTAAGCTGAGATGAGACGCAGTTCAGAAGTGACCACTTTGTTATCCACCAAGACCTGACCTGAGCGTAAACCACGAGGATCCTTCCTGCCGGAGATCACATCCAAAAGCCTACACACACACACACACACACACACACACACACACATATGGTCTGTTTATGGGCTTTCTTTGTTCTTCCAAATTCTTTAATGTGTGATGTTTGAGGCTCACAGTTTACTGCATTTTGTATTTCAGAATCGAACCCTGATATATTTCAGGAGCTTTATTTTTCGTTCCTGCATCTTCTTGATAGAGTTTTAGGTTCTTCTAAGAGCAGGTGTATTGATACTGAGATCACATGACCCCCCCACATGGTACTGGTATAAAATCTTTACCATGCATTACAGTGATGTAACTGCATAAACACTGGAGTAAAAAAAAAGCGTTAAACTTACGAGGTTTTGCCGCTTCCTGTCGCCCCCATGATGGCGTTCAGCCCCGTCCTCATGATGCCACTAAAATAAATCAACAGTGAAGCAATAATCTGAGCGAGAGAGTCAGACGCTGCTGGTTATCATCACAGGCCTTCATCATTCACAGAGGCATTGCACTCATTGACCAACAGGTTGCGAGTTCAAGTTCCTCATGCTCTTCTCAGCTCTAAATCCTTGCTTTATGATGTTAGTACAATGCAAATGAGCAAAAATGAGCAAAAGTTCATGCCCCCACTGCGCACAGCTGAGGTATGAAGCAACATTTAAAGGCAGAGAACGAGCCGGTAATGAGTGATTGTTTGAGTGATGAGGGAAATTCTTGTGTGTGTGTTTCTACTTTCTGTATACTGCTAGATATTTTGTTTTTCTTTCTCATTTTTGTGTGACAACAAGAAAAGAACAAAAGACAAGAGTCTCTCCTGAGACTCCGCCTCCTCAGCCCTCTCCAACACACCACCACACTTTTCACACAAATACACAGACCTTCATACATTATTTAATAATCTCAGCTCATTTGAGGATCTTTTTAATGCTTCAAAATATGAATATCTGGTTTAATCTGGAAAAGGCTATGGTCTAGACTGGAATTTCTCTTCTTTTCTATCGCTCGGTTTATCATCACTCTCAACTTTCATCAAATAATTTTTTTTTGAAATGAATAAAAAAGGGAACTATCCTTCAACACAAAAAGAGTGAACATTTCTTTAGAATTAGAACTTTTAGCTTTATAAAGTATCAGCACTGTAAATAAATTCTATTTTGGGGGGATTTTCAGGTCAGTTTATACAGAGACATGTGTTTTGATTGAGCTACTAGAGTAAAGCACTTATGATAGATAAAAAACCTGATCCTGTAAGCGTCATCCTGGAGCTGTGAGCACTTACCTGACATCTTTCAGGATCTCTCTCTCAGGTGCTCTCTTGCGGCACGGCCCCCGGGTCTCTCTCACAACATAAGAGATGTTCTGGAAGGTCAAAGTCGGTCCCGGGACGTTCACGCTGTCTTTCTTGCCCGCATGCCTTCCCAGATGTGACAGATCCATCATGTGGAGAGAAAAGAAACGGAAAAAAGACTGAGGACATAGAGAGATATATTTCCAGTCAGTTGGATCTCAGCAATCAAATCAGATGTCAGCAAAAACCCTTGACTGCTGCGTGAACTGGTCAAAGTCCTTTTACAGATATGTGTGTGTACACTACCTACTGTTACATGAGGATGTAATATAATGGAAATCACGCAGAAGGAGATAAAGCCTGCACTTTGTTATACGACTGAATTAGAAGTTATGTTTAGACATCAAAGGTCAGCGTCAGGATCGACGTCCGGCCGTGTGATGAAGCCATGTGTCCTCTTACGGCACAGCACACACTGATGTTTGGCTTTCTCAGCCGGATTCTCAGAAGACATTGATTCACCTTCTATAACAGCAGCTCTGATACGAGTTCTGGCTGTTATCATTATTATCGTTTCTATATTATCTCTGAGACATGATGCTCCACGTAAACATTCTTATATCAACAGCAGTGTGACAATATACACAAGAAACGACTAATTGCGTTTGATAGGTTTTTGAGTAGAAACTCAGGTTTGGACCAGCTTGTGAAACACTGATTGGTCAGTTTGGTAGCATTTATTATTATTATTATTATTATTATTATTATTATTATTATTATTGTTATTGTTATTATTATTATTATTATTATTATTATTGAGGGCATTGGTGGCTCAGTGGTAGGTTTCTCGCCTATCATGCAGAAGGCCCCAGCTCGATTCCCAGCCAATGCCTCAACCCCAGCCACTGGATGCAGTGCCGGTCCCAAAGCCCGCAAAAATGGGAGGGTTGCGTCAGGAAGGGCATCCGTCGTAAAACATCTGCAAAGTTGTTGTGCGGACCAGTTGACCCCGAACAGGGAGCAGCCGAAAGCAACTTCTATTATTATTATTATTATTTGTGAGCTGTCTTGCCTTTAGTGAGATCGATTAAATATGTTTTGCATGTTTTTCCCCGAAAAATATCGGTATCGCGAATCGTCTTTGTGTTATCTATTATTACTGGATGAATAATAATGAAAACAGTCGTATCGTCCAACACTGGAACGCGAGTAGGTGTGGCTTGAGGAGCTGCAGATGTTACTTGTTTTTATCGGCGCTCTGATAAGCCCCGCCCATATCCGTCTCTTGGCGAATGAGACTGGAATCTGAGGCTAAGTGGGCGGGATTCTGAGGCCACTTGTTTTCATGAATGTTTCTGCTAGGCCACGCCTGCATCTGTATTTTGGCGAATTAGAGTCGATGAACGTGTTAAAGGCGGGACTTGCTTGTGTTTATGACACCACGCCCGTCTTGGAGTTTTAGCGAATCCGAGTCGGCTGAGACACAATAAGGCGGGGCTTAAAGTGTAACTTGTTTTCATGAGCGCTCGTCTCGCCTGCGCGTCGCCGTTTTGTTTTGTCAACCGGTGGATTTCATGCGCCATGCAGTCGCGGGTTTGACGGAGGGGGGGAAAAAAAGCTAACAGCTGTGGAGAAGGCCGCGGCGGGATTCAGGAATTCAGTTCGGATTAAAAATATTAAATAATTAGCTGACATATATATACAACAAAAGTCGGCGAAAAAATTATGGAGGAGAAGAAGGAGGAGGCCGAAGCGGAGATCCAGGAGCACGGACCCGAGCACTGGTTCTCCAAATGGGAGCGGCAGTGCCTGGCTGAGGCCGAGCAGGACGAACCGAGCGAGGAGGAACCGGAGCAGAGCCGGCAAAAGCTGTGGCATCTCTTCCAAAACTCAGCCACGGCGGTCGCGCAGCTTTATAAAGGTCCGCGTACAAATAAGCACAAGAACGAACTCGAGCCGATCTATGCATGCTAAGCTAAACGAGATACGAGTTAGCTTGCTAGCTAAACAAAGGGCATTAGGCTGGGGTAGCTTGTCGGGGGTAACTTCCTAAAGCACACCGAGACAGAGCTGCTTTTTCCACCCTTAACGATCCACACATGGTGATTCGATAGGTACATACAAATTTATTTCCCAATATCCACACTAAAGGTCGCTCGCTAGTCAATAGAGCCCTACCCTGTAACGTTATCTTATGCTAGCTAGCTTTTATGCTAATACCGTCACTAATTAGGCGGCTTGATTATTGGTGCACGCTGACTTGTACGTTTTTTCACTTTTGACTCACAGAATCCGTTTTGTTGAAAATCTCCCTTTCGATAGTCACATAAACAAGCCACGTACGGTTTAAAGTTTTTTTTGGTTTGTTTTTTTCACGCCTTTCATTTGGTGAAACAAAATGGCGAAGTCCTGGGAGGAGTTCCTTTGGGTGAAAATAACTTGAGACAATTTATATCTGAAAGCATCTCTGTTTTCACCTCGCCTTCCCCTCATTCCGAGCTGCAGCACACACACGGTGTGGACTTGGTTATATTTTCTAATCAGAAATCCACCTCATGTCAAAGAACCGCTGGATTAAAAAATGCTAAGACACAAAATGGCGAAGGAAGGTTTATAGCCTACCAGCTGAGTTATTACCATTTGTGCTGGAATTATTGTTGGTCAGTCCAGCTTCCGACTGCTGCTCACTATATGCTCTTGCTTCGCTTTTTAGGATAAATTTGCTGCTTTATAAGATTATTATTGACTCCCTAACAAGCTGTTTGTTCATCCAAGTCAACTTGTTTTGGCTCGCAGTTTTGCTTGCACGGTGCGAAATCTGATCAAAACTAAACCCACTACTCCCAACAAAATGGCGTCGTCGTCCTAGATGTCAGGTTCAATATTTAAAGTTTTATTATTATTACCTAGTAAAAGTGTACATGTCACTCAAAACGCGTTTATTGTGAACGTTCTGAACTTTTGTTTGGCTTTGAGAGCATTTCCATCGAGCCTTTGTGTGTGTGTAAGGACATGTAGCCTGGCCGTGTCCCTAACAGCTCTCTGCTCCTTACATGACACACACGCACTATCTAGTGCACTAGCTCTTCAGTTGGGGGGGATATTTGTGATTTAGCCGGCGACTGTCTCATTAACCTTAACAGGCAGGGGAAATGATGACATGAAGTTTCATGGAAATAAAAAAAAAGAACTTCCTGTCGTTTTGTTTTTTCTTGCAGATAGAGTGTGTCAGCAACAGGGGCTTTCTCTGTGGGTCCCTTTTCAGAACGCTGCTACTGCCGTCACCAACCTGTATAGAGGTATGTTGGGTCGAGAAACCGTCCAGGGGGAACGTGTCGGGTGTGTGTATGGTGTAAAAGACAAAACTGTGACGTGTGTAAAGCTCTGTATGAATTACAACCTGCACCTCATAAAAGATTTCTGGTCGTGAGCTAACATCGCTGGACTCATAACGCACCCAAAGATGAATGATAAAGTTCTGACAGTGTGTGAATTTTTGTGGGTTTTTTTGTGTTAAAAACGTTGGAGCATTACTCTGCCGTGAGCAGAACAAGACTGGACTGTAACGATGCCAGGTGAGCCAATCAGCATGTGAATCTGAAATGATTGACAGGTGTGTAAGTGTTTTTTGAACAGTCTGCTTGACTCTTTGGAAGTTCCGCCACTTTCTGTCCATCTCATACCTGGTGCTGCGATTAGACAAAGTCTTCTCTCCACGTCTCCAGTCCCTCCACACCGAGAACGCTTTGAGTTTGTAAACGTGAGCTACGATCCATCACGTCCGTAGTTAACGTGGTTTCGCACACAATCTTTCCACAGAAAATGCTCTAACTGGGAAGTTTTTTAGCAGATGGACGAGCTGCAGCTCAACCAGCCAGGGGATGATGGTTACTGTGAGAACCGTAAACAGAACGGTGGAGTAAAGGTTTTGTTTATTTTTTTTTTTTACACGTGACTCGCAGGGCAGCGACGGTGAAGTGTAAACGAAACACTCCTCACTACCTCACGTTAACGAACAGTGGTGTTTAATCGAGGATGATTTACTACACACGCTGATATCCCAGTGTTCGATTTCTTTAATTGCTAGAACGTCCTCGTGATCGTCCGGTCTGATGGACAGCTCAAGCTCTCGTAACGTGAAGCTTGTTTCGTCCAGCAGTGCCAGGGTTCACGTAAATGCCGTGCCACATCTCACATGTGGTATGACGTCGGCTTGTCACGTGTTTGCATAACGGCAGTCGAGCTCATGCAAACGTGCGCAGTGATACTCTGGAACTTTTTTTTTTTAACTTAAACACCAGAACACATCGGATACGTAGGCAGTGCGCAGATCGTGAACTTTTCGAAAGCGTCGAGCTTCACACGGAGCTGCTGTCCTATAGATGGAGGTGTGTGTGTGTGTGTGTGTGTGTGTGTGTATATTTCTGTGGGTGTTGGTGATTTAATGTGGAAACACACACGCATGTACCCTGGCTGTTATTTGTTAATATACGTGTAGACACATTATTTCACACGTTCGTTATCTCAGTGCGAAGAGAAGAGTAGAGATGACCGCCAGTCCGATCTGAGGTTGATTTTCTTGCTGTTTGAATTTTTACTGACCGCAGGGTCAGAGCGTACTGCCGTTGGACAGCAGTCTGAGGCACAGAGCCGACGTTCCGACGCTGGGTTAAATGTTGATGAATTTTCCAGATCTTTAATTAAATTCAGTTTTATTTGTGTTGTGATTTTAACGCCGGACGCGGTCACACGGTGTCCTCTCGCTCACAGCGAGGGATTTAAACCCCGTGTTCTCTGGAAGATGTTTCTGTAATGAAGGAGTCTCCAGCGTCAGAGCGATCGCTTTCTCAGTGTCGTGAAGCTGAAGTGTTTATAACCGCTGTAACGCCCGTGCTGTAACTCTGGTGGTTGTTTCCTGTGGAAGCGTTTCCCCGAGAACGCTCCACGTTCCTGGATTTGTTTGGAGCAGATTGTAGATGTTCTGCAGGACCGAATCCTCACATCACGACATGTCTGTCTGACCAGCTGTCTGTCTGACCAGGTGTGTGTGTGTGTCTTGATTGTGTGTGTGTGTCTTGATTGTGTGTGTGTGTCTTGATTGTGTGTGTGTGTCTTGATTTGTGTGTGTGTCTTGATTGTGTGTGTGTGTCTTGATTGTGTGTGTGTGTCTTGATTGTGTGTGTGTCTTGATTGTGTGTGTGTCTTGATTGTGTGTGTGTGTCTTGATTGTGTGTGTCTTGATTGTGTGTGTGTGTCTTGATTGTGTGTGTGTGTCTTGAGTGTGTGTGTGTGTTTCTTGATTGTGTGTGTCTTGATTGTGTGTGTGTGTCTTGATTGTGTGTGTGTGTCTTGATTGTGTGTGTGTGTCTTGATTGTGTGTGTGTGTGTGTCTTGATTGTGTGTGTGTGTGTGTCTTGATTGTGTGTGTGTGTGTGTCTTGAGTGTGTGTGTGTGTCTTGATTGTGTGTGTGTGTGGTCTTGAGTGTGTGTGTGTGGTCTTGATTGTGTGTGTGTGTCTTGATTGTGTGTGTGTGTCTTGATTGTGTGTGTGTGTCTTGATTGTGTGTGTCTTGATTGTGTGTGTCTTGATGTGTGTGTGTCTTGATTGTGTGTGTGTCTTGATTGTGTGTGTGTGTCTTGAGTGTGTGTGTGGTCTTGAGTGTGTGTGTGTGTCTTGAGTGTGTGTGTGTGTCTTGATGTGTGTGTGTGTGTGTGTGTCTTGATGTGTGTGTGTCTTGAGTGTGTGTGTGTCTTGATTGTGTGTGTGTCTTGATTGTGTGTGTGTCTTGATTGTGTGTGTGTCTTGATTGTGTGTGTGTCTTGATGTGTGTGTGTGTCTTGAGTGTGTGTGTGTGTCTTGATGTGTGTGTGTGTGTCTTGAGTGTGTGTGTGTCTTGAGTGTGTGTGTGTCTTGATTGTGTGTGTGTCTTGATTGTGTGTGTGTGTCTTGATTGTGTGTGTGTCTTGATTGTGTGTGTGTCTTGATTGTGTGTGTGTCTTGATTGTGTGTGTGTCTTGATTGTGTGTGTGTCTTGATTGTGTGTGTGTGTGTCTTGATTGTGTGTGTCTTGATTGTGTGTGTCTTGATTGTGTGTGTCTTGATTGTGTGTGTCTTGATTGTGTGTGTCTTGATTGTGTGTTGATTGTGTTTTCTTGATTGTGTGTGTGTTTGTGCTTGTGTGTGTCTTGTGTGTGTCTTGAGTGTGTGTGTGTGTCTTGGTGTGTTGTGTTGTTTGTGTGTGTCTTGATGTGTGTGTGTCTTGATTGTGTGTGTGTCTTGATTGTGTGTGTGTCTTGATTGTGTGTGTGTCTTGATTGTGTGTGTCTTGATTGTGTGTTGTGTCTTGATTGTGTGTGTGTCTTGATTGTGTGTGTGTCTTGATTGTGTGTGTGTCTTGATTGTGTGTGTGTGCTTGATTGTGTGTGTGTCTTGATTGTGTGTGTGTCTTGATTGTGTGTGTGTCTTGATTGTGTGTGTGTGCTTGATTGTGTGTGTGTCTTGATTGTGTGTGTGTCTTGATTGTGTGTGTGTCCTTGGTTGCCTGTGTGTGTGTCTTGATTGTGTGTGTGTGTTGTCTTGTGTGTGTCTTGTTGTGTGTGTGTGTCTTGATTGTGTGTGTGTCTTGATTGTGTGTGTGTCTTGATTGTGTGTGTCTTGAGTGTGTGTGTCTTGAGTGTGTGTGTGTCTTGATTGTGTGTGTGTCTTGAGTGTGTGTGTCTTGATTGTGTGTGTGTCTTGATGTGTGTGGTCTTGAGTGTGTGTGTCTTGATTGTGTGTGTCTTGATTGTGTGTGTGTCTTGATTGTGTGTGTGTCTTGATTGTGTGTGTCTTGATTGTGTGTGTGTGTCTTGATTGTGTGTGTCTTGATTGTGTGTGTGTGCTTGATTGTGTGTGTGTGCTTGATTGTGTGTGTGGTCTTGATTGTGTGTGTGTGCTTGATTGTGTGTGTGTCTTGATTGTGTGTGTGTCTTGATTGTGTGTGTGTCTTGATTGTGTGTGTGTCTTGATTGTGTGTGTGTCTTGATTGTGTGTGTGTCTTGATTGTGTGTCTTGATGTGTGTGTCTTGATGTGTGTGTCTTGATTGTGTGTGTGTCTTGATTGTGTGTCTTGATGTGTGTGTTGTCTTGATTGTGTGTGTGTCTTGATTGTGTGTGTGTCTTGATTGTGTGTGTGTCTTGATTGTGTGTGTCTTGATTGTGTGTGTCTTGATTGTGTGTGTGTGTCTTGATGTGTGTGTGTCTTGATTGTGTGTGTGTCTTGATGTGTGTGTGTCTTGATGTGTGTGTGTGTGCTTGATTGTGTGTGTGTGTCTTGATTGTGTGTGTGTCTTGATTGTGTGTGTGTCGTGTGTGTCTTGATTGTGTGTGTGTGTCTTGATTGTGTGTGTGTGTGTCTTGATTGTGTGTGTCTTGATTGTGTGTGTCTTGATTGTGTGTGTGTCTTGATTGTGTGTGTGTCTGTTGATTGTGTGTCTTGATTGTGTGTGTCTTGATGTGTGTGTGTCTTGATTGTGTGTCTTGATTGTGTGTCTTGATTGTGTGTGTCTTGATGTGTGTGTGTGTCTTGATTGTGTGTGTCTTGATTGTGTGTGTGTGTGTGTGTCTTGATGTGTGTGTGTGTCTTGATTGTGTGTGTGTCTTGATTGTGTGTGTGTGTCTTGATTGTGTGTGTGTCTTGATTGTGTGTGTGTCTTGATTGTGTGTGTGTCTTGATTGTGTGTGTGTCTTGATTGTGTGTGTGTCTTGATTGTGTGTGTGTGTGTCTTGAGTGTGTGTCTTGATTGTGTGTGTCTTGATTGTGTGTGTGTGTCTTGATTGTGTGTGTGTGTCTTGATTGTGTGTGTGTGTCTTGATTGTGTGTGTGTCTTGATTGTGTGTGTCTTGATTGTGTGTGTGTCTTGATTGTGTGTGTCTTGATTGTGTGTGTGTGTCTTGATTGTGTTGTGTGTGTCTTGATTGTGTGTGTGTGTGTCTTGATTGTGTGTGTGTGTCTTGATTGTGTGTGTGTGTCTTGATTGTGTGTGTGTGTCTTGATTGTGTGTGTGTCTTGATTGTGTGTGTGTCTTGATTGTGTTGTGTGTGTGTGTTGATTGTGTGTGTGTGTCTTGATTGTGTGTGTGTGTCTTGATTGTGTGTGTGTCTTGATTGTGTGTGTGTCTTGATTGTGTGTGTGTCTTGATTGTGTGTGTGTCTTGATTGTGTGTGTGTCTTGTGTGTGTGTGTCTTGATTGTGTGTGTGTGTCTTGATTGTGTGTGTGTGTCTTGATTTGTGTGTGTCTTGATTGTGTGTGTGTCTTGATTGTGTGTGTGTCTTGATTTGTGTGTCTTGATGTGTGTCTTGATTGTGTGTGTGTGTGTCTTGATTGTGTGTGTGTCTTGATTGTGTTTTCTTGATTGTGTGTGTCTTGATGTGTGTGTGTGTCTTGATTGTGTGTGTCTTGATTGTGTGTGTCTTGATTGTGTGTGTCTTGATTGTGTGTGTGTGTGTCTTGATTGTGTGTGTCTTGATTGTGTGTGTGTCTTGATTGTGTGTGTGTCTTGATTGTGTGTGTCTTGATTGTGTGTGTCTTGATTGTGTGTGTGCTTGATTGTGTGTGTGTGTCTTGATGTGTGTGTTCTTGATTGTGTGTGTCTTGATTGTGTGTGTCTTGATTGTGTGTGTCTTGATTGTGTGTGTGTGTGTGTGTCTTGATTGTGTGTTTGTGTGTCTTGATTGTGTGTGTGTGTCTTGATTGTGTGTTGTGTCTTGTGTGTTTTCTTGATTGTGTGTTGTTGTGTGTTCTTGATTGTGTGTGTGTCTTGATTGTGTGTGTGTCTTGATTGTGTGTGTGTCTTGATTGTGTGTGTGTGTGTCTTGATTGTGTGTGTGTCTTGATTGTGTGTGTGTCTTGATTGTGTGTGTGTCTTGATTGTGTGTGTGTCTTGATTGTGTGTGTCTTGATTGTGTGTGTGTCTTGATTGTGTGTGTCTTGATTGTGTGTGTCTTGATTGTGTGTCTTGATTGTGTGTCTTGATTGTGTGTGTCTTGATTGTGTGTGTGTGTCTTGATTGTGTGTGTCTTGATTGTGTGTGTGTGTGTGTGTCTTGATTGTGTGTGTGTGTCTTGATTGTGTGTGTGTGTCTTGATTGTGTGTGTGTGTCTTGATTGTGTGTGTGTGTGTCTTGATTGTGTGTGTGTGTGTCTTGATTGTGTGTGTCTTGATTGTGTGTCTTGATTGTGTCTTGATTGTGTGTGTGCCTTGATTGTGTGTGTGCCTTGATTGTGTGTGTGCGCCTTGATTGTGTGTGTGTGTGCCTTGATTGTGTGTGTGTGCCTTGATTGTGTGTGTGCCTTGATTGTGTGTGTGTGCCTTGATTGTGTGCGTGTGCCTTGATTGTGTGTGTGTGCCTTGATTGTGTGTGTGTGCCTTGATTGTGTGTGTGTGCCTTGATTGTGTGTGTGTGCCTTGATTGTGTGTGTGTGCCTTGATTGTGTGTGTGTGCCTTGATTGTGTGTGTGTGTGTCTTGATTGTGTGTGTGTGTCTTGATTGTGTGTGTCTTGATTGTGTCTTGAGTGTGTGTGTCTTGAGTGTGTGTGTGTCTTGAATGTGTGTGTGTCTTGATTGTGTGTGTGTCTTGATTGTGTGTGTGTCTTGATTGTGTGTGTGTCTTGATTGTGTGTGTGTCTTGATTGTGTGTGTGTCTTGATTGTGTGTGTGTGTCTTGATTGTGTGTGTGTGTCTTGATTGTGTGTGTGTCTTGATTGTGTGTGTGTCTTGATTGTGTGTGTGTCTTGATTGTGTGTGTGTCTTGATTGTGTGTGTGTCTTGATTGTGTGTGTGTCTTGATTGTGTGTCTTGTTTGTGTGTGTGTCTTGAGTGTGTCTTGTGTGTCTTGATTGTGTGTCTTGTGTGTGTCTTGATATTGTGTGTCTTGATAGTGTGTGTGTGTCTTGATTGTGTCTGTGTCTTGATTGTGTCTGTCTTGATTGTGTCTGTCTTGATTGTGTGTGTCTTGATTGTGTGTGTGTGTGTCTTGATTGTGTGTGTGTGTCTTGATTGTGTCTTGATTGTGTGTGTGTGTCTTGATTGTGTGTGTGTCTTGATTGTGTGTGTGTGTCTTGATTGTGTGTCTTGATTGTGTGTGTGTGTGTGTGTGTCTTGATTGTGTGTGTCTTGTGTGCATCTTGATTGTGTGTGTCTTGATTGTGTGTGTCTTGTGTGCGTCTTGATTGTGTGTCTTGTGTGCGTCTTGATTGTGTGTGTCTTGTGTGCGTCTTGATTGTGTGTCTTGTGTGCGTCTTGATTGTGTGTCTTGTGTGCGTCTTGATTGTGTGCGTCTTGATTGTGTGTGTCTTGTGTGCGTCTTGATTGTGTGCGTCTTGATTGTGTGCGTCTTGATTGTGTGCGTCTTGATTGTGTGTGTCTTGATTGTGTGTGTCTTGTGTGCGTCTTGATTGTGTGCGTCTTGATTGTGTGTGTTTTGTGTGCGTCTTGATTGTGTGCGTCTTGATTGTGTGCGTCTTGATTGTGTGCGTCTTGATTGTGTGTGTCTTGTGTGCGTCTTGATTGTGTGTGCGTCTTGATTGTGTGTGTGTGTGTGTCTTGATTGTGTGTGGGGCCTTGATTGTGTGTGCGTCTTGATTGTGTGTCTTGATTGTGTCTTGATTGTGTGTGTCTTAACCAAGACACACACAATCAAGACACACACAATCGTGTGTGTGTGTGTGTCTTGATTGTGTGTGTGTGTGTCTTGATTGTGTGTGTGTGTGTCTTGATTGTGTGTGTTTGTGTCTTGATTGTGTGTGTCTTGATTGTTTGTGTGTCTTGGTTAAGACACACAATCAAGGCACACACAAAATCAAGACACACACAATCAAGACACACACAATCGTGTGTGTTTGTTGTGTGTGTGTGTCTTGTGTGTTTGTGTGTGTGTCTTGATTGTGTGTGTGTGTGTCTTGATTGTTTGTGTGTGTCTTGGTTAAGACACACAATCAAGGCACACACACAATCAAGACACACACAATCGTGTTTTGTGTTTATGTTGTGTGTGTTTTCTTGATTGTGTGTGTGTGTCTTGATTGTGTGTGTGTGTCTTGATTGGGGTGTGTCTTGATTGTGTCTTGATTTTGTGTGTGTGCCTTGATTGTGTGTGTGCCTTGATTGTGTGTCTTAACCAAGACACACACAATCAAGACACACACAATCGTGTGTGTGTGTTTATGTTGTGTGTGTGTGTGTCTTGATTGTGTGTGTGTGTCTTGATTGTGTGTGTTCTTGATTGTGTGTGTGTCTTGATTGTGTGTGTGTCTTGATTGTGTGTGTGTCTTGATTATGTGTGTGTCTTGATTGTGTGTGTGTCTTGATTGTGTGTGCCTTGATTGTGTGTGTGCCTTGATTGTGTCTTGATTTTGTGTGTGTGCCTTGATTGTGTGTGTGCCTTGATTGTGTGTCTTAACCAAGACACACACAATCAAGACACACAATCATGTGTGTGTTTTGTTGTGTGTGTGTGTGTCTTGATTGTGTGTGTCTTGATTGTGTGTTTTGATTGTGTGCGCCTTGATTGTGTGTGTGCCTTGATTGTGTGTGTGCCTTGTTTGGTGTGTGTCCTTGAGTGTGTGTGTCTTGAGTGTGTGTGTCTTGATGTGTGTGTGTGTGTCTTGATGGTGTGTGTGTGTGTCTTGATGTGTGTGTGTGCCCTTGATGTGTGTGTGTCTTGAGTGTGTGTGTCTTGAGTGTGTGTGTCTTGATGGTTGTGTGTGTCTTGAGGTGTGTGTGTTGTCTTGATGGTGTGTGTGTGTGTCTTGATTGTGTGTGTGTCTTGATTGTGTGTGTGTGTGTGTGTCTTGATTGTGTGTGTGTGTGTGTCTTGATTGTGTGTGTGTGTGTGTGTCTTGATTGTGTGTGTGTGTGTGTGTCTTGATTGTGTGTTGTGTGTGTGTCTTGATTGTGTGTGTGTGTGTGTCTTGATTGTGTGTGTGTGTGTGCTTGATTGTGTGTGTGTGTCTTGAGTGTGTGTGTGTTTTCTTGATTGTGTGTGTGTGTGTGTGTTGTCTTGATGTGTGTGTGTGTTGTTGTGTGTGTCTTGATTGTGTGTGTGTGTGTCTTGTGTGTCTTGATTGTGTTTTTGTTGTGTCTTGTTGTTTTTCTTGATTGTGGGGTTTGTTTTTGTCTTTATTGTTGTGTGTCTTTATTGCGTGTGTGTGTCTGTCTGTCTTTATTGCATGTGTGTCTTTATTGCGTGTGTGTGTCTGTCTGTCTTGATTGCGTGTGTCTGTCTGTCTTGATTGCGTGTGTGTGTCTGTCTTGATTGCGTGTGTGTCTTGGTTGTGTGTGTGTGTCTGTCTGTCTTGATTGCGTGTGTCTGTCTGTCTGTCTTGATTGCGTGTGTGTGTGTGTGTGTGTGTGTGTGTGGTGGACTTGCACTGGTAGATCAGAGTGAGAGCACTGATGTCCTTGATGACTTTGTTGGAGATTCAGCTCTGTGGTGAAAGTGAGGAGTTTTCTGAATGGAGAAATCATTTTCTTCTCTCAGTCACAGAGTCTGTTATCTTCAGTGTCCGCCATCCAGACCAGTGGCTGTGACACCTGGATGTTTGGGTCTCGCTAGTTTGCTAACCTCAGGGCTAAACAGCTAGCTAACATCTTAGCATTCAGAGTCCAGCGTTCTGTTCGTTCTATCGATCTGATAGTGTTGGGTCTAACTGTGGTACCGGGTCAGAGTGTCAGTACGGACACGGGCTCAGTTTAACTGAAGATGAGAGAACGTCAGAAAACCATGAGCGAGGTTAGTCTGAGACACACACTCGTCAGCGAGCACCGAAGCTTTTACACTGTTAGCTTGTAAGGAGTTGTTTACTGTGGAGAGTTGTTTACTTGTGTGTCTCAAGCCTAAACCAAGTCTCTGTCCTGCTTCTGGGTCACGCACAAATCTCAGAAAGAGTCGATTTACTGATTCTAGGCAAAAACGGAGAGTCAATTGACGAGTTGATTCATTGGTTCTAGACAAAAACCGAGTCGTATGAGGAGTTGATGCTGCCCAGCATACATACAGCATACAAGGAGTTTAGTCTGTACTGAAAATGAAGAAGAAAAACGATCCCAAATGAACTTGTACTTAATGTCTAAAGGCAGCTGTTGCAATCGTACTTGTGCAAACCCAGTGCTGCAACACAAAGTAAAGCCTTTGACAGCCGTGATGTACGTCATAGTTCGTTCGTAACCAGAGCGTCTCTTTAAGGAGGAATGCTAAACATTTTCCATTAAAACATCAGTAGGAGATGTTAACTGTTTTAGCTTAAGAATATCCTGAGAGCTGCATATTGAGCGGGAGTAAAAAAGGGGAAAAAAAAACCCCACACACCACTGCTGAATGTTCTACAACACAAACGGCACTCAGATACGTTTCTGTGGACTACCAGTGAGGTGGAACCGCTGCTTCAGATCCAGATTCAGGAGCAGTGCGGCGCCGATGGCATTTTATTCTCCAGCGTGGGAAATTACACGTCATTTTCAAAAAGATATCAATAAAAATAAGACTTTACAGAACACAGAGTAAAGACACGCTGCAGACACCCGCAGGTTCATGCTGTGGTGCTGCGATTTCCATTTTCTCACACACACACACACACACACACACACACACTATATCTGGGAGGATGTTTTTCCATCTTGTTCTTTTTCCATCTTGGCGGATGTTTTTAAAAAGCACGTATTTAAAAAATTTATTCATATATATACATGTGGTTGACCTGCATTTCAATTCCTCTGTAAACAGTTCACCAGTTTTGTTTTGTATTTATTTATTTTTAAATTCCTTTTTGTTTTGTTTTTTCTGCACAGAGAGTGTTGAAGTTCACCAGCGCAGCTATGAGCTAGGCATTCAGATCGGCCACCAGCGCCGCAACAAAGACGTGCTCGCCTGGGTGAAGAAGAGGAGGCGGACCATCCGGCGTGAGGACCTCATTAGCTTCCTGTGCGGCAAGGCCCCACCCCCACGGAGCTCCCGGGCTCCACCTAGAATCGCCATGGCGGCGTCTTCGGAGACGAGCTCGTCTGTTGAGACGGATCTGCAGCCATTTAGGGAGGCCATCGCGCTACACGGTAGGTTTTAGCCAGACTTAAACGTGTGTGTGTGTGTGTGTGTGTGTTTACGCCTGGAGACTCTGATATAGTGATATAATCTGTGTATATCTGTTCCAGGCCTGAGCGGCGCCATGGCGAGTATAAGCATGCGGTCCGGCGCACCAGGATCGCCCACACACCTGAGCGCTGGCTCCACCCCCGGGCGCCGTAGGAACGGTCTCCACGACGTCGACTTGAACACCTTCATCGCCGAGGAGATGGCACTCCACCTGGACAACGGCACCCGCAAGCGGAGCTCTGCCCAGTGCAGTGATGTCATCACAGACTCGCCCACCCACAAACGCAATAGGATGATCTGAGCTGCGTGAACACCGTCGACACGAAGAAAAGGAAACAAAAAGATTACGAGAAAATCAAACAAACTAAAAAGCCACTTGTCAGTCATCCTCCCATCTCTACTCCGAACGGGAAAACCTTGTGGCGTCCCGCCGCGTTCCTCCAGTCGAAAGAAAAGAAGTGAGTCGGGAGGCGGAGCTCAGTGCAAAGTGCCCTTCCATGCGATTATGTCTACATACACTCACACACCTTTTAATTCACTTTCTGTTTGTGTCGAATGTCCGAGCGTGTACGATGAAACTTGTACTGAAACTGTGTGTGTAAGTGGTGTGAATGATGTTATGAATGTGAAGGTGTGTGTAAGTGTGTGTGTGTGTGATGCCTCCTCCAAACAGCGCCTGTCACTGCCCCAGCTCAGCTACCACACTGCGGCTTAAAGACAAGTGTTTTTTTTTATTATTATTATTTTAATTTTAAATATTATGTACAATGTTATTTGTATTTTATTTCTTGCCGCCGCCTTCTTTTTTTTGTTTTTGCTGCTCCAGAAGCAGGCACAAGTGCTCCAAACGCAGTACTTACTCTGTTGAGCATGACCCCGAATCACTTTTTATTTTTTAAATTTTTCTTTGAACTGTGAAGCTCTCCTCCTTCTCATGAGTTCATTCTGTAATCTTCCAATTCTCTTCCTCCTCACTTCTTCCTCTTCTTCCTCCTCTTCCTCAGCACATCGCCGGTGTAACATTATATGAAATGTAAATAACAGTAGGTGCTGACATAGACTTGTGGTACATATTGTAAAAAAGAGCTGTGCAGAGACCATTGAATTGTTAATGTACAATAATGATTCTTGCATTAAAGAAATGAAGCTTTTAACTAAACCCTGATTCTGTGCTTTCACATCCAGCAGAAAGGATCGATTTATTCATCCCTCACGCATTGTTCTTTCACACGAACATCTTCATATCCTCATGCTGGAAAAGAGATTGAGCAGCTCGCCTGCTGCTGGAGAAACATGTACATGTTAAAGTGATGCTCAGATCTGAAACAGACAGTTGTCCTGGCTGTAACTCTGTAAATCACGTTTATATTAATGTGCTCCTTCTAATATGCTGCGGTTTCTATAGTAACAGCTCCATCACAGCGACTCGTGCAGTGGATGGGCTGCATAATCTTAAAATAAAAATAAAAAAACTTTTATTCCCCAAAGAGAAATAGAACCATCGATGTGATGTTCTCTGTTGTAGTGAGAGCAGGGAGCAGGTGGAGGAAAACCTGGAGAGGTGGAGGTTTGCACTGGAGAGAAGAGGAATGAAGGTCAGTCGTAGTAAGACTGAGTACATGTGTGTGAATGAAAGGGAGGGAAGTGGAACAGTAAGGTTACAGGGTGAAGAGGTGAAGAAGGTACAGGAGTTTAAGTACTTGGGGTCAACAGTCCAGAGTAATGGAGAGTGTGGGAAAGAGGTAAAGAAGCGAGTGCAGGCAGGTTGGAATGGGTGGAGAAAGGGGTCGGGAGTTCTGTGTGATCAGAAAATATCAGCGAGAATCAAGGGGAAGGTGTACAGGACAGTGGTGAGAGCGGCCATGCTGTATGGTTTAGAGACAGTGTCACTGAGGAAGAGACAGGAGTCAGAGCTAGAGGTAGCAGAGCTGAAGATGTTGAGGTTCTCTTTGGGAGTGACAAGATTGGACAGGATTAGGAACGAGTACATCAGAGGGACAGCTCATGTTGGACGTTTGGGGGACAAAGTTAGGGAGGACAGATTAAGATGGTTTGGACATGTTCAGAGGAGGGAGAGTGAGTATATTGGTAGGAGAATGTTGGACATGGAGCTGCCAGGCAGGAGGCAAAGAGGAAGGCCAAAGAGGAGGTATATGGATGGAATTAATGAGGATATGAAGCTAGTGGGTGCAAGTGTTGAGGATGCAGAAGATAGGGATAGGTGGAGAGAGATGATTCGCTGTGGAGACCCCTGAAGGGAAAAGCTGAAAGAAGATGATGATGTGGTGTTCTCTGTAAGCAGATCTTTTAAATCTCTTTTTTTTGGAAGGGGTCTTCAGTGTCCGAACCTTATCAGTGTTTTCAGAATAACAACCCCTGTTTGTTTGCTCTAATAACTACACTAACTAAAGTTTATAGCTACTATATTGAGTGATCTAGTGTTTATTACTACTATAACTGACAGATCACGTGTTTATAGCTACTATAATATGACTGATCAAGTGTTTGTGGCTACTATATAAGTGATCTGGTGTTTATTGCTACTATGAGTGATCAAGTATTTGTAGGTACTATAATGAGTGAGTTTGTGGCTACTATAATATGACTGAGTGTTTATAGTTCTATAATAGGAGTGATCAAGTGTTTATAGCTGCTATGAGTGATTGAGTGTTTGTAGCTACTATAATACGAGTGATATAATGTTTGTGGCTACTATAATATGACTGATCGAGTGTTTACAGTTCTATAATATGAGTGATCAAGTGTTTGTGGCTACTATAATGAGTGATCGAATGTTTGTAGCTACTATAATCATTCATTCATTGTCTACTGCTCATCCGATCTACACTCGGGTCACGGGGAGCCTGTGCCTATCTCAGGCGTCATTGGGCATCAAGGCAGGATACACCCTGGACGGAGTGCCAACCCATCGTAGGGCACACACACACTCTCATTCATTCACACAATCACACACTACTGACAATTTAGAGATGCCAATCAACCTACAATGCATGTCTTTGGACTGGGGGAGGAAACCGGAGTACCCGGAGGAAACCCCCGAGGCACAGGGAGAACATGCAAACTCCACACACACATGGCGGAGGCGGGAATCGAACCCCCAACCCTGGAGGTGTGAGGCAAACGTGCTAGCTACTATAATGATTGATCTAATGTTTGTGGCTACTATAATATGAGTGATCGAGTGTTTATAGTTCTATAATATGAGTGATTTAGTGTTTGTAGCTACTGCAATATGAGTGATCTAGTGTTTGTAGCTACTGTAATGAGTGATCGAATGTTTGTGGCTACTATAATGATTGATCGAGTGTTTATAGTTCTATAATATGAGTGATCAAGTGTTTATAGCTGCGATGACTGATCGAGTGTTTGTAGCTACTATAATGTGTGGTCTAATGTTTGTAGCTACTATAATGAATGATTGAGTGTTTGTGGCTAATGTAATATGAGTGATCTAGTGTTTGTGGCTACTTTAATGAGTGAAGCTCTTTAATGTTTGTAGCTACTATAATGAGTGATCGAGTGTTTGTAGCTACTATGAGTGATCGAGTCTTTGTGGCTACTATAATATGAGTGATCGAGTCTTTGTGGCCACTATAATATGAGTGATCGAGTCTTTGTGACTACTATAATATGAGTCATTGGATGTTTGTAGCTACTATAATGAGTGATCGAGTCTTTGTGGCTACTATGAGTGATCGAATGTTTGTGGCTACTATAATGAGTGATCGAATGTTTGTGGCTACTATAATATGAATGATCGAGTGTTTGTGGCTACTTTAATGAGTGATCTAATGTTTGTGGCTACTATAATATGAGTGATCGAATGTTTGTGGCTACTATAATATGAGTGATCGAGTGTTTGTGGCTACTATAATATGAGTGATCTAGTGTTTGTGGCTACTATAATATGAGTGATCGAACGTTTGTGGCTACTATAATATGAGTGATCGAGTGTTTGTAGCTACTATAATGAGTGATTGATTGTTTGTGGCTACTATAATATGAGTGACCGAGTGTTTGTGGCTACTTTAATGAGTGATCTAGTGTTTGTAGCTGCTATGACTGATCTAGTGTTTGTAGTAACTATAATGAGTGATCTAGTGTTTGTAGCTAATATAATATGAGTGATCGAGTCTTTGTGGCTACTATAATATGAATGATCGAGTGTTTGTGGCTACTTTAATGAGTGATCGAATGTTTGTGGCTACTATAATATGAGTGATCGAGTGTTTGTGGCTACTATAATATGAGTGATCGAATGTTTGTGGCTACTATAATATGAGTGATCTAGTGTTTGTGGCTACTTTATGAGTGATCTAGTGTTTGTAGCTACTATAATGAGTGATCTAGTGTTTGTAGCTAACTATAATATGAGTGATCTAGTGTTTGTAGCTAATATAATATGAGTGATCGAGTCTTTGTGGCTACTATAATATGAATGATCGAGTGTTTGTGGCTACTTTAATGAGTGATCGAATGTTTGTGGCTACTATAATATGAGTGATCGAGTGTTTGTGGCTACTATAATATGAGTGATCGAATGTTTGTGGCTACTATAATATGAGTGATCTAGTGTTTGTGGCTACTTTGATGAGTGATCTAATGTTTGTGGCTACTATAATATGAGTGATCGAATGTTTGTGGCTACTATAATATGAGTGATCGAGTGTTTGTGGCTACTTTAATGAGTGATCTAATGTTTGTGGCTTCTATAATTTGAGTGATCGAGTGTTTGTGGCCGCTATAATGAGTGATCGAATGTTTGTGGCTACTATAATATGAGTGATCGAGTGTTTGTGGCTACTATAATATGAGTGATTGGATGTTTGTGGCTACTATAATATGAGTGATCGAGTGTTTGTGGCTACTTTAATGAGTGATCTAATGTTTGTGGCTACTATAATATGAGTGATCGAGTGTTTGTGGCTACTATAATATGAGTGATCGAGTGTTTGTGGCTACTATAATATGAGTGATCTAGTGTTTGTGGCTACTATAATATGAGTGATCGAGTGTTTGTAGCTACTATAATGAGTGATTGAATGTTTGTGGCTACTTTAATGAGTGATCTAGTGTTTGTAGCTACTATATTGAGTGATCTTGACTTCAGGCCGTGATTTTATTGGAAAATAATCACATTTGTGGTGGTAACAGTAACAGTTGAAGGATATTTCACCAGTGTGTCGCTGATTATTTTCCCCAATTTTATCCAACCTTAACCATTAAATCTTTAGTGATTAATTCTCACAGAACAGCAAATCGAAACAAATTGGAGAAACCAAATGATAAATGAACTTGATCTCAAATTTATTTATTAATCGCAGAACTTTTTTTGTGAAGTTAAACGTCTCTGAGTAACTTTAATTCACTCGGCTTCTTGTTTAATCACCGGCATGTCTGGAAGGCTGAAAAAAGAAAATTCACAAAGCTTATGGTCGACTTCCATTTAAAAGTTTCACGGACAATTACACGGACAATAAAACCTTGAGCTTATCATCAATTAGCATCACTTATTTCCGTGATTCACTCAGTTAAATATAACTAATCAGATGGCAGCAGCTGGAGGAGATAACGGGGGAAATGGGACGATGAGGCGGTATTCTGACTGCTAATGAAGTCTACTGTGTTCTCCTGCAGTCTCCACGCAAGCTTCATGGAGGAAGACATGCAGGTTTTTTTTTTCCATATCATATCTCATGTAGGAGATACCACCTCCCCCACCAGCGACATGGGCAGGAATAAAAAAGGCTTTGCGATGTTCTCTTATAGGAAACTAATCAGCCATGCTGTTATGTGATCTTTCATATTTCAGATATTTTTCTGTGTTTAATGTTGTGGAACCTCCTCGGAACAAGTTTTACATTTGGACTAAACCCGGCTCTGAGAACACCATCCCTGAGGAAGTGAAGCACGCTGGTGGTGGCATCATGCTGTGCAGAGTTCTAATTTGCCCGTGGATTGAATGCAGTGGTTATAATTCTTATTCTTAATTCTTCTTATTATTGGTTAGTTATTATGGAATACGAAGTCATTCCTCATTTCCTGAGAGCAGACTCTCCAATTTATTCAAAAGGCAATTCCCCTCCTTCAGGAACTGCAGCTGAAGGATTTATTGATGCCAAGCAGAAGTTTCAATTAATGTTTAAATCAAAGAGCACCCTGGGTATATAACCAGTTTACAGCTAATTCTCAATCTCATGCTCAGTGAATGCTAATGGATACCAGGATTCTGAAACAAATCCACCATTTTGGTTGTATCTCCTTAGAGAAATCGCGTAGCCATGATGTAGCCATGCTGCTGGAAGGAAATGTCGGATCGATATTTTCAACAAGTCGACTTTGATCATTGATTCAGAAATGTGCAGGGTTAAGCAGGTAGACTGTTCACTTTAAAATGTTAAACTCTCACAGGCTTATTAATGTGAAGATTTTCCTCAGAAACATGGTGCTAATAGCTGAACACTTGTCGGAATGAGCGAGATGGGTTGCTGCTGAAGTTCTTGGAAGAATGCTGAAGAATTTTTGGATGAGGAAATGAGTCTGGATAAAATAAACGACTCAACAGCTTGCAGTGTTCAACCACTGAACTCCATCCAACAGCATGGCAGCAGAACAACCAGCACTTTACCACAGACTCAGGCCTTTCTACTGCAGCTTGCTTCTAGCTATTCTCTCTCATTTCTTTCTTTCTTTCTTTCTTTCTTTCTTTCTTTCTTTCTTTCTTTCTTTCTTTCTTTCTTTCTTTCTTTCTTTCTTTCTTTCTTTCTTTCTTTCTTTCTTTCTTTCTTTCTTTCACGCTTTTGGGTTCACATCAACAGTTCACTCCATCTATTAACCTTTTGCTCCGGTTACAAGCAAATCTGTGTGAGGAAAAACGAGAGAGCTTCAGGGTCAATAACTCTCAGGAGAGAGAGAGTGAGATGGAGAGAGACAGAGGTGAAAAATTCATAATTTCTACATTTACTTCTATATAAAATATTTACCTGTTAGATTAGCAAAGGCTAACAACAAAACAGCTTTAATCCTAATCTCTCCATTAGGAATGTTATTCCTTTGAGCTAAAAAAGTAATTTCATGGTGTTACAAATATTCGCTTAGGGAGAAATGAAACGAACTCTTATTCTCTAATTTACTTACTAGGAATTTTTTAATTCTTTTTTTAATGTTTAAAAACAGATTTTTTTTTAAACTAGTGGGAAAAAGACACAAAACATTTAATATTATTTATGCAAATGAGGCAATGTCTGGTAAAATGTGGACATTTGCATGCTTGACAATAAAACAAAATCTAGTTTTTGGATAAATTCAAATGTTACATTTATGGCTAACAATCTTCAAAAAATTTTTATTTGTTGAGGAAAAAAATCCTCCAATTAGGATAAACATCATGCATACACTATATTGCCAAATGTTTTGGGACGTCTGCCTTTACATGCACATGAATGTAATATGGAGTTGTCCCGCCCTTTGCAGCTATAACAGCTTCAGTTCTTTTGGAAAGGCTTTCCACAAGGTTTAGGAGTGTGTTTATGGGAATTTTTGACCGTTCCTCTAGAAGCGCATTTGTGAGGTCAGGCACTGATGTTAGACGAGAAGGCCTGTCTCGCAGTCTCCGCTCTAATTCATCCCAAAGGTGTTCTATGGGGTTGAGGTCAGGACTCTGTGCAGGCCAGTCAAGTTCCTCCACACCAAACTTGCTCATGTCTTTATGGAGCTTGCTTTGGTCACTGGTGTGCAGTCATGTTGGAACAGGAAGGGGTCATCCCCAAACTGTTCACACAAAGTTGGGAGCATGAAATTGTCCAAAATGTCTTGGTATGCTGAAGCATTAAGAGTTCCTTTCACTGGAACTAAGGGGCCGAGCCCAACCCCTGAAAAACAACACTTTAATTTAATTTAATTTATCATATGCCCAGTCGCGTTATATGGTTCCAAGTGCTGGCCAGTTACTGCCAAACATGAACAAGCCCTCCACGTTATGGAGATGAAAATGCTTCGCTGGTCCCTTGGTCTCATGCGATTCAACTACGTCACGAATGAAGACATCCGAAGACGCATGGGAGTTGCGCCCATCATCGGCAAAATGCGCGAAGCTCGACTCTGTTGGCATGGCCACGTCATCCGAAGCGGCAACGATACAGTGGCGAAGATGGCCTACCACCTCTCACCACCTGGACGATGTCCGTGTGGCCAACCGAAGAAACGGTGGCTCGATCGCTTGGCAGAGGACATGCGCGCAACCGAGATCATCCCTGATGATGCCCTGGACCGAGTCAAGTGGGGGAAGGCATGCGGACAAGCAGACCCTGCACCATTGTGGGACACAAGACGAAGACGAAGAAGAGGAGGGGTGTCCCAAAACCTTTGGCAATACAGTGTTTCTAATTATCAGAGAGTGTGGAGGTAAAAAAAAATATTTTTGCTTATTAGAATGTTAAAGTATAAATGAGCTAAAAGAAAAAAGCTAGCTAACATGAGGTACAGGATTCAGAGCTGTATGCTGAAGTAATTCTAGAAAAAAAAAAACAAATTGGAGATTTTCTACCGTCTCGTCTCGACTATCTGGCTATTGCTGATCTTTTCTTCTCTTCTTGTATCTGTCATTTTTTCAGAACACACTTTTTAAGCTATAGCTGAAACTAGCAAAGAGTCAGTAGCGTATTAATGTGTTGATTTATCCGCGACAGGTTTATTAGCGATTTCACCATTTCACGATCAACTCCACGCTGACGCTCTGGTGAAGACAGTTCTCCTTAACAGAACCAAATGGCTCTCTCTCCCGCTAGCATGGATATGATCACGGCTCTCAGATGTCCTGATTCCTGTTCCTAATTTCCTTTCTATCACAGACTCGTGATCCAAAGAAGGGTCCAGAATCTCCAGTGAAGATCTCTTCATGCTGTAAGTGTACGAGAGAAGGTCCGGGAGTTAAATAAACATCTGAGCTTCATGCGAACGCAGTCACATTCACATTCATATCTATTGTATTGCATCATGCCTCAGACTGAAGACGAGCAATAAGCTCGACTGCAGAGCTCTCGTCCTTTAGAGAAGCCTGGAATCCATCTGAACAGCCTGAAGCCTCTTTCTCTTATACTGAACGTCCTGTTTGATTTGTGTTCTGCTTTATGGATTGACTCATTGTGATTTCTCACAGTTGTGTGTGTGTCTGGATCTGAAAGTGAACATCTCTTTCTTCTTTTTCTTCTTCTTTAAAAAGGCTGCAGGGAATGTTTTTTGTAGAAAGGAAGAAGAGAAGCACATATGGCTCAGCCGAGAGCCTCGACGTGATGGAGATACATCACCGTTAGCGTCCTGCGTCGGTGTATTTGTGCTTGCTCTCTAAAAGCCTCCAGTGGATGAATTCACGACCTCTAATAACTGGAACTGGTCAAGACGCATTTCTCAGAGTGTTAGAATTTCAGACTCTGATATTTTATGAATGCGATTCTCGGCTGCTTGTGTTCCAAAACCCCGCTGGCAAAACATCTCACACTGAAGCTGCTGTTTGGAAATCATCCCCTGGGAGCAGTTAGTTTATGCGCTCTGTAAGAGGCGAGTTTATCCTGAATAAAAATGTTTGTGAGGAGGTGAGAGAGCCGAAGAGACTAAAAGACTAAAGCACCGCTGCATCGCTGCATGAGATGAAGCGAAGGTTCGATGCCACTGATGCGGCTCTGACGTCCGCGGCATCGTGGAGAAACCTGGATGCTAATTGTAAAGATTAATATACAAGCCGTTCATGGTGAATTTACTCTTCCTCTCTCTGCAAAGAGATCACCATAGCAACACGTTACATATCCTGGTGGTGCGATGTGTCCGTCCCATGATGCAACACGATGTGGCCTCTTTTAGCAGAAAAAGAAAAGCTCATTAAGAACATTGTCCCCCCCCCCTTGGTTTGCCACTAGGGGGCAGCAGCGACCAACAGTAAGACTCGGACTCACCTCCAGACTCCAGCGGCTTTCACTCAGATGCCCTCTGTAGACGCAGGGACCATTTAAATGAGACTGGGGCGGGTTTGTTCACATCTGTGAGTGAACCTGACACTGTTTAACGGTGTATAAACGTAGGAAGAAACAAACGACAAAAAAAAAAGAGATGGAGAGAAAACCGGAAAAGCCAAAAAATCTGTGCAGGAAGATGAGCCAGAAGATTCGCTCAGTGAGGAAAAATCACAAACACCAAGGCTAGATGAGTGGGAAGAGAGAGAGAGAGAGAGAGAGAGAGAGAGAGAGAGAAAGGAAGGATGAAAAAGAAGGCCAGGGATGAGAATTACGTAAGCATGCCTATGTGAAATCTAGAGATAGTAGAGAGTAGTTTTCATAAACCTGTATTTTATTTCATTTTACAACTCTATTAAACACACACACACACACACACACACACACACACACACACACACACACACACACACACACACACACACCCCAGATTAGGGGGATTGAAAAAGACCTTTGAGTTTGCTGTTTAATTTCACTTCAAACAGGCTTGATTTCAAATGAACTTGTGGAAAGTTCTGCAGGTTCTGGATCACGACCTTCATCTCCAGGTTGGATAAGAAATTAATGACTAGATGTAACATCCCAGGTATTAGAGGCTTGTGGAGGAAAATCAGCACCTCTAAGTCCATGATCCAAGATCTTTCCTGGAAAAGACTGGGATTCAGTAGTCAAGGTGATGGCAGAGATCTTAGTGATGGTTGAGGAGTATCTTGGGATCTTGGGAAAGTTCCTCCACGGAGTTATTGGCTTTACCATGGATTGGTGTGGCAATCCGATGCTCCTCTGAGTTGAGAGGAGACACTTGAGAGGTTTGGCTGCTGGTAGAAGCTATTATCAAGCACTTGATGGAAGCCCTGGAGCAGGACAAGAACCTGCTGGAGATGCAATGGCTCCTGCAAAGA
>JAUCMX010000025.1:746530-764030 GCA_033459395.1 Hemibagrus guttatus | reverse complement strand
CTACTTTCTGTTCCACAGAGTTCACCCCTTCTACTCTTTTTTCCCTCTCATTTTCCTCATTCATCAGCTCCTCAAAGTACTCCTTCCATCTCCTCTGTACACTCTCCTCACTTGTGAGCACCCTTCCATCTCTATCCTTAATAACTCTAACTTGCTGCACATCCTTCCCATCTCGATCCCTCTGCCTAGCTAACCTGTACAAGTCCTTCTGTCCTTCTCTAGTGTCTAACCTAGTGTACAACTCGTCATATGCCTTCTGCTTGGCCTTAGACACCTCCCTCTTCACTCTGCGCTGTAACTCCTTGTATTCCTGTCTATTCTCTTCAGTCCTGTCCATGTCCCACTTCTTCTTGGCTAACCTCTTCCTCTGGATACTATCCTGAACTTCCTCATTCTCCCTGTCTCCCTGATCACTTCTGCTGTAGTTTCCCAGTCATCTGGCAGCACTACCTGACCACCCAGAGCCTGCCTCAACTTCTGTCTAAATTCCTCACAACATTCCTCCTTTTTCAGCTTCCACCACTTGGTTTTCTTCTCTATCTCTATCTTTGACCTCTTCGTCTTACAGACCATCAAAGTCATCCTACACACCACCATCCTATGCTGTCTGGCTACACTCTCTCCCACTACCACTTTACAGTCACTAATCTCTTTCAGATTGCCTCTTCTACATAGGATGTAGTCTACCTGTGTTCTCCTACCTCCACTCTTGTAAGTCACTCTATGCTCCTCCCTCTTCTGAAAATAAGTGTTAACCACAGCCATGTCCATCCTCTTAGCAAAGTCCACTACCATCTGTCCTTCAAGGTTCCTTTCCTTAACTCCAAACTTGCCCATCACCTCCTCGTCACCTCTGTTCCCCTCACCAACATGTCCATTAAAATCCGCTCCTATCACCACTCTCTCACCCGTGGGAATACTCTCCATCACCTCATCTAATTCTCGACCGATCCGGTATGAAATTCAGAGTACTGACGATTCGCATTGGTTAAATTTGGCAATGTTTTACGCCGGATGCCCTTCCTGACACAACCCTCTCTATTTATCCGGGCTTGGGACCGGCACAGAAATCACTGGACTGTGACCCCCATGGCTAGATTAATTCAATTCAATTCAATTTGATTTGTATAGCGCTTTTAACAAAGAGCATTGTCTCAAAGCAGCTTTACAGAACATAAGAAACAATAAACATACAAACAAACAGTCCTAGATGTTAGACAAAATTTTCCCTAGTGAACGAGCCTGGGGTGACTCAGGCGACTGTGGCAAGGAAAAACTCCCTTAGATGGAATCAGGAAGAAACCTTGAGAGGAGCCAGACTCAAAAGGGAACCCATCCTCATCTGGGTGACACACGGAGAGTGTGATATGAACAATGTCCTTTCTGCATTAGTTGTGTGATGCAGATACAGCATGTGTAGAATGTTATGTGTAAAATGTCCACATAGGGTTGGCAGTGCTGCTTTGAATACTCCAGTCCTCAGAAAGCAGAACCCGGCTGGAGCTGGTCCATCTCTGGATGCCACAGGAGCTGGCACAATCTCTGTGTGTCTCGGGGATGGGTAGAAGAAGGGAAACAATGGAAAGGAATTAGCATAGCTGCTATTCATAATATTAGCAGGCACTAGATGATGATGTGCATTTAAACAGATGTATTGGAGTACAAAGTTATGGGATGTATTAGATGTATGCCTGGCTAAAGAGATATGTCTTTATGATAATAATAATAATAATAATAATAATAATAATAATAATAATAATAATAACTAGTCTATTTTTACTTTTAAAGATGTTGCTTCCTAAAGCAGTTCCACAAATAAGCTTCTGTTTTTAAAAAGCAGCCACGAAAATGCAAAGTGTGTGAGATTATTAATGTTTTCCTGCAGGATGAAAGTGTGTGTGTGTGTGTGTGTGTGTGTGTGTGTCTGGGTGTAGCTTTCACAAACATGACAAAGTGTGTTTTTGTTTTATTAACTTCAAGAGAGAGAGAATAGAGAGAAACACGAGCTAACGGACACTAAACATTTGAGAACACAAAAACCGCCGCAAGCTCGAGACTAGAAGAACAGAAGAAGACCGCGCCTTTCATCAGAGTTTAAAACGTTTAACTCAAAATACGATTAAGTCCGCGGTGCTACACCAGCTACACCACAAAACATGAATCGGAATAAATAAAGCACTAACACGGCGCTAGTCTAGCTAACTCAGGTGGGAGCTGTATTCTTCTGGAAAAGCATTATTAGCCGCGAGGACGTTTCACTCGTCTACTGAATTCGCCGGAGAATTTACACGTGGAATTAATGATTTCATATTTCAGCTCTTTTTGAGAAGCCGCATCTCAGTGTTAACGGCGTCTGGACTGAAATCCAGCATGTTAGCGTTAGCGTTAGCTAACTTAAGCTTAATTTTGCAGAGCTAATTAGAAGTAGTGGAGATGTTCCTGTGATGCCGATCCGTGTCGGTGGACTCTCTGCTCCGTGCTCGGGGAGCGTGGCACTCCGCTGGCCTCGGGGCTGCCCCAGGCGTTCCCTTGGACGTGAGGCTGCTTTCAGACAAAGCGGACAGCGGCGTGTGCTGTGTGTAGTGAGGCAGAGGGATGAAATGGACATGGACGCTGAGACAGCAGGAAGTCATTAAGCAGTCTAACATCATCCCAATTAAACCGGATTAAAAACCATTTACTGATCAGTTTAATATTACTGATTTCCTGTTCCAGAGATTCACCTTTACATTAAAACATTTCAAACAACGACACTCTCTAATTCACAGAAAACATTGAGTATGAAGAAAAGCTAACACTTTCTGTGAGTGTGTGTGTGTGTGAGAGAGAGTGTGTGTGAGAGAGAGAGAGAGACTGTGTGTGTGTGTGAGAGAGAGAGAGAGAGAGTGAGAGACAGAGAGAGAGAGTGTGTGTTTGTGTGTGAGTGTATGAGAGTGTGTGTGTGTGTGTTAGAGAGCGAGAGAGAGAATGTATGTGTGTGTGAGTGTGTGTGCATGTGTCCGTGAGTGTGTGTGTGCATGAGTGTGAGTGTGTGTACTTGAGTGTGTGTTTGAATGTGTTTCTGTGTGTGTGTGTGTGTGTGTGTATGTGTTTAGTGAGTCTGAGTGTATAATGTTTGTGTAGTGTTTGCGTGTATGATGTATAGTGTTTGTGTGTATGATGTGTAGTGTTTGTGTGTATGATGTGTAGTGTTTGGGTGTATGATGTGTAGTGTTTGTGTGTATGATGTATAGTGTTTGTGTGTATGATGTGTAGTGTGTGTGTATGATGTGTAGTGTTTGTGTGTATGATGTGTAGTGTTTGTGTGTATAATGTATAGTGTGTGTGTATGATGTATAGTGTTTGCATGTATGATGTGTAGTGTTTGTGTGTATGACGTATAGTTTGTGTGTATGATGTATAGTGTTTGTGTGTATGATGTGTAGTGTTTGTGTGTATGATGTGTAGTGTTTGGGTGTATGATGTGTAGTGTTTGTGTGTATGATGTATAGTGTTTGTGTGTATGATGTGTAGTGTTTGTGTGTATGATGTGTAGTGTGTGTGTATGATGTGTAGTGTTTGTGTGTATGATGTGTAGTGTTTGTGTGTATAATGTATAGTGTGTGTGTATGATGTATAGTGTTTGCATGTATGATGTGTAGTGTTTGTGTGTATGACGTATAGTGTTTGTGTGTATGATGTATAGTGTTTGTGTGTATGATGTGTAGTGTGTGTGTATGATGTGTAGTGTTTGTGTGTATGATGTGTAGTGTTTGTGTGTATAATGTATAGTGTGTGTGTATGATGTATAGTGTTTGCATGTATGATGTGTAGTGTTTGTGTGTATGACGTATAGTTTGTGTGTATGATGTGTAGTGTGTGTGTATGATGTGTAGTGTTTGTGTGTATGATGTGTAGTGTTTGTGTGTATAATGTATAGTGTGTGTGTATGATGTATAGTGTTTGCATGTATGATGTGTAGTGTTTGTGTGTATGACGTATAGTTTGTGTGTATGATGTGTAGTGTTTGTGTGTATGATGTATAGTGTGTGTGTATGATGTATAGTGTTTGTGTGTATGATGTATAGTGTGTGTGTATGATGTATAGTGTTTGCATGTATGATGTGTAGTGTTTGTGTGTATGACGTATAGTTTGTGTGTATGATGTATAGTGTTTGTGTGTATGATGTGTAGTGTTTGTGTGTATGATGTTAGTGTTTGGGTGTATGATGTGTAGTGTTTGTGTGTATGATGTATAGTGTTTGTGTGTATGATGTGTAGTGTGTGTGTATGATGTGTAGTGTTTGTGTGTATGATGTGTAGTGTTTGTGTGTATAATGTATAGTGTGTGTGTATGATGTATAGTGTTTGCATGTATGATGTGTAGTGTTTGTGTGTATGACGTATAGTTTGTGTGTATGATGTGTAGTGTGTGTGTATGATGTGTAGTGTTTGTGTGTATGATGTGTAGTGTTTGTGTGTATAATGTATAGTGTGTGTGTATGATGTATAGTGTTTGCATGTATGATGTGTAGTGTTGTGTGTATGACGTATAGTTTGTGTGTATGATGTGTAGTGTTTGTGTGTATGATGTATAGTGTGTGTGTATGATGTATAGTGTTTGTGTGTATGATGCGTAGTGTTTGCGTGTATGATGTATAGTGTTTGTGTGTATGATGTATAGTGTTTGTGTGTATGATGTATAGTGTTTGTGTGTATGATGTATAGTGTTTGCGTGTATGATGTATAGTGTTTGTGTGTATGATGTATAGTGTTTGCGTGTATGATGTATAGTGTTTGTGTGTATGATGTATAGTGTTTGTGTGTATGATGTATAGTGTTTGCGTGTATGATGTATAGTGTTTGTGTGTATGATGTATAGTGTTTGTGTGTATGATGTATAGTGTTTGCGTGTATGATGTATAGTGTTTGCGTGTATGATGTATAGTGTTTGTGTGTATGATGTATAGTGTTTGTGTGCATGATGTATAGTGTTTGCGTGTATGATGTGTAGTGTTTGCGTGTATGATGTATAGTGTTTGTGTGTATGATGTATAGTGTTTGTGTGTATGATGTATAGTGTTTGCGTGTATGATGTATAGTGTTTGTGTGTATGATGTGTAGTGTTTTGTGTATGATGTGTAGTGTTTGTGTGTATGATGTGTAGTGTTTGTGTGTATAATGTATAGTGTGTGTGTATGATGTATAGTGTTTGCATGTATGATGTGTAGTGTTTGTGTGTATGACGTATAGTTTGTGTGTATGATGTATAGTGTTTGTGTGTATGATGTGTAGTGTTTGTGTGTATGATGTGTAGTGTTTGGGTGTATGATGTGTAGTGTTTGTGTGTATGATGTATAGTGTTGTGTGTATGATGTGTAGTGTGTGTGTATGATGTGTAGTGTTTGTGTGTATGATGTGTAGTGTTTGTGTGTATAATGTATAGTGTGTGTGTATGATGTATAGTGTTTGCATGTATGATGTGTAGTGTTTGTGTGTATGACGTATAGTTTGTGTATGATGTGTAGTGTGTGTGTATGATGTGTAGTGTTTGTGTGTATGATGTGTAGTGTTTGTGTGTATAATGTATAGTGTGTGTGTATGATGTATAGTGTTTGCATGTATGATGTGTAGTGTTTGTGTGTATGACGTATAGTTTGTGTGTATGATGTGTAGTGTTTGTGTGTATGATGTATAGTGTGTGTGTATGATGTATAGTGTTTGCGTGTATGATGTATAGTGTTTGTGTGTATGATGTATAGTGTTTGTGTGTATGATGTATAGTGTTTGCGTGTATGATGTATAGTGTTTGCGTGTATGATGTATAGTGTTTGCGTGTATGATGTATAGTGTTTGTGTGTATGATGTATAGTGTTTGTGTGTATGATGTATAGTGTTTGTGTGTATGATGTATAGTGTTTGTGTGTATGATGTATAGTGTTTGCGTGTATGATGTATAGTGTTTGCGTGTATGATGTATAGTGTTTGCGTGTATGATGTATAGTGTTTGCGTGTATGATGTATAGTGTTTGCGTGTATGATGTATAGTGTTTGCGTGTATGATGTATAGTGTTTGCGTGTATGATGTATAATGTTTGCGTGTATGATGTATAGTGTTTGCGTGTATGATGTATAGTGTTTGCGTGTATGATGTATAATGTTTGCGTGTATGATGTATAGTGTTTGTGTGTATGATGTATAGTGTTTGCGTGTATGATGTATAGTGTTTGCGTGTATGATGTATAATGTTTGCGTGTATGATGTATAGTGTTTGCGTGTATGATGTATAATGTTTGCGTGTATGATGTATAGTGTTTGTGTGTATGATGTATAGTGTTTGCGTGTATGATGTATAGTGTTTGCGTGTATGATGTATAATGTTTGCGTGTATGATGTATAGTGTTTGCGTGTATGATGTGTAGTGTTTGCGTGTATGATGTATAGTGTTTGCGTGTATGATGTATAGTGTTTGCGTGTATGATGTATAGTGTTTGCGTGTATGATGTATAGTGTTTGCGTGTATGATGTATAGTGTTTGCGTGTATGATGTATAGTGTTTGTGTGTATGATGTATAGTGTTTGCGTGTATGATGTATAGTGTTTGCGTGTATGATGTATAGTGTTTGCGTGTATGATGTATAGTGTTTGCGTGTATGATGTACAAATCACCAGGTGGTGAATTCTGTCCTGGATTTTTATTTCAGTTTCTACTCGTAGTGTAGCGACACCAGCTAGGAAGAAACTCCTCTGGAGAGTGTTTATTTAATTACACATCTACAGCTGTTAAGACCCCCCCCGCCCCACACACACACGTACACACACACATACACACACACACACACACACACACACACACACACACACACACACACACACACACACACCTGTCACTGTGAGCCCGGCTTGTGGTAACACAGATTAAAGGTATTACTTTTAAAACTTGTTGTCAGGTTGTTCCACACACTGTGTATGTGTGTGTGTGTGTGTGTGTGTGTGTGTGTGTGTGTGTGTTTAGTGTCTTGGTCAAATGTCTTTACAAGAATAGAAATATCAGAGAGTTTTGACCTAACCAGCCACATGGTCCCCACAATATCACAATTGGGTTTTTACAAATGTGTGTGTCTGTGTGTGACTGTGTGTGTGTGTGTGTGTGTGTGTGTGTGTGTGTGTGTCTTTATAAACCAACTGGAAACTTTAGTCCATCTGTTATCACAATGTGTTCGTTCCTCAGTTAGGTCTACTGACAGAGACGATGTCCTTGTCCTTTTGCTAACACACACACACACACCCACACACCCACACACACACACACACACAAACACACTCAATCACATATTAGATACAATTAAACATTAGATGAAAGCTAAAAGATGACGCTTTTGTAAAAAACAAAACAAAACAAGGTCAGACCTCTCAGATAGTCTTCATCCTTGTGGGGATCTAACCAGGCAATAAAACTACACACACACACACACACACACACACACACACACACACCGAGTCTCTGTGTCTAAGGGTAGGTAATTAAGTGGCAGTTCTTCTGTCTTCTTAGAGAGACGTTGCGTCTTTATTCCTGGGTGTGTTTAATGAGCGGATCGTGTGATAGCGGATCAGTCGCTCTGAACTCTAATGATTTTTAATAAAGCCACTTTTGGGTTTAGTTTTTATTCTCTGTGGAGCAATTAGTCCGAAAAAGTTGGATTTCCAGGTGGAAAAAGAACGAGTTTTACTTCAGTAAACTGTGAGCTGAACAGAGAGACGCTGAAATCAGAGGAATGATAAAGAGGAGAAGCGAGGAAGACGAAGCGGAAACACGGCCCACTGACAGAACCGCACGGAACCATGGGAACATCAGGTGAGGAGCTCGTAATGACTCAGAATCAGGTGAAGCGGGGGAGAGGATTACTCTCACCAACACCGTGAAGATTATTTCTCAATAACGCTACGTCCTGAAGTGTTTCATGGCTCATCAGCAGCAAAGCACAAACCTCTGACACTGGAGACTCCTTCCCTAAACGTCTCCATACAGAACACTTCACCAAGTCAACCGAGTGTTTAAACCCGTTCATGTGTGAATGAGATGTTGCTATAGAAACAATACTGTTACCATAGAAACAACAACAACAACAACATATTAGCGTAAGCGCATTTATATAAACCGCTAATGCGCTAGTGTCAGAGCTGCAGTTACAGAAAACTAATCGACACCTCCTGACCAATCAGAATGCGGAACCGTGGTGTAGTTTAGACTTAGCAGCAGAGAAGAAGTTCAATTTGTGACAAAAGTATTTGAAGATATTTTGTATATTCGCATTATTTAAACATCACTGTAAATAAAACGATTTTTTTTTTCCCTCAAAAACATTTTTGCTGATGTCTGTAGTTAGTTTTGAACTAGCTGGAGTTAGCAAGTCACCTGAAAGCTGAAAAAAATCTGAACCAAAAAATCTCAAAAAAAAAAAGGAAAGGAAAGAGTTCAGCATTTAGCTAAAAACAGTCATGTGATCAATAACAGGAAGTTCGACACAAACTAGAAGCAGCTAGCTTTGTCAAAAGGCTCACGTTAGTGTAGCCCAACTAGCTTTAGATAATTATTGACACTCGAAAACTAGAAAATTCTTGAATTGATTCAAAATATAAAAACTTTATTTTAAATTTATTTGACTTTATTTAAATTCAAAGTTTTTTTTGAAAATTCATTCGACTTCTACCAAAGTGCCTCCTTTTCCCTGGAATTCCTCAAGGCTTTATTGTTAGCATAATTTCCATGTTTTTAATGATAATGGTAATGGTAATGATTGAGATTTTCTCAGAGAACCCATCAGTTCACCTGAATGTTCCTCTAAGACAAGAGCAAGTTCCCATAAACCACCTCTAGAGCTCACAACCTGCAGACTTCCTGATTCACCTGAGAGAGCGATCAGTGCGCTAACAGAAACGCAGCGCTAGCTCGGACTCGACAGGGAGAGACAGATGAAGCTATCCTTCTCACTGGCTGACAGCACACACACGCATACACGCACACACACACACACACACACACACACTCATTGACTGCCTCTGAAGCGTTCGGTCTTTACTGAGATTCAAACTCAGCAAGTATTGTGGACGTATGTTGTCTTCATCGGCATCCGTTAAACTTTCATCAATCGCTGCCAGCAAACTTCTCTCTCATCCCTCATCCCTCTCTTCCTCTCCTCCTCTCATCCCTCTATACCTCTCTTCCTCTCCTCCTCCACTCCTCCATTTTTTCTTCCTCTTCTCTCCTCCTCTCTTCATCTCCTCCTCTCCTCTTCCCTTTTCTCTTCCTCTTCTCTCCTCCTCTTCTCTTCCTCTCCTCCTCTCTTCCTCTTCTCCACCCTTTTCTCTTCCTCTCCTCCTCCCCTCCTCTCCTCCTCCCTTTTCTCTTCCTCTTCTCCTCCTCCTCCTCCTCCTCTCTTCCACTCTTCCTCTTCTCCACCCTTTTCTCTTCCTCTCCTCCTTCATGCTCCATGTTCTCTGTAATGAATATTAAACAGCTTCACCTTCTTTCTTCCTGAGTAAATTTCCTGAGGTATTTTTGTGTCCTAGCACTCTGCTGCCTAAAATAAACACTAAAATATCAAAGCTGTGGTTGTTGAACCTGCTTTAAGTGAGGAATAAAACTGTGATGCTGTAAGATAATGATCAGTGGCAGAGTTACAACCATGAAGTTAATTTCTTTCCCATATCAGTGTGTCCTGAGGTGTTTTAATCTTCTTCCATGTTTCAACCTGCCTGAAAAACCCAGATAGAAAAAAGCTACAGCTAGCATTAGATATTATGAAGTACGCTAGTCAGTAACATGGAGAGTTAGCCAGGGAACAGCTTGTGTTAATGTTTGCTAGTTAAACGACATTTAACACCTAAATAATCGTTGACAAACCTGCATTTAAACAAACTGAGAATTTCAGCCAATGTTTAACTGCGCCGTTAGCAGAATATTTTCCTCATGCCTGATTTATTAGCATGCTAGCGAGTCACACATGTGCTCAGCTCCTTTCATCAGTCACTTTTTTTACTCTTGCATCCTTGAGTATTTTTATTACGTTAAAACTTTCTGACTTCTGCTCAGATACAATCTTCTGGGTTCATTTTGTTAGCTATGTTAGCTTCATAGTGCAAATAAGATGAGAACGTCAGACACGTGAGCTAACCTTCATCAGCAGAAAAGGACACGGCAGTAACGGCTTCCTGAAATATTTTCAACCTAACGCATGCCCTGGATACTGTCCTCTGGCCTCATGGCGTGGCTGTGGGCAGGTGAACAGGTCCAGCCGTCAATCAGGAGAGCGCTTCAGCAGGGACGCTGCTAAATAAGAGCAGGGCTATGGGGGGAACGTTTACTTAGAGTAATGCTAGTCATTTACACATTCACCGTGTTAGCGCAATTCTTCACAAAGCAGCTTAAATCCGGTTCAGTCAGCGAACGGAGGTTTGACTAGCGCAGAATCACGACTGTGTTGAGTGATGATTTATATTTTCCTGAAGTCGATAAAGTAAAGTAGATAACAAAATAAAATGTCTTTTCACCTGTGAGTCTGAAGCCTTGCCGAGGACCAGTTCAGAAACGTCCCCATGACACTAACGCAGTTTTAAATCATCTAAACATTATAAACAGCGGTTAAAAGAACCTAGCCATGCTCAGACTCTTCCTCTCTCTCGTTCCGACTCCAGGCCCATCGACGAAGTCATTTTCTTTTTTTTCCATGATCAGTCATCTGGAATACGAGTATTGGGATCATTTACTGAAATTATGTTTCAGAGAACAGATTGCTTCTTTTGATTGGATTTGAATGGGGAAACATTGCGTTTTTTCCCCTCAGCCTTTCGCACACTCTCGCTCCTAAGAAACAACGCTATACGGCTGCTTGACAGACTGCTGTGTTGCATAGCAACAGGCGAGAGAACGACCCCTGCGTCCTTCGGGACCCCCTGCTATGGACGGCGAATGGCGCAGTTGGGAATAAAACCTGAATCTCTGCAATGCCAAGTACGGCTCATAACAGGTGCGGCTCAGTAGGAGGGAGAAACTCTACTTCCAAAATTATTGGCACCCTCGGTGACTGGGAGCTTTAGGAACTCACTTTATAGATTATTGAGTGTTTTGTAATATGCAGTACATTTCCCATAGAGTCTTTTTACAGAGTCTGAGGCAGAGACTGGTGTGTGTGTGTGTGTGTGTGTGTGTGTGTATAAAACAGGGTTTTACTGTAACCACCAGGCATTTGGGGTTGAGCTTGCCTTTTTTAAGTTAAAATACAGACACCAGAAAAATTCACACGTTAAGTGCTAACTATAGAGTCATCTAATGTTAGCTTTCCAGTAAATAAACTCAAAATATTCAGTGACAGAAACCAAGGCTGTGATTTTCACGTGAGAAAAATATGCACCGGGGGAAGGAGCGGGGCTTCCAGGTTCATATCAGCGAGTTCAAAACACCAAGTAAGTGAAGTAAAAGTTACTAATTCGGCTATAAACCGCTAGCTAAGTAATGTGATTATTCTCATGAGGCACGGTAAGAGAGTTAGCTAGTTTATTGCTTTGTCTTGCACTTGGTTTTGCTAATTTTGGTAAGTAATAAAAGCAGGTGGTGGAATTCAGAACAGGTTTTCATGCAAGCCTGAAGCGTATTGGCCCAGATATGAATAAATGCTAATCCCGACGTTATCTTCTGATTTGTCCGCGCCTGATGGAAATACAACCACAAAGAAACATCTTTCTTAGAAACCAAAATATCTTTAAACCTAAAAACCCAAACCTCCATGCTGTAAAGTCAACAACTTGTGTTACATAGTGTCGCCTCTGCCTTTGCTAATGGTGTAGCTCAATGGGGCAGTGTGTGTGTGCGTGTGTGTGTGTTTATTTCTCTGCTCTTTCAAGGCAGTTTTTTTCCAGCGCTGACACTGTGTTTGTTCTGAATTGCAAATGATAATATATACAAGCTTAAGGCAACAGCAGAGCTGGAGAACGTGAAGTGTTGGAGACTGGATGATAAGATGAGATAAAATAAGATGCTGCCCACAGCAAGTTTTAGAGTGCTTCAGTGCACCAGAGGAAAATGTATAGACATAACTCGAAAACTAGGAAAAAAGGTCAAGTTTAAGTGAGCTAAAACTCGCAATTTGGCATGTAAATAAATAAGAAGCTAATAATACTAAGAAGTTAATTTGTGTAACATTGATAATACATTTTATATTGTAAATCTGCTCTGAGGAGGCCAAACTTCCATCAGAAGAGGAATCACAGCAGAGATACACGTCAGCCAGGTTGTAAAACTGGGCTGGTGGTAGTTTAAGTGCTTTAGGCTCTGGGTTGTTTATCAGAAAATCAGGGTTCAATCCCCAGCACCGCCAAGCTGCCCCTAATGGGCCAGCCTCCCTGCTCCAGGGCACTGCATCATGGCTGACCCTGCACTCTGACCAGAGAAGAGAGAATTTCACTGTGCAGTAAGGTATATGTGACAAATAAAGACTACTTAACTACTCTGAGTGCAGAATTTCAGTCAAACCTCAGATGCTATAAGGTATGAGGTAGTCAGTACAGGAAATACATCAGATACCAATATGAGAACTGTGTTAGTCAAGTGAGAATATACAAGTCCTTCATTCCTGCCTCTTGTTTGAAGAAGCAGACTTGAATAATGGTACTAAAAGGTACTAACTGGTACTTTTGGCTGTTTCAGTATCATATTTGTAAGCTCGTGAGTGAAACGACGAAGCAGGCCGTGTTGTCTCTTGGTCTGTGCAGTACGTCTCGATTATGACGCATGATTTATACCTAATGCTTTTAAACTGCCTGCAGTTTGTTGTTGTCTTATTAAACTCTTATCCACATGTCCGCCATCTTCCATTATATTCACCGCTGCTTTATGACTGACAGCCGGACGGAGCCAGATGAAGTCCCATTCAGCCCGTTTCTCCCTCCTGACCGAAGCGCTTCAGGCTTTTCAGACCCCACTTTTCTTTCCCACTGAGACAGAAGCCAGAAGTTACACTAGCCTCGAACAACCGTCCCAAAACTCTTAGCTTATAGAACCTAGACCCAGAACCCTGAAGAAATGTCACGACAGTACAGTGGAAAATACCATTTCTGACTCGCTGTTCATTAATCTGTGAGTCTCGGGCCGTATGCTTCTCCGCAGAGAGAGCTCTGTTCACATTCATCATCTCAAGATGAGTTCTGGCTCTGCTGGACCGGCGTAACCCACAAGGAACATTCACCTTCCTGTTGTGTCGGGTCTTTAATCATCTGGTCAATGGAAGAGAGGTGATGTGAAGTGATAGATTTAGGCGGCGAATAAAGAGGTAAGATGGTATTTTTGTGGTAGGGCAGATGTTGTGGTGTAGAGAGAAGCTTTAAATAATAATAATGGCAAAAAACACTTCTCGCTAGAGCAGCCCAGATCTCCGGCGAGCATCGACACAGCCGACTCAAAATCCTATTTACTCTGTCCTCTGGGAATTCTGCTAACCAATTGCAGTCTGTCACTGCCATCATGAATTCTGTGGAAGAGGAGAATGTCATGGACATCCCCATGGAGATCAGGCTGTAAACCCTTAATATCCGAGCAGTAAACAGATTCCTCATTGTTTAAGGTTGGATGGAGTTTTTAACTGTAACCTTCAACGTAACCTTTATGTTTTATTTATTTAACAAGCAACAATTCCATTATTTCGCAGTAATCCCTGCTTGTGTGCAAAACAATCCACAGTTCCTTAGGTCTAGAGGATCATTACTGCCCCAGGGATCCTGGTGTGAGAATACATGCACCAGAGAGCTGGTTTTCCCTGCAGTCTCCGGAGACATAGGAGACGTTTTTTTTTTCTTATCATCATCCCTTCCTCCTCACCTCCTCACCTTCTGTAGATTGGCTGCCTAAACCTAAATCTAAAGCCTGGTCTCTTCAGATACACTTGTACACATCAGCTACGTAAGCAGTGCCGATCTCCTGCTCATCTGTGCACCTTGTGCATCTCCACAGAACAACAGCTGTATTCACTAGGGGGCGGAGCAGAGCTGAAACATCAATCCAGCACTGGAGTTTCTTCCTTGTCTACTTGCATGGCTGTAATCAGTCTGGACGAGGATTGTTCAGTCTGGACGAGTATTGTCCAGTGGCCAGAGACAGGTGCACCATACCATAGCAGTGTTAATTTCAGAAGCAATACTCCAAATAACCAGCAGGGTATGAGATGGCAGCCATCTTTGGCCATGTGAACCTGTATATAAAAGCAAAAGCTTGCATAGGCACTGAACTTTAGCTTCAACTACATCACCAGTGAGAGTCTAAAGACACACACTGATTACACAACAAAAACAACCAGAAAAACATCTCCTTTTACTGTGACTCCAGTGCAGAGTGTGAACATCACCAATCTGGAGCTCTGGAATTTGCATGGGATCTGTACACGACAAGGTGTCATAAACTTCTGCTCATGCTGTTCAGCCACTCCATCTGTACACAAAATATCTGCAAATGCTCTTCAAGGAGTTTTTCAGCAGTCAGTTGGTTTCCTGTCATCTTCAGGACAGAGATGTTGATAGTTTTGAGCATTTCTGTGAGAGAACAAGCTTCAAGAGCGAGGAAAAAGGATCGGTCGGTGAGGGACAAACTGTTTATAGCTGCTGTAAATGCAGTATTACTGTAACATATGGTTTTTGGATTATTTTCTGCAGAGTGTGTTTCCGTACGTGTCAGAGAGAAGGGATGTACAGGGTATTGAGAGGAGACTTGTTTAGGATGATTATGGTCTGGAGAAAGGAGCTGTGTGGGATTTATTACAGGCTTCAGCTGTGAAAGGCAGCTCGAGCGTAGCAGGTGTGAAGGTCAGCCATGATTTTCCTCACATTCTTCCTCACACTAGAGGAATACAGGTCAGTATTTAATGCTCTGTAGCTCACGCTGTGCTGAACCACACTGAGATAGAAAGTACCACCTCAGGAACTTCATGGTTGGTGGTCGTATAACTCTAACCTCTAAAGTCTGTAGTTACACCAGTGTAACCCAGCGAGATGGCCTCATCATCAAACCAGGAGTCTTCTCCCAGAATCCCTCAGTACCTCCTGGTTGCTCGCCCTCACATCCTGTTCCTAATCCATCTACCTGGCTTTCCGTGAGAGCAGGTCAGGGATGAGAGTGCAGATCTCAATTCCACAAAGCTAAAAGAACGCAAGTGTAGGTGTGAGAGCTGCCGGACTGGAGGTAGTGCAAATTCTTCATGATTTTAGAGGCTTGGGGAAGCGTGGTGTAATCATTCTAGCAGGAGTCTGTTTCTTTGGAATGGTTGTGATAATAGACGTTTTCAAATCAAGTGCTGGTCAATAGATTCGGGGAGCAGGCGTGGGTGGAGGTAGAAGTCTTCTTATTGTCTTTTCAATCTTGAATGAAAGGTGTTTGGCTAATCAGGAAGTCGAGGTTCTTCTGCAGCGTCGGATGGGATTAGAGCGAGAATTTGAAAGAGTCCCGATGGAAGAGCAGATTTTTGATTAAACATATTTGAGTTCACGTCCAGTTTACTGAAGTTTGGAAGCTCTGAGCAAGGGGATGAGTTTTTTTTTTAGTTTTTAAAGCAAATATTTTAAGAGAATGCTTTACGACATGGCGATTTAGCTAAAGATTCATCACAACATTTCCAACTTGAGAAGAGAAGCTTCATCACAGCAACTGCAGGAGCTCGATATCCACAGCTCAGGGATTAGTTTGAGATGAACATGTTGAGATTTTGGGCAGCAGGTGATCTCCAGGACAAAGCAACAGCAGCGGACATTTCTGGTACAGCAGATACTCTGTTGCTCTGGTAAAGGCAGCACTCAACTCGTCTGATGCTAAACTTAGTCCTTAAACTATCGGAGCTGTAGGATGCTAAGGAATGACCGCTGATTACAAAACGGAGGGTAAGCTGGACCTTCTGTCCTTATTTTACTAGAGTGTCCCTCACTTTAGTCTTGACCAATCTCATCTTTTCCAACTCACAGAGCAGCGTGAAACTCTCTGAGAAAAGTGCAGTCTGCCCTCTTCCTCATACACGACCTCACAGACTCACACGATTGGCTAGTTCCACTGTGACTGACAGCCAAAACCGAGTAAGCCCCTCCCACCCACAGACTCTCGGCCATGACAGGCGGCTGTGGCATCAACAGGATTCAAATGTGAGCTCCTTACTGACGAGCCCCTCAGGAACCGTCCGTCCTTCGGAATTCTGGATTCCTTCAAACCTTCCTTCCTTCTTTCCTTTCAGTCCTTTCAAATTCTTTCATGTTGTAATCCTTTGCTTTCTATCTTGTGTACACACACTCAGAACACTCCACTCTTTCTGATCGCTGCACTTCCAGGTGTATTTAGCTCATCCACCCAAAAGCTCTGAAGCGTAGAGGAGTAAAACAGAATTGTACTGAATTGAACGATGCTACATGTGCTATTTCGTGTGCTATTAATCACACGAGTGATTTCATTCTTCCTTCAGAGAAGCGGAAAGAAAAACAACATTTCGCTTTGCTTTAACTTCAACTCTGATGCAACAGTCGCGCAAGAGGAAAAGTCCGATTTGTTCATTATCGACTGAGACGTTTATTTGCCTGATGATTCGCTCAGGATCGTCTGAACAGACGTCTGGATTTTAGAGCTATAAGGTGTTCCAGAACAACAGAAATTCCCTGAAAAATTCCCATGTGAGCAGCTAAAGGACTTGCTAACCGCCTGTTTAATTCTGATATTTAGAAATTTACATCATAATAATAATAATAATAATAATAATAATAATAATAATAATAATAATAATTTAAAAGCAGCTCAAAGTGCTTTAAACAAACACAAGATTAAAAAAAAAGCTCCTAAACAAAAAAGTAGTCGTATTGAACAGAAATTCTAAAAGAAAAATATTGTAAATTGAATAATGCAGTAACTCTAAAATCAATAAATAATGAACATAAAATAATAATGACAAGGAATCGGTTGAAGCAGGGAATCCTTCGGAAATTCGAAAGCAGCAAAATTGCTGATAAAAGGAGAAAGCAGCTTTGTGAGCATGGAGCGAACAGGAAGGACGGCCACAGCACATCTATTTTTCAGCACACGTAACGGCGGAGGCTCCGAACCGGGCGGGAAGGCAGCGGCGCTCGGGATTGGCTCGTGGTTCAGAAATAGATTGACTATTTCTCCGTGAGTCAACCTGCAGCTTATTCCGGAGCGCTGGAATAGAGGTCTCAAGATGCTCTGGCTAATACCTGTGTGAGAGTGTGTGTGTGTGTGTGAGTGTGTGTGAATGAGAGACAGAACCAAAAAAAAAAAAGGAAAGAGACAGATCTGTGAATGTGTTTTTCTTTCTTAACTCGGAGGTCAGGATGATGTCACCGCTTCCAACCCACATTCATCTCGGAAAGGCTTCCTCCGGAGTTCCTTCCTTCCTTCCTTCCTTCCTTCCTTCCTGCCTTCCTGCCTTCCTACCTTCTGAATTCAGTGCGGCCGTCCTTTCATCCATTCAAATTCCTTCCTTGAGTACAC
>JAUCMX010000025.1:706530-739030 GCA_033459395.1 Hemibagrus guttatus | reverse complement strand
TCTGCAGGACCAGTCTCTGTATGTTGATAGTCCATCAGCTGAACACGCTCCTCTGATGTAAGTGCAGATCTCCAGCGGTGTAGGAGCTGATTGACAACACGCTGGGACCGCAGTCCCATACACGCTGCCAGGTCCTCTGCCCTCGACAAATCTGACCCCGCGACATTCACGAGCTCCTGGAGCGTCACAATGCCCGAGGAGACGAGTGTTCTGGACAGTGCAGGGACGGTCACACTGGAGATGTCCAGTCGCCCACCGTATACCAGAGGCTCCTCCAGCAGCCAGTGTACTGTTCGACAGCCTTTGTTTTGTTTTTTAAAAACATACTGATCTTAAAAAGTCCACGGTAAAACATTGGTAATCCAGAAATGTCCAGCATTTTGGTGTCCATTAAAAACAAAGCTCTGTCCAGCCCCAGTCCTTTAACTGTGTGTAATAATCCACTGGCTGCTGCTCTCCATACTAAGTCTCTGGGTGCAGTGAGGAGTCTCTGGATGAACTGGAGTCGGAAGGCTGCGGCTCTGCTAGATAGCTGGACCAGCCCCTGCCCTCCTTCCTCTTTTGGCGGGTTGGAGAACACTCTGTGGAATCCAGTGTAGACCTCCCAGAAGAAGTCCACCAACTGGGCCTGGATGTTTGCTAGCAGGTTCGGCGGCGGATCTACGCATGCCAGCTTGTGCCAGAGGGACGACGCGGCGAGGTTGTTGATGACCAGCGTTCGCCCCCTGTAAGACATCTTCGGGACCACCCGCTTCCACCTGCTCAGTCTGCCCTTCACGTGCTCTACAGAACCTTCCCAGTTTTTGTTTAAAAACTCATTGGTCCCCAGGTAGACACCCAAGTATTTAAAACCACCTCTTTTCCACGCTAAGCCTCCTGGTAGTGAAGGTTGCCCACCTCCCCACTCCCCAACTAAAATGGCTTCACTCTTTGTCCAGTTAACCATGGCAGAGGATAAAATCTGAAAGTCATTTAAAATAGCAGCTAAAACATTCACATCTTCTTGTGTTTATCATGACTACCAGATCATCTGCATAAGCTGATAAATATACTGAGGCATTTTGAGAGCAGCTTGTAGTCAGTGCACAGTAGTGAGACGGGGAGCCAGTTCTTCAGGTGTGTCAGGTCCCCCTTTTTCGACAGCAGGGTCAGGACGGCCCTCCTGCAGCTCAATGGGAGCTCACCTCTCCATACACTGTCCTGTAGGACGTCCAGCACGTCCTTCCCTATGACAGCCCAGAAAGCCTTGTAAAACTCACCTGGAAGACCATCTATACCTGACGCCCGTCCATTCTCCATCCTCTGGAGAGCCTCATAAAGCTCCTCCAGTGACAGCTCCCTGTCCAACTCTCTGGCCGCTCGCTCAGAGAGCTTTGGCAGGCCCACGAGGAAGCTGTCCTCCACCACTTGTGCCCCTGACCACTCACTGCTGTACAGCTTTGAGTAAAAGCTTACTGTCTGCTTGCGAATTTCAGTGGACTCAGATAAGAGATCCCCTGATTCTGTTCGCACAGCATGTATGAATCTTTTCTGTCCATTCTTTTGCTCTAAACTGAAAAAGAACTTAGAAGGAGCGTCCATCTTGGCTGCGCTTTTAAAGCGTGAGTGGACCAGCGCCCCCTGTGCTGTAATGTCTAACAGGTCGTTCATTTTGGCTTTTTTACTTTTGAGGGCTTCAATATGCCCTCGATCTCCGGTGGCCTCCAAACACTTGAGTTCCACTATTTCTATCTCTAGAGCTTTCAGAGATCTAACAATGTCTCTTGTGATGTTGAGAGTGTACTGTTGACAAAAAAACTTTGATTTGTGTTTTGGTCACATCCCACCACAGCTGAAGTGAGCTAAAAGCTGCCTTCTCTGATTTAAAACAATTCCATAAATAAGTAAAAGACTCTCTAAAATTAGCGTCTTCTAAAAGTGCAGTGTTAAAATGCCAGTAAGCGCTCCTAGGTTTAACGTTCTCTTTAGTGATAGTACACTGTACCATGCTATGGTCAGAGATACTGGAACAATAAAACACTGTGTAAAAAGCGTTAGCTGGTGTTTAAAACCATAAAAGCGATCTAGTCTTGCCAGGGAGAGTGAGTTGTCTATGGCATGGGCCCACGTGTACTGTCTCTTGTTCTTATTAAAAGTTCTCCATATGTCACTTAACTTGTGGGCCTCCATCACCTCCCACAGACGCTTACGGGAACCACGTGAGGTTCTGCGTGGTTCCGATCCAAATCATCCGTAGTACAGTTAAAATCTCCACCCAGAATTAAAATATCTGCCGTGTCGCAGTCGGCAAGAACATTGCTCAATGTGTCTAAAAAACCCATCTTCTCCACTGCACTGGTGGGAGTGTAAAACAGATAAACACTAAAACCTCATTCTCATAAAAAGCTTTCACTTTTAAAAGCCTCCCAGTTAAAATCTCTTCAACTGAATAAGAACAAGGGATAAAATTGAGTGATGTGTTATGGCTTAAAATCGCCAACCCATCCCACTCCTTCACCCAATCAGCAGCATTGCTGATATCACTGTGGGTTTCCTGCAGCATGACAACATCAATGTGCTTCTGCTTTAAAAGTCCATAGAGCTTAGATCTCTTATTCTGCTCTCTTGCTCCATTAATATTTAAGCTCACAATATTAATTCCAATCATTAAAATAAATAAAATAAATAAAACCAAACCGAGGGTAAAAACCACTCTAACATAAAAAACCCCACACATTACTCATCGTCAGAGTTTTCCCTATTCACTCTCGTTATCAGTTTCTTCAGATGGAAAATTTCTACATCGACAAACGCTCCTTCTCTTCTGAAGAACTTAACATCATGAATGAAGTGTTTGCGTTCAGGGAAAAACTCTTCTAATGCGACATTCTTCTGCCATTTGGTGTTCCTTAAAAACTTTTTAATGTCCTCTGCCTATAAACGACATTAATCTGTTCCTCTTGAGAATCGAGAATGTTAAAACTGAGTCTGAGATGCGGGCATCACTGTCTGATTCTCCTTCCTCCACCTTCGTCTCTTTTTTTGCCTGCTTTTTCCATTGCCCCTTACCTTGTTTTTTCCTTTTATTCGGTACTTTAAAAAAGGGCTCATCCACCATGTCCACGTCTCCCCCGTCCCCCTGCACTGGTGTAGTGTCCGGTGTTTCCATGCGATTGCCCTACATCTCCATGCTTGCCTCTATCAGCGCAGGCGGTTCCAGCACTGCTCCAGAACCCACTGAGCTTTTCTCAGTAGACCACGGCTTCTTCCGGTCCGGTCTGCCAGCTCCGGGGCCCTCGGCAGGGGGAACGACCCCGGCCGGCTCGGCCGCGTCCCGCCCTGGTCGCTCAGAAACACCGGGGTCACTCTGCCTCTCAGGGCAGGCCCGAGCGAGATGTCCAGTTTGACCACATTTAAAAAACTTAATGTCTGTATCAGAAGAGACAAAGATGTTGTAGTCGAAGCCATCTACAGTGAACTTAAAAACAACGTGTAGCTCACCGACACCTTCTTTAAACACCATAAACACCATTCTTCTGAAAGACACCAAGTGTTTCACCAGTGGGGACTTACAGCCAAGGGGGATTTTCTTAATGGGGGAGACCATTCGCCCGTACCGAGACAGCTCTTTACCGATCGCCTCGTCAGAAATAAAAGGAGGGACATTAGACAACATGACTTTCTTAGCTGGGGAACTGAGGGGAGAAACCAATATCGTCTCATTATTGACCACTATTCCATTCTGGGTCAGTTTTCTCACTTTCTCCACATCATTCAGGAAAACCACAATAGCACTGTTCATTCTTGAGGCAGAGACAATGTTCTCATGTCCCACCACGTTACCGACTGCAACACAACAATCTTCTACACTTGCCGCACACACTATACACACACTATACACACACTATACACACACCGTGCCGGCGAGTCAACCTCTCACACAGCGTTGCGCTCGGATCCGCCATGACCATGCTTCACTGACACGCTGCTCACACACACACACACACACACACACACACACACACATTAATCTGTTCCGGCGTGTGATAGTCGTGGTTTAATGACGGCTTGTTTTATAAAAAATAAATAAAAATGAAACAGAATCCTCGTCTCGTGTAGAATAAATACCGTCTTTCACTTCCTGGGGAAAAGGTCACACTGAAATCTCCTTTCACATCAAGAAAATGGGACTTTCTTTTAAGATGTGAAATATGCTATGTATATATTTCAAAATAAAATATTTAAAAATATTCACAAATAAATGAAATATAAATAAATAAATAAAATATAAATATTTATTTGAACAAATATTGTTTTAAAGTGTTAGACGAGTGAAAGCAGCGAGCTTTCACTTTATGCACTTTTATTGTGCACTTTATTTGCACAATCTTTTTTTTTTTAAGAGATAAAAACACTTTTTTTTTTTTGCCTTTTTTGTGATCAGGACAAATAGAAATAAAACTGTGTGACATTAAATGTAAAAAATGTCCATTTGCTTCTGGTACTTTATGTTTGTTTAGCATTGATTATTAATTCCGTTCCTCCAGGATTGAAGGAGTTTATTTTTGTGCTTTTTTGGGTAAAACTACATGAATTGGTGAAATCACACGCACAGGAGTCTTCCACCCAGTGAACACACACACACACACACACACACACACACACACACACACACTCAGACACACACACACACACACACACACACACAGACGTGTGTGTAAGGACTCTGAGAGAGCTGGACTCATCACACGTACAGGACAGGAAGAGCGATTGAACTGACCGTGTGTTGCGACGTCATGCGACCCGGAGATCACAGAGTTTACTTCATTTTGCATTCATGAGAAGACTAACTGGCGTTCATGACAGACTGATTTACCGAAACTCAGGATGTGCTGCTCAAACTGCTCTGTGAAACTGAATAAAGAGTTAATAAAGTGTTAATAAAGAGTTAATAAAGAGTTAATAAAGCAACACCATAGGGGATTATTTTAGCGTGTGGTCATAGAGTCCTCCAGATGAACAGCTTGGTGCTTCCTGGAAACCAGCTGCTGCTTGTCTTATTAATTAGTATAAATGGTGTGTGTGTGTGTGTGTGTGTGTGTGTGTGTGTGAGAGAGAGAGAGAGAGAGAGAGAGAGAGAGAGAGAGAGAGAGAGAGAGAGAGAGAGAAAACTTTCCCAGATTCTACTTCTTAACTAAAACAGACCAGTTGTGGACTACACACACACACCCATGCCCTCGGTGGTTGGAGTAAGCTCTCTCTCCAGCGTTTCTACCTCCACCACGTGGTTTAGGAGGACAGTACTGAGAAGCTCCAGCCTTGATGAAGATCTTCAGACGGAGGTGAGTTCTGGATGAACATCAGACCGAGCTTCTGCTCCTGGACGCAGTCCTCACAGATCCCAGAGACTCACTGATGTGACTCCAGCACCGTGCAGGACTTTCGAACTCGTGTAGCGGTACTGACCTGGAAACAACCCTGTGATGAAAAGCCCGGCACTGCAGCACACACACACACACGTTTGTTTGTCTCACAGCGAAGGCTATGAGACGGACCAGATAACGCAGGCAGATTGTTATCGCTGTGGATGATGAAAGGAGCCAATGTTTGTTGTGCTGCATTAATACACATAGCATTAGCTCACACACAGATAAATAACTAGCTGCCATTACGCCGGGCACCAACACTCCGCTTAACGGCGCATCATTAGCAGAGCCGACGTCTGCGCTCCCTCCCGGATTATTCTAAATAGGTCTGCAGAATGATACTTTAACGACTAACAAATCAGATCGGAACAAATCAGTGCTCTGCTTCACCGTGATAAATAAAATCCTTATATACTTTAAACTAGCGTGCTAGCCAACATTCTCACGAGGTTTGACAGCTCTTTTTATTCTAAAAGAAGGGGAAACTTCTGAAGTCATTGTAGGAAACAGCCAGAGATCTTGGAGATGAAGTGGGAAAGTTTAAACTTTCGAGTTCTTTTCATTACAGCTTTATTTCCCTAAAGCAGTTTGTGTGAAAACGTCCGCCGTTAAACTCTTGCACGAATAACCGCAGATTTAAAGCCGAATTCAGGATTACGGCTATTTCCGAGCCTCCATTCAGCTGGTAAACGGTCCGTGGAGGTGAAGACCACAGAGCATGCTGCAGTGGGCTGCTGTGATTAGAGACGATCATCTCAGACATTTACACACACTTCATTCAAACCTCTGACCTTATAAGCACACCGGAAATATTCACTTTCTTCTTATGAAATAAATCTGATCAGATTGTTCCAGATATCCGATTCATTTCACTTCAGATTGCCTCTCCAGCTTGGCCTGAGCGACAGAACATCGATATCATGATCCGTTACAACACGATACAGTGTTCTGTCATATCTTTTTTTTTTTTTTATTTAAAATTTTTTTTAATTTAAAATGTTGTTTTTTTTCCACCAATAATTAAATACTGACCTGAAGCAGCTGATGTGACGTTTTCTTTACAATGATCATTTTCACATTTTTATTTTCAAAGTTAAATGTTTTCATTATTTATTTAAAATATTTTAGATGAAAAAAAAAAAGAATTTATTATGAATTTATTTATTAATATTTTTTTTGTACTTATTTATTTATTTTAAAACGTAGCTCTGCTATATTTCTGGTGTTTTTATGTTTTTATCTTATCATCAAACTCAACTCTGTTCATCTGTTTTCCCAAAATTATTCAATTAATTTTTTTTTTTTTTTTTTTTTTGTTAAAAAACTTTAGTTATATTTTCTAAAGTGTTTTTTTTTTTCTTCACTCTGGTGGCCTGATTAAGTGTTAAGAGCTGATAACAGCTGAAACCATGTGCTGGCAGTTTTACTATTTAAATAAGATTTCTATTTTAACTCAGCATTAAACAGGCGAGAGAATAAGAGACGTTCACTTCGTTTCATATGCAGATTAAAAAAGAAAGATTCTGCTAATGAACTTGACTGTGCAGCAGGCAGACCTTCAGACTGAGAAGAAGCTGAATATCAGATGATTTTTTTCGAGGTCAGGGGACGAGGTTTTAAAGATATTAATTAAATGAGTGCTGAGGAAGCCCGGGTCTGGACGGGTCGAAGTTTTACCTCCTCTCATTAAAGGATTATTAATTAGCTGATCAGGCGGATCGCTCGGCTCAGCGGACGAGAAAACTTCAAACTGGGGAATGTCGGCAGGACTGGAGTTGGGAAATCCACACGGTTTAAATCATCAGATGAGCCTCTTCTGCCTCAACTGCCTCTACTACCTCATCTGCCTCGACTCTCTCGTCTGTCTCGTCTGCCTCGACTGTCTCTTCTGCCTCAACTGCCTCATCTGCCTCGACTGTCTCGTCTTCCTTGTCTGCCTCGACTCTCTCGTCTGCCTCAACTGCCGTGCCTGCCTCGACTCTCTTGTCTGCCTCAACTGCCTTGTCTGCCTCTACTACCTCGTCTGCCTCGACTCTCTTGTCTGCCTCTTCTGCCTCAACTGCTTCTACTACCTCGTCTGCCTCGACTGTCTCGTCTTCCTTGTCTGCCTCGACTCTCTTGTCTGCCTCAACTGCCTTGTCTGCCTCTACTACCTCGTCTGCCTCGACTCTCTTGTCTGCCTCTTCTGCCTCAACTGCTTCTACTACCTCGTCTGCCTCGACTGTCTCGTCTTCCTTGTCTGTCTTGACTCTCTTGTCTGTCTCATCTGCCTCAACTGCCTTGTCTGCCTCGACTCTCTCGTCTGTCTCGTCTGCCTCAACTGCCTCGTCTGCCTCGACTCTCTCGTCTGTCTCGTCTTCCTTGTCTGCCTCGACTCTCTCGTCTGCCTCAACTGCCTCGCCTGCGTCGACTCTCCCGTCTGTCTCGTCTTCCTTGTCTGTCTCAACTCTCTTGTCTGTCTCATCTGCCTCAACTGCCTTGTCTGCCTCGACTCTCTCGTCTGTCTCGTCTGCCTCAACTGCCTCGTCTGTCTCGTCTGCCTCAACTGCCTCGTCTGTCTCGTCTGTCTCGTCTTCCTTGTCTGCCTCGACTCTCTCGTCTGCCTCAACTGCCTTGCCTGCCTCGACTCTCTCGTCTGTCTCGTCTTCCTTGTCTGTCTCGACTCTCTTGTCTGTCTCATCTGCCTCAACTGCCTTGTCTGCCTCGACTCTCTCGTCTGTCTCGTCTGCCTCAACTGCCTCGTCTGCCTCGTCTCTCTCGTCTGTCTCGTCTTCCTTGTCTGCCTCGACTCTCTCGTCTGCCTCAACTGCCTCGTCTGCATCAACTCTCTCGTCTGTCTCGTCTTCCTTGTCTGCCTCGACTCTCTCGTCTGTCTCGTCTGCCTCAACTGCCTTGTCTGCCTCGACTCTCTCGTCTGCCTCGACACTCTCATCTGCCTCGACTTCCTCATCTGCCTCGTCTGCCTGACACTAATTAAACAACTTGGCCAGTAAACAGGTGATTGATTATACCAGAGCAGTGATTAAAGATCAGCACAATTCCGATTGGTCAGAAAGAGTAAATTAAAAAAAACATGTTCTAACACGTTTCCATGCTAACCGCTTGTTCACAGGGACGTGTACAGCGGATGCTGCACTTTTTTAAAAACAAAAACTTTGATTCTGAGATATTTATGGGAAGGAGTCTCCAGTGTCAGTAGGTTTCCTTTGTGTTTCTTTGGAGAAGCTGCAATTTTTTTACCTTAAAGAGAATAAAAGAGATTTGAGATGACGATGGAGCTGCTGAGAGACAGGAAATAAACCACATTCCACAACATTATCGTAACTATTCAGGGATAAATGTGAAACTTACTGTGACGTGAGGGAGACGCTTTTAATGTTAAACTCACACCAGGCTTAATAATATTCCTTATTCACTTTAATGTTGCATAATAAAGTGGAGCAAAAGCATGAGGTCTATCAGATATGAACTTGTGCAGAATAAAGTGGTTTTAATCATCTAAATTATTAAAAAATATTTTCACTTTTTTCTTCAAGGGTCAAAGTAAATTCTATATTATATTCACTGATCGTTTGAGACGTCACTGGAGTTACAGCTTTTAAATTCGACCTGGAAAATAATTACTGATGATTTATTGATGCTGATTAATTGAGAATCATCTCTAATGCAGATGTGTTAGTTTTGCTGGTGACACCAGGGATACTAACAAAAACTCCTAAAGTGTTGGCACCACATTCCAAAGGGAATTTCACTCCGCTTCCACTTCCCAGATGAATCCAAAGCGTTTGTGAAACGTGCAGAAACGTGTGTGCAAATAACGCTCCATCAGACGAGTTTGTGTTGAAGAAAAATCACTGTTTAGCGGAGCGCTAGTGTCAACTCAAAAAAGCAGCGTCGATGTCTGTAGACTTCTATCTGAAATGATAAACTCGGTGTAGAAAAACGCCGCCGTATAAATCAGCTGTAAAGAGAGAAAATCATTTCAGGTCAGGAATTAGCGTTAGCGCTAAAGCAGTGTTGGGTGCTGTGAAAGCAGATGCTTTTTAATAACTGTAAAACGTCTTTAAACGAGCAAACTCATGTCCTCCGAATCCCGGAGCAGCCGTGATGCCGCCTCAGCACTTAGCGACGGAGGCTTTAGTTTTATGTCTGTGTGGAACTTTAAACTGGGAGGCGAATGGGCCTTCAGAGAGATAAACTCGTCTTTTAAGAGGAAAAACATCTCTCGTTCCTAATGCTCTTCAAATTCCTTTTTATTTATTTATTTGTTTATCGTCTGCGGTTGTTTCGAGCGCCAGGCGAATCCCTGCGGACGTTGGATCTCCGATTTCAGACGCAAAACAACTGAAGACACAGCCAAAATGTCGTCCAGGTTGACTTTTTTTTTTTTTTGTCTGTTTTTCTGCCATGTATTCAAAATCACATTTGAGAAGAATTCATATTTTCCATATTCACTGTAAACATGTACTCCCATTCACGTCAAAAAAATGAAAAAGGAACAACTCGAAAGTCTGACCATAGAGAAGATTAACATGCTGTTGTTATTATTATTATTATTGTTATTATTATTATTATAATCTTTATATTTATATTATATATACATATGCAATTAAAATCACATTTATAAATTAATGTCACGTGTATTACAATTCATAAATTAAGTGATGAACCAATAATAAAACATTTTAGCTAGGAAATTTCATACATAAAGTTTATATTGCAACCTGATATTGTGCATATCGCTGGATGACCATTATATTTGAAAACAAGAATGAATAAATCAATCAATAAATCAATCAATAAATAAATAAATAAATATTAGGATATGGATAGGCGGGTTTAATTCTACAGGAAGTGATGTATGTGAAGTTCTGTGTGGTCCTGCGGTGCAGAGTGACATCATTTTGTTGGTACAGATTTCAGATTACAGCATCGTCACCGTCTCTTTGTGTCTTTTTATGAGAAACTCAAAGCTTCCCGGATTTTTGTTTTTGTTCGTTTTTCCTGAACAGTAGCAATATCATATGCTCTGCACACCGCTTGGTCAAATATTTGGCAGTGTATAAAACTGTAAAAATGACTCGTCACGTATGATTTTCCTAGCCAGCTATAGAAATAATGGCAATGTAATAATGGAGTCATGAGGACGTGACCCATACTGATGGCTCAGAGAAGTCGTCTTCCTGCTCTTGTGTTTGGCATGCAGGTAAACATTTTCAGAATTTCTAAACTAAGGCCCTGGGTCCACCAGGAGTTCCTTATATTACACAGTCGAAAAAAAAATGTTGTTGAAAAAATAGAAGTCTCTTTAGGGTAGGAAGTTTGGTCAGAATATTTTCTGCTAAATCTTTTAAACTGCTATGTGTTTTTTTTCTCCCTGTACGTTCACATTACCAGGCTGAAGTGACACAAATCCGATTTTCTGGCGAGGGTGAAGGCTAACGTGATTTCTGCGAGACCAGTGAAGTTAGCCATCTGTGTCTTTACAGAAAGCGCTATCTGCCCTCTTCCGCATACATGAGCTCACAGACACCCACAACTGGCCGGTGATTGACAGGAAGGACAGAGTATGCCCCTCCCACCCAGAGACCATGGGCAGTTTTGCACGCTAGACTTCTGACCAGTGAGAGCTGTGGCATCATCAGGAGTTGATGTTCCAGTGATCTCTCAGCCTTAAGAGCAAATAATAATAAGAGCTTTTCTGTTGCGCCACATAGGAGCCATCCTGACTAAGATCTGGTGTGAACACAAAACAGATTTTTTTTTTCCCCCAAAATAAATTGAACCTGAGCCACTTTCATATTTGGTCCTGGATACATGTGAGAATGATCTAGCTGGAATTTTTTTCTAAGGATTTCAGCTAAACTGAACATATACAAACTGAGTAGTGATTAAAACAATTGTGCATTTCTGGGGACACATGCATTCACATTAAAGATAAATACGGGTCATTCGTGGTTACAAGCATGAACCGTTAAGATAGAGCTGATGCAAAAAAATCGGAATTGGGTAATGAAGCTTGTAATGTGAACGTAGCCTTTAATATCATACAGTGCATTTAATTTGATTGAACTCTATATGAGTTCAAGTGTTTATTGTGTGCATTTTGTATGAATTTATACGTTTGTTTTTTGTGGTGTTTGTTTTGGAATATTCATTACTTCCTTCACATTTATGCGGTACCACCTGGCAATTTTTGGTTGCTAATTTGTAGAAAACGGAAAACTGCCCCGCAATTCCCAGGAGCCTTTTTGTTGTACTTCCTCTCTATGGCATGTCTGTGTCTGGTGCCGTCTTCTGTGTTTATCTGGAAGACCCAGTGCTGCTGCTCAACTACAGGGGAGGACCTGATGAAATGGCGAACTCAGATATACTTAAGAGCAGGAAAGAAAATATGAGATTTTTTTTAAACTCCTGGTTGTAAAGAACAATCCAATATGAATCCATATCCATGTGGAAATACTGATGCTTTGTACAGCACTTGTTTTTTTCAGAGTCGCTAGCTCATTGGATCGCAGTTTTTCTTTCAACCCTTCAGACGTCAGACTCAATACTAGGCATCCTTTTGTAGACACGTCGCGCACCACCGGCACTCATTGCTCTCGGGGCTGGGAATGTGCCAACTGGGGAAAGGGCTACATAAGGCATTACATGCTCGGGGTAATATAGGTCAGGTGTCACCACCCCTATGCCGGGCCCCTTGCCGTCGATAACTGGACTTAATGTAAGTGGCACCAGCTGTTTGTAAATGTCCGTAGAGCTGCGGCCGTGAGCCAGGCGCTGGTCGTCACGGAGCGTCTGCAGGAAAGGGTTCTCCGTTGGATGGGCCGGATACATTGATTTGCTGCGCCGGCCAATGCCAAGCCCACTAACGCCTACGGAAGCAAGTGTGTGGTTAAGCTGCGTCGACTGGCTCTTTGGAAGCTTATCCGGGACCATGGTGGACGTGTGCAGGTTTGTGTGAGGAGTGTTGTCCTGAAGACTCACACGTCGTGAAGAATTCTTTTGAGGCAGGTTCTCATAAGAGTGCTGGCGATGGATATAAATGCCCTCATTCTGATAGTGACTAATGAGCCCTTCACCTTCTTGGTCACTCTGGGGTAGGTAGGCCGTGAAGGAAGCATTGGGATGTGGCAGAAATGCACAGAAGCTCCTGTCTACACTCCCGCCTCGAATGGCACCTACATTAGGGTGCAGATACTGATCCTCACTTATGTCATACAGATTGGCAGAGTGCAGACAGGCATCACAGCGATACTGAGGTGGTCGCATGGTGTAAAGCCCAGAATAGCTGGAGAACTTTGACAGACAGCTACGGCAGTGGGTTTGTCTCTGGTCCTGGGCAGGAGTGGTCACTGCTGGACTAAGCCCAATCACACCAGGCTTTCCATAAGTATTGTATTTCTTGTCCTTGGCAGCAGTTGTGGCATTCTGCATGACATCTGGTTCATGAGCCTGAGGGAACTTGTTACTGTTAAGCTGTAGAATTGGCTGTTGCTCTGAAGAAGATGAAGGGCGATGCTTGTTGTCTCTGTGCTCATTGAATATGTCCGGGTAGTGTAGTCCGTGCTCCTGGTCTACAGAGTCAATGGTGTAGATCTGGCTGCTCTGACTGTTCTGGGAATAGATCTGAGCACTGTGATTGCTCTGCTGGCTGGCTTGGCTGGGCAATGCAGAGAGTTCCACGTCAGTAAGGTCCCGTGGCAGGCGGTTACGCTTCCGGAGTGTCTCTTTGACCTTGTGCTGCTTCTGTAGATCGATGCGGCCAGAGCAATCAGACACGTCTGAACGTGCAGGCAGGTCTTCAGGCAAGTATCTCTGGCTCTTCATAGTTGCATGTGGCTCAAATACTGCTGCAGAGGAAGGTGGGGAATTTGTGGTAGGTCCTTGCGTCTGTCTCAGAGTTTCGACTGACTTCTTCCAAAGAGCACGCGGCTTAGAAGCAGGTACTCCTGGGTCAACAGCACCGCCACCACCACCTCCTGTGCCTGTGCTACCTGCCACACCAGACTGGGCATCGGCTAGGCTAAGGGCACACTGACCAGGCAAAAGGGTGTTGTTTAAAGGCTCTTTGTGGCGATTTGCAATCATGGTGTTGGTATTGTTGTAGATCGCGTCTTTTGGAGCAAGGTTATTACCTTTGGGACCACTCATAAGATCTAGTATTCCAGGCGTAGGAGAGAGGATGCTGGAGACGGGCCGTTTAGGTGAGGTTACCCCGAGAGTGGTAATCTCTTTAGCTGATTTCAGCAAGTGCAACATGTTGGCCTGAGGACTGAAATCCAACACGGGAAGCTTCTTCATCTCAATGTGAACACCATGGATGCAACTCCAGATACCCTAGACAGACACAGAGAGACATAGACAGTTAGAGTTTTGTGTTTTGTGGGGATGTAGCAGACTGAGCATGAGTATATGTTTTTCATCCATAAAGATACTGAAATGAATAACATATTAGTATTCCTCCATCAGGGGCATCATTGAGTATTTTATTTTTTATCTCATTGTTTAGGATGTTGGAATCACATGATGTCAGTTTTTATGAGGAACAAGTAACACAGTATCAGACTGATATCAGTGCACTCCGAGGTTTCTGTGTTTTCATTAGATTGTATTCCTTACCCTGCTTATGGTAAAGAGAAGTCCAGGTTGTCCCGAGCATAGTCCAGTGAAACAGTAACGCAGTCGCCAGTAGAACAGGTGCTCCCAACAGAAGGTGAGGAGAGAGAGTGCCATGGCAGCTGCCAGCATGTAGAACACACCGGCCATGTTGTCCACATCCAGTTGACTGCTCATCACTTCATTTTTCTCATTATGGCAAATACCCGTGAGCCACTGAGCCTCCAGCTCCTCCATCTCACCTGGTACACAACAAACAAACAGGTCTTTGGCTCAGATCACAAACAAGATCATTGATTAATATACTGCATAGTAAACCCTCTGCATGATGGTGTAGGATGTCTTGACATCTATGCTTTAGATAATTGTACACTGGTAGATATAAATATAAGTCATGCTGAGCCTACCATCCCCAATGATTCCTAGAATGGCGAGGTCCACAAGGCGCTTCCAGTAGGATCCTTTCTGGAGGGCGATACCGTACCCGGTGGTGGCAAAGACGTAGCCGCTGCCGATGGTCACCAGCTTACAGCCGTCATCTCGCCCTGCCATGTAGTTCAACACAGCTGCGTCGTAGATGAACGCATCCAGCTTGCTGTGCAAACCAATAATGAAGACACCTTCATGAAGACAGCTGCAGGTTGTGACAGGTTACAACTGAGGAACTGAATGGAATTAGAGAAATTCTACTTAATGGCAAAACTCAGCGATCTCAATGATCCACGGGAAGCAAATGCACATGGCAGATGAGGTCGTACCCCGTCTTAAGGCTGATCAGTGCGTCCTGGACGCCAGACTGGTGGTATTTGACCATGTACTGGTGCATGTCTGGGTAGTTCTTCCTGATGTTCCTCTCAGTACTGCCATTTGGGACTGTACCAAAACGGAATGGCGGCGAGAAGGAATATGGGCTCTGGAACTGGAAAAAGAAGAAAAATAATTTGGGAAGGTTTAAGGAGATGTTAGGCAGCACAGCAAATGGTGAATTCTATGCAAATGTTCTTCTTTAACAGCCAAAAACAGACCTGCCAACACTGAAGAGAAAGGCTGCGTAATCTCAAGACTCTAAGTATGCTGTTCATATAGAAGAAGTGACTTTTTTTATTAACAGATGTTTTTGGTGGCATCTCTAATGAATATATATATATATATATATACATCTTTCTGAGTAATAATTTATAGCAGTGTACTCTGAAGTTAAAGTGCTCTCCTATGCAAAATTTGTGCTGGTTGGCAGGTCTGTTAAAAGGTGTATAAGAAAATAAAATCATACTTTTCTGTCACTGAGCCCAGTGACTTGGTCCACAAACTCCTCCTGGATCATGAAGGCAGCCAAGTTGGCAGTGTAACTGGCCAAGAAGATCACGGCAAAGAAGGCCCACACGGACACTATGAACTTACTAGTGGTGCCTCGAGGGTTCTGTACTGGTACAGAGTTATTGAATACGAGACCCCACAGAAGCCAGATGGCCTTGCCAATGGTGAAAGACGGACCATGAGGGTCTGGAGAGAGAGGATGAGGGTCAGATGAATCTTTTAGTTATCATCACTGGCTTCAACAACTAGAGTTTATAGATTTGTAAAAAAGAACAGTTGCACTAAGTAGCAGGTTTTAACATGACGTTACACAGCAGGGGCAACGACTGCCATAAACAAAACTTTTCAACTTTAGCAGGCAAAAATGATACAACCACCAGCTCATGTAATTCAGTCACCAAACAAAAAGGGACAAGAAAACAAACAAACAAAATCAATAAATAAATCAAATCAGAAAGATAGAGAACAGAACAAACGAACAAAAGAGAACAGACAGAAACTGTTAAAGAAAGAATGAAAGACAGACAGGAACAAGCAAACAAATAAAGTGAAGGAAAGAGGGAGAAATAAATATTGAGAAACAAAACAGACAAACAAACAAACAGAAAGAAGCTGATATAAATATTGAAAAGAAAGAAAGAAAGAAAGAAAGAAAGAAAGAAAGAAAGAAAGAAAGAAAGAAAAAAAGAAAGAAAGAAAAGAAAGAGAGAAGGAGAGGAGGATCTTGTGTACAGGTGGTTTGTACCTTTGCCCTGTGCGAGGTTTCTGTTGAAGCCCAGTGGACTGATGAACTCAAACAGGAAGACAGCGATTGCGGTGACGATGAGCAACATGACAAACATCATCACCCACACCGAGGCGCTGAACGGCTCTACAGGAAGTGAAAGAACGATAACAGGAAGTCAGGAAAAAATGTACAAATACCAGAACAAAGTGAAAAGTTGAACTGTAACAGTATTGTTTGGAGATCTCTCAGATTTACCGAGAAAGGCCGAGGGCGATACGGTTCCGTTGCTGCGGGAAACCATGACACTGATTCCCGTCTCCACGAAGGGCACTGAGAAGTCGATGACCTCTGACCTCTCCTCGTTTATGGTCAATGAACCAACAGCCATGACAGCCTTCTTATAAACCACCTACAGGACAAAGACGATCACGGATAAGCCGCGATTGAACCTCACACGTCTCCGGCAGCATATAAGTGACATTAACGTCTTCTGTTGTTGTTGTTGTTGTTGTATTTACTGACCTCGCCCACCATGCCATTCCACACATTGTTGATTTTCTTGCCGTGTTTGCCGTTAGTCACCAGGTAAAGGTCGTACGTGAACTTTACATTCCTGGCGATCTTCTTTAGGATATCGATACAGAAGCCCTTACAGCACTGCTTTAGATATGATCCACCTGTAGTGTTACTGTACACACACACACACACACACACACACACACACACACACACACACAGTCTTACTCTATGATGTGTGGTGTTTAGGTGAGTCTTACTCTTTGTTGTGGTGTTTAGAACAGTCTTACTCTTTGATGTGTTTCCTGCAGGGTACAGAGTTGCGCATACACGTCCCGGTCAGAATGTCTACATCGTCCACTATAACAAACGGCTTTTCCTCTAACGTCACGATGCTCAGGTGATTTTCATCTGCTTCCGCATCTCCAAATGAGTTGTACCGAGGCCATACAGGAAATTTCAGTATCAACGAATGGTTCTCCCAGCGGCCCATCTATAACACACACACACACACACACACACACACACACACACACATATTGCATTGTTCTTTCAGTCACTTCCTCCCTCAGGCTGTGTTATTGTGAGAATGTGTGAGACAGTCTAATGTGTGTACATTTAGCACTGATGTTTTGTAATTGTCTCAAGTGTGTTTACATTGTTATTCAAGTGTGTGTGTGTGTGTGTGTGTGTGTGTGTGTGTGTGTGTGTGTGTGTGTAAGCTCTGTCGGCACCATCTCCTCACACCCTGGTTCTAGCCCAGTGCAGTGAGAAATGATTAGTGTGGCACTCTTTACACACTCACTGCAGGGATTCAGTGATTGTGTGTGCAAGAGAAAATGAGAGTAAGAAAGAAAGGAAGAAAGACAGTAGAAGACTGGTCTCCATTCTGCAGGTTTCTCCTGTGTTAGCACTGCTTCAATGCCTGGAGCTGAAGCATCCTTGAAACAGAAACTGCTGAGTAAAATCCAGACTCTGCAGAACTGGACTGGTTCATTTTTTTTGTTTGAGCATGGTAAAGGATTTTCTCCAGGCCTCTCTCCTCTCTGCTGGGTTTATGGCCACTTTGGTGGTCTGTAAGTGGGACTTACACAAGAGAACTGGACTACAAACCATCTGTAGCAGTCCACTAGCCTCAGGGTAGACATCACTTGTCCTTTTGTACAAGATCTAGAGCTATTATAGCTATGGCTCCCAATTTTCACCACATTTCCATTTGTGCAGGATCAGTGTACATTGCTTCATGTATCCTTCTGAGGACCAAATGCTGGAGATGATTGTCCCTGGTCTTGCTATAGATGACCACATCATTCTGGTAGACTGCACAGCAATCTTCACAAACTGCCAGTACACAGCCCATTAGGCACTGGGAAGTGGCAGGAGCCCCATGCAAACCAAACACTCTGAACTAGAATATCCCCAGCAGAATCTCCTGATCTTCACCTCCATCAGAACCTTACAATATCCTTTATACAGGGTCCAGGGTGGTAATTTAGGTAAAGAAGCAAAACCTTCTCTCTGAAGCTCAAGGGCACAACACTGGTAGCTTGGTGATGCTGGGATTTCATCTCATCAACTTCCAGTCAGTAACCCAAATGTCTTATGACCTATGAGCAACAGTTCTGCTTCCTTCACTGTAGGAATAATCATGTCCATGTTCCTCATGGTGAACATTTCTCTCTTCAGTGCCTCAATCTGTCTCTTTGGTTCCCACAGGGCCTCTGTAGGACAGGTGTCAAATGAATGCTCTGCTGCAGAAGTTGTGTCCTCCCTGCTGTCTGCTGGACCAGTTTTGGGGACTCCTTAAAGACATGTAGTAAAAGATCGCTGCTCTTGGGCCAGATGTTTTGTCCACATCACAGGCCGACTCTTCATCCATCTTCACCTAACATCAAGACCATTCTTTCCACATTGTCAAAAGGTTCACATGGTAAGTTATACCTCACAGGTAACAGGAACCTTCATGCAGATGGTAAAATACGAAACCCTGCCACTTGGCATACAGCTTATTGTTGAGGTGAGAAACAGAAGGAGGATTTTCTTCCCAGGCTTGTACTCATGCTGATCATACCACCATACTGCCGAGTCTGTTGAACCGTGCACAGAATCCCTCTGGCTACTTCCTAGTACCTCTCCAGGTGGTCTCTCATCTCCAGTGCTGAACAAATTCCATTTTCAGCACCTGGCTCCTTCAGGGCTTGTGGTCCCTGAACAGGCCATCCATGCTCCAGCTCAAAACCCCAGATCCCAGTGGTTGTGTGTGGTACATCTCTTTATGCAAAAAGCAGAAAAGACAGCCATTCATCAAAGTCCTCGTGTCTGTGAGAATCTTGCTGAGTCTGGATACGAGTCCATCCGTGTGCTTCGGACAGCTGTGATAAACAACTGGTGGTGAAGCTGCATCTTAAGACAGGAGATGGAGTTGCTTCCCCCCGGATCTGTTCCCTGATTTTTGGGGTGGTTATAGCACACAGCAGAAATGAATGAAAAAAAGGAAAAGAGAACAAATGAGACCTCGGAGAAATAAGAAGTCATTAAAAGAATGTGTGAGCGAGGAAGTGATTAGGAAAACAAGAGCATGAAGAGGAGAGAAAGAGTGAGAGAACACCTAAAACTAATGACAGGAAGAGAGAACGAGGCTAAGAGGATAGATTATTATGAAGAAAACCAACGCATTATTTAGTCAATTAGCTAAATTAAGCGAGACGTGAAAGAGCAAACTGAGGAGACTGAAACGATCCAAAAACACCAGCGAAGGCACAAACATCTCATTCAGGAAATAATGATTCACTGTGGAACTCAACACAACTCAACCACGAAACACAAAAACACTTACACAGACAAGTACAAGTACAAGTAACCCCGAAGTACACATTTACACAGAGAAAAGACTGGTGCAGCCATAGTGTCTGAACATTAGCATGTGTTGTGTTGTTGAGAGAGTTGCGGTGTGTGTTTTGTCTGAGAAAACGCTTCGCATTACTAATTTATAACTGCTCACTGAACTGCACTGACACGTGTCTCTCTTCTTACATGAATCATTTTATACTCTTACACAGAAATAACACTGTTAGAAGAAAAACCAGCAAGCACTCCAAAGATAGAAAGAGAGACGGAGAGAAAAATAAAGAGAGAAACAGAAAGAAAGTGCCAGAGAATGAAAATAAGTCTGTAAGAAAGAGAGAAAGAGGAAAATAAAGGGATATTGTACCACACTGATTTGCTGATGCAGTTTCTGATTTATTCAAGAGCTTCAGCTGGATCATGCTTTTTATCCGTTTATAGTTGCATGTAATGGTGTGGAACGTTAGTGAGGCGAGTTAGCTCATGTTCTCTGTTGTGTTACAGCAGCTATAAACAATCGTTCCTTCACCAGCATCTCTTCATCTCAGCAGCATCTGCTCATTCTCTCCAGGTCCTTACCCGGAAGACTGAAGATTCCACAGATCCACATACTGATCACGCTTCCTTATGAACACCACCTTCAGTTTTCAGTTGGAGGAACGATAAAAAAGTGAAAGAACAAAAAAGAAGCTCACCTTCTCCCATTCCCTCTCTGTGTTGAGTACAATCACCACCAGTTTAGGGTTCACCTGATAACCATCATCCATGAATGACAGATCTCTGCCCTCCAGAGTTACACCCATCATATACCTGCAACACACACACACCACACACACACACACACACACACACACACACACACACACACACACACACAAACACATGCACAGAGTAATGTTACGTGTTAATTCAGCAATATTGAGTTCGAGTGGAACAGACAGAGACGGAACGAAATGAAAAATAAATAAACAAAGATAGAATGAAAAGAAGAGACCAAGAGACAGGCAGAACTAATGAAGAAAGAGAGAAAGAGAAGAAAAGAGAATACTATTGATGGATCCCTAGTTAGGCTTAATTGAGGTGTAGACCGGGTACACGGTTACAGAACGGGTGTACATCGTTACAGAGTGGAGCAGTATACGAGGTGTACATCGTTACAGAGTGGAGTAGTATACGAGGTGTACATCGTTACAGAGTGGAGCAGTATACGAGGTGTACATTGTTACAGAATGGAGCAGTATACGAGGTGTACATCGTTACAGAGTGGAGCAGTATACGAGGTGTACATTGTTACAGAATGGAGCAGTATACGAGGTGTACATCGTTACAGAGTGGAGCAGTATAGACATGTACATCGTTACAGAATGGAGCAGTATACGATGTGTCAGTCGTTACAGAGATGGAGAGTATACGAGGTGTACATCGTTACAGAATGGAGTCAGTATGCGAGTGTACATCGTTACAGAAGTGGAGCAGTATACGATGTGTACATCGTTACAGAGTGGAGTCAGTATACGAGGTGTACATCGTTACAGAATGGAGCAGTATATGAGAGTGTACATCGTTACAGAATGGAGCAGTATACGACATGTACATCGTTACAGAATGGAGCAGTATACGAGGTGTACATCGTTACAGAATGGAGCAGTATACAGGTGTACTCGTTACAGAAGTGGAGCAGTATACGAGGTGTACATCGTTACAGAGTGGAGTATATACGAGGTGTAGATCGTTACAGAATGGATCAGTATACAGGTGTACATCGTTAAGAGTGGAGTAGTATACGAGATGTACATCGTTACAGAGTGGAGTAGTATACGAGGTGTACATCGTTACAGAATGGAGCAGTATACGAGGTGTACATCGTTACAGAGTGGAGCAGTATACGAGGTGTACATCGTTACAGAATGGAGCAGTATACGAGGTGACATCGTTACAGAGTGGAGCAGTATACGAGGTGTAGATCGTTACAGAATGGAGCAGTATATGAGATGTAGATCGTTACAGAATGGAGCAGTATACGAGTGTACATCGTTACAGAATGGAGCAGTATACGAGGTGTACATCGTTACAGAATGGAGCAGTATATGACATGTAGATCGTTACAGAGTGGAGCAGTATATGAGATGTAGATCGTTACAGAATGGAGTAGTATACGAGGTGTAGATCGTTACAGAATGGAGCAGTATACGAGGTGTACATGTAGATCGTTACAGAATGGAGCAGTATATCGAGGTGTACATCGTTACAGAGTGGAGCAGTATACGAGGTGTAGATCGTTACAGAGTGGAGTAGTATACGAGGTGTACATCGTTACAGAATGGAGCAGTATATGAGATGTAGATCGTTACAGAGTGGAGCAGTATACGATGGTGTAGATCGTTACAGAATGGAGCAGTATACGAGTGTAGATCGTTACAGAATGGAGTAGTATACGAGGTGTACATCGTTACAGAATGGAGCAGTATACGAGGTGTACATCGTTACAGAATGGAGCAGTATACGAGGTGTACATCGTTACAGAATGGAGCAGTATACGAAGGTTACATCGTTACAGAGTGGAGCAGTATACGAGGTGTAGATCGTTACAAAAGTGGAGTAGTATACGAGGTGTACATCGTTACAAAAGTGGAGTAGTATACGAGGTGTAGATCGTTACAGAATGGAGCAGTATACGAGGTGTAGATCGTTACAGAGTGGAGCAGTATACGAGGTGTACATCGTTACAGAATGGAGTAGTATACGAGGTGTAGATCGTTACAGAATGAGCAGTATATACATGTGTAGATCGTTACAGAGTGGAGCAGTATACGAGTGTAGATCGTTACAGAGTGGAGCAGTATACGAGGTGTAGATCGTTACAGAGTGGAGCAGTATACGAGGTGTACATTGTTACAGAATGGAGCAGTATACGAGTGTAGATCGTTACAAAAGTGGAGCAGTATATACGAGGTGTAGATCGTTACAGAGTGGAGCAGTATATGAGATGTAGATCGTTACAGAATGGAGTAGTATACGAGGTGTACATCGTTACAGAATGGAGCAGTATATGACATGTAGATCGTTACAGAATGGAGCAGTATATGACATGTACATCGTTACAGAGTGGAGCAGTGTATGAGATGTAGATCGTTACAGAATGGAGTATTATACGAGGTGTATCGTTACAGATGGAGCAGTATACGAGGTGTAATCGTTACAGAATGGAGAGTATAGAGTGTAATCGTTACAGAGTGGAGTATATACATGTAATCGTTACAGATGGAGCAGTTATGAGATGTAGATCTTACAGATGGAGCAGTATAGAGGTGTACATCGTTACAGAGTGGGCAGTTAGAGGTGAATCGTTACAGATGGAGCAGTTAGAGTGTAATCGTTACAGAATGGAGATTATACGAGGTGTACATGTTACAGATGGAGCAGTATAGAGTGTAATCGTTACAGATGGAGCAGTATAGAATGTAATCTTAAGAGTGGAGCAGTATAGATGTAGTTCGTTACAGATGGAGATATACGAGGTGTATCGTTACAGAATGAGCAGTATACATGTACATCTTTAAGAGTGGAGAGTATAGAGTGTAATCGTTACAGAGTGGAGAGTTAGAGGTGTAATCGTTACAGAATGGAGCAGTATAGAGTGTAATTGTTACAGAATGGAGCAGTATAGAGGTGTACATCGTTACAGAATGGAGCAGTATAGAGTGTAATTGTTACAGAATGGAGCAGTATAGAGGTGAATCGTTACAGAATGGAGCAGTATAGAGTGTAATCGTTACAGAATGGAGCAGTATAGAGTGTAATTGTTACAGAGTGGAGCAGTATATGAGGTGACATCGTTACAGAATGGAGCAGTATAGAGGTGTAATTGTTACAGAATGGAGAGTATAGAGGTGTACATCGTTACAGAATGGAGCAGTATACGAGATGTAGATTGTTACAGAATGGAGCAGTATACGAGGTGGAGATCGTTACAGAATGGAGCAGTATATGAGGTGGAGATCGTTACAGAATGGAGAGTATACGAGTGTAGATCGTTACAGAGTGGAGAGTATACAGGTGTAGATCGTACAGGATGGAGCAGTATACGAGGTGTACATCGTTACAGATGGAGCAGTATAGAGGTGTAGTTCGTTACAGAATGGAGCAGTATAGAGGTGTAGATCGTTACAGAATGGACAGTATAGAGTGTAGATCGTTACAGAGTGGAGAGTTACTGAGTGTAGATCGTTACAGAATGGAGCAGTATACGAGGTGTAGTCGTTACAGATGGAGCAGTATACAAGGTGTACATCTTACAGGTGGAGCAGTATACAGGTGTAATCGTTATAGATGGAGCAGTATAGAGGTGTAGATCTTACAGAGTGGAGCAGTATACGAGTGTAGATCGTTACAGAATGGAGCATTATAGAGGTGTACATCGTTACAGAATGAGCAGTATATGAGATGTAGATGTTACAGAATGGAGCAGTATATGAGTGGAGATCGTTACAGAATGGAGCAGTATATGAGATGTAGATCGTTACAGAATGGAGCAGTATACGAGGTGTAGATCGTTACAGAATGGAGCAGTATACTGAGGTGTACATCTGTACAGAATGGAGCAGTATATGAGGTGAGATCGTTACAGAATGGAGCAGTATACGAGGTGTACATCGTTACAGAATGGAGCAGTATACGAGGTGTACATCGTTACAGAATGGAGTAGTATACGAGGTGTACATCGTTACAGAATGGAGTAGTATACGAGGTGTACATCGTTACAGAGTGGAGCAGTATATGAAGTGTACATCGTTACAGAATGGAGCAGTATACGAGGTGTAGATCGTTACAGAGTGGAGCAGTATACGAGGTGTACATCGTTACAGAGTGGAGCAGTATACGAGGTGTAGATCGTTACAGAATGGAGCAGTATATGAGATGTAGATCGTTACAGAATGGAGCAGTATATGAGATGTAGATCGTTACAGAATGGAGCAGTATATGAGATGTAGATCGTTACAGAATGGAGCAGTATAGAGATGTAGATCGTTACAGAATGGAGCAGTATATGAGATGTACATCGTTACAGAGTGGAGCAGTATATGACTGTACATCGTTACAGAATGGAGCAGTATACGAGATGTAGATCGTTACAGAATGGAGCAGTATATGAGATGTAGATCGTTACAGAGTGGAGCAGTATACGAGGTGTAGATCGTTACAGAATGGAGCAGGATACGAGGTGTACATCGTTACAGAATGGAGCAGTATATGACATGTAGATCGTTACAGAGTGGAGCAGTGATAGAGTGTAGATCGTTACAGAGTGGAGCAGTATACGAGGTGTAGATCGTTACAGAATGGAGCAGTATACGAGGTGAGATCGTTACAGAATGGAGCAGTATACGAGGTGTAGATCGTTACAGAGTGGAGTAGTATACGAGGTGTACATCGTTATAGAATGGAGTAGTATACGAGGTGTACATCGTTACAGAGTGGAGTAGTATACGAGGTGTACATCGTTACAGAGTGGAGCAGTATACGAGGTGTAGATCGTTACAGAGTGGAGCAGTATACGAGGTGTAGTTCGTTACAGAATGGAGCAGTATACGAGGTGTACATCGTTACAGAATGGAGCAGTATACGAGGTGTACATCGTTACAGAGTGGAGTAGTATACGAGTGTGAACATCGTTACAGAATGGAGCAGTATACGAGGTATAGATCGTTACAGAATGGAGCAGTATCCCCCCCCCCCCCCCCCCCCCCCCCCCCCCCCCCCCCCCCCCCCCCCCCCCCCCCCAAAAAAAAAAAAAAAAAAAAAAAAAAAAAAAAAAAAAAAAAAAAAAAAAAAAAAAAAAAAAAAAAAAAAAAAAAAAAAAAAAAAAAAAAAAAAAAAAAAAAAAAAAAAAAAAAAAAAAAAAAAAAAAAAAAAAAAAAAAAAAAAAAAAAAAAAAAAAAAAAAAAAAAAGATCGTTACAGAATGGAGCAGTATATGACATGTAGATCGTTACAGAGTGGAGCAGTATACGATGTGTAGATCGTTACAGAATGGAGCAGTATATGACATGTACATCGTTACAGAATGGAGCAGTATACGATGTGTAGATCATTACAGAATGGAGTAGTATATGAGATGTAAATCGTTACAGAATGGAGCAGTATATGACATGTACATCGTTACAGAATGGAGCAGTATATGACATGTACATCGTTACAGAATGGAGCAGTATAGGGTGTAATCGTTACAGAATGGAGCATATACAGTGTAATCGTTACAGAATGGAGCAGTATACGAGGTGTACATCGTTACAGAATGGAGCAGTATACGAGGTGTACATCGTTACAGAATGGAGTATTATACGAGGTGTACATCGTTACAGAATGGAGCAGTATATGACATGTAGATCATTACAGAGTGGAGCAGTATATGATGTAGATTGTTACAGAATGGAGCAGTATATGACATGTACATCGTTACAGAATGGAGCAGTATATGACGTAGATTGTTACAGAATGGAGCAGTATACGAGATGTAGATCGTTAAAGAATGGAGTAGTATACGAGGTGTACATCGTTACAGAGTGGAGCAGTATACGAGGTGTAGATCGTTACAGAGTGGAGCAGGATACGAGGTGAACATCGTTACATAATGGAGCAGTATACGAGGTGTACATTGTTACAGAGTGGAGCAGTATACGAGGTGTACATCGTTACAGAGTGGAGCAGGATACGAGGTGTACATCGTTACAGAGTGGAGCAGTATACGAGGTGTAGATCGTTACAGAGTGGAGCAGGATACGAGGTGAACATCGTTACAGAATGGAGCAGTATACGAGGTGTAGATCGTTACAGAGTGGAGTAGTATACGAGGTGTACATCGTTATAGAATGGAGTAGTATACGAGGTGTACATCGTTACAGAGTGGAGTAGTATACGAGGTGTACATCGTTACAGAGTGGAGCAGTATACGAGGTGTAGATCGTTACAGAGTGGAGCAGTATACGAGGTGTAGTTCGTTACAGAATGGAGCAGTATACGAGGTGTACATCGTTACAGAATGGAGCAGTATACGAGGTGTACATCGTTACAGAGTGGAGTAGTATACGAGGTGAACATCGTTACAGAATGGAGCAGTATACGAGGTATAGATCGTTACAGAATGGAGCAGTATACGAGGTGGAGATCGTTACAAATTGGAGTAGTATACGAGGTGTATACATCGTTGCATCGTTTCCCTGGAGTAGTATACGAGGTGAGATCGTTACAGAGTGGAGCGGGGGGGGGGGGGGGGGGGGGGGGGGGGGGGGGGGGGGGGGGGGGGGGGGGGGGGGGGGGGGGGGGGGGGGGGGGGGGGGGGGGGGGGGGGGGGGGGGGGGGGGGGGGGGGGGGGGGGGGGGGGGGGGGGGGGGGGGGGGGGAAAAAAAAAAAAAAAAAAAAAAAAAAAAAAAAAAAAAAAAAAAAAAAAAAAAAAAAAAAAAAAAAAAAAAAAAAAAAAAAAAAAAAAAAAAAAAAAAAAAAAAAAAAAAAAAAAAAAAAAAAAAAAAAAAAAAAAAAAAAAAAAAAAAAAAAAAAAAAAAAGATGGAGCAGTATAGATGTACATCGTTACAGAATGGAGCAGTATACGAGTGTAGATCGTTACAGAATGGAGTAGTATACGAGTGTAATCGTTACAGAATGGAGCAGTATATGAGATGTAATCGTTACAGAATGGAGCAGTATATGACATGTACATCGTTACAGAATGGAGCAGTATACGAGTGTACATCGTTACAGAATGGAGCAGTATACTAGGTGTACATCGTTACAGAATGGAGCAGTATACGAGGTGTACATCGTTACAGAATGGAGCAGTATACGAGGTGTACATCGTTACAGAATGGAGTATTATACGAGGTGTACATCGTTACAGAATGGAGCAGTATATGACATGTAGATCATTACAGAGTGGAGCAGTATATGATGTAGATTGTTACAGAATGGAGCAGTATATGACATGTACATCGTTACAGAATGGAGCAGTATATGACGTAGATTGTTACAGAATGGAGCAGTATACGAGATGTAGATCGTTAAAGAATGGAGTAGTATACGAGGTGTACATCGTTACAGAGTGGAGCAGTATACGAGGTGTAGATCGTTACAGAGTGGAGCAGGATACGAGGTGAACATCGTTACATAATGGAGCAGTATACGAGGTGTACATTGTTACAGAGTGGAGCAGTATACGAGGTGTACATCGTTACAGAGTGGAGCAGGATACGAGGTGTACATCGTTACAGAGTGGAGCAGTATACGAGGTGTAGATCGTTACAGAGTGGAGCAGGATACGAGGTGAACATCGTTACAGAATGGAGCAGTATACGAGGTGTAGATCGTTACAGAGTGGAGTAGTATACGAGGTGTACATCGTTATAGAATGGAGTAGTATACGAGGTGTACATCGTTACAGAGTGGAGTAGTATACGAGGTGTACATCGTTACAGAGTGGAGCAGTATACGAGGTGTAGATCGTTACAGAGTGGAGCAGTATACGAGGTGTAGTTCGTTACAGAATGGAGCAGTATACGAGGTGTACATCGTTACAGAATGGAGCAGTATACGAGGTGTACATCGTTACAGAGTGGAGTAGTATACGAGGTGAACATCGTTACAGAATGGAGCAGTATACGAGGTATAGATCGTTACAGAATGGAGCAGTATACGAGGTGGAGATCGTTACAAATTGGAGTAGTATACGAGGTGTATACATCGTTGCATCGTTTCCCTGGAGTAGTATACGAGGTGGAGATCGTTACAGAGTGGAGCAGTATATGAGATGTAGATCGTTACAGAATGGAGCAGTATATGAGATGTAGATCGTTACAGAATGGAGCAGTATATGACATGTAGATCGTTACAGAATGGAGCAGTATATGAGATGTAGATCGTTACAGAATGGAGCAGTATATGAGATGTAGATCGTTACAGAATGGAGCAGTATATGAGATGTAGATTATTACAGAATGGAGCAGTATATGAGATGTAGATCGTTACAGAATGGAGCAGTATATGACATGTAGATCGTTACAGAATGGAGCAGTATATGAGATGTAGATCGTTACAGAATGGAGCAGTATATGAGATGTAGATCGTTACAGAATGGAGCAGTATATGAGATGTAGATTATTACAGAATGGAGCAGTATATGAGATGTAGATCGTTACAGAATGGAGCAGTATATGAGATGTAGATCGTTACAGAATGGAGCAGTATATGAGATGTAGATCGTTACAGAATGGAGCAGTATATGAGATGTAGATTATTACAGAATGGAGCAGTATATGAGATGTAGATCGTTACAGAATGGAGCAGTATATGAGATGTAGATCGTTACAGAATGGAGCAGTATATGAGATGTAGATCGTTACAGAATGGAGCAGTATATGACATGTAGATCGTTACAGAATGGAGCAGTATACGAGGTGTAGATTGTTACAGAGTATAATAGTATACAGTAAACATAAAGCTCTCAGAAAGTCATTTGTTTTTATCTGGTGCTCCTCTGTGGTGGCTGCTCTCACTCTGCCTAATGAGCTATTTCCTTGTTAGCAAGCTTCTGCTACATGATGGATAAGCTGACGGAGACCTGCACAGTCACCCTGGGCCTTCTTTATTAAATCAGGCCAGTTACTGTTTACTAACATCTTTAGGCTTGAATGCTTTTGGAGAAATTTGCAGTAAGCCAGGCAGATGTGTTTGTTGCTACCGTTGCATTTTCTGTGAGAGAGAGAGAGTGTGTGTGTATGTGTGTGTGCTTGGAGTTTTTCAGGGCTGTGTTGGATTAAATGGTGATTAAAGGTGTTGTGTGCAGGTGCAGATTCACTGTAAGAGCTTACATCCCATGTGGTCACTATCCCAGGATGTTTCCACATACACAGAGTTTAGAAGTTATTCCCTGGAGGGTTCTTCATGTCAATGTGCTTCTGTAGGCAGGTGAGAACACCGAGCTCAAAACGAGCGTTCTGAGAGCGTTTAGGCGAGGTCACCTCTGTTCTGAGTGAACTGTGAGAAAGTGATTCAACTCAGAATCGACTCACCTGCAGGAAGTGAATCAAATATGACAGAAGCAGGCTGCTAAACTGAGCCCAAAGGACAGATCCTATAAAAATCCTAGGAAAAACTCGTGGAAAGTCCTGTAGAAGGCCATATACAGCGGGGCAAAAAAGTATTTAGTCAGCCACCAATTGTGCAAGTTCTCCCACTTAAAAAGATGAGAGAGGCCTGTAATTTTCATCATAGGTACACTTCAACTATGAGAGACAGAATGAGAAAAAAAAATCCAGAAAATCACATTGTCTGATTTTTAAAGAATTTATTTGCAAGTTATGCTGGAAAATAAGTATTTGGTCAATAATAAAAGTTCATCTCAATACTTTGTTATATACCCTTTGTTGGCAATGACAGAGGTCAAACGTTTTCTGTAAGTCGCCACAAGGTTTTTACACACTGTTGCTGGTAGTTTGGCCCATTCCTCCATGCAGATCTCCTCTAGAGCAGTGATGTTTTGGGGCTGTCGCTGGGCAACACGGATTTTCAACTCCCTCCAAAGATTTTCTATGGGGTTGAGATCTGGAGACTGGCTAGGCCACTCCAGGACCTTGAAATGCTTCTTACGAAGCCACTCCTTCGTTGCCCGGGCGGTGTGTTTGGGATCATTGTCATGCTGAAAGACCCAGCCACGTTTCATCTTCAATGCCCTTGCTGATGGAAGGAGGTTTTTACTCAAAATCTCACGATACATGGCCCCATTCATTCTTTCCTTTACACGGATCAGTCGTCCTGGTCCCTTTGCAGAAAAACAGCCCCAAAGCATGATGTTTCCACCCCCATGCTTCACAGTAGGTATGGTGTTCTTTGGATGCAACTCAGCATTCTTTCTCCTCCAAACACGACAAGTTGAGTTTTTACCAAAAAGTTCTATTTTGGTTTCATCTGACCATATGACATTCTCCCAATCCTCTTCTGGATCATCCAAATGCTCTCTAGCAAACTTCAGACGGGCCCGGACATGTACTGGCTTAAGCAGGGGGACACGTCTGGCACTGCAGGATTTGAGTCCCTGGCGGCGTAGTGTGTTACTGACGGTAGCCTTTGTTACTTTGGTCCCAGCTCTCTGCAGGTCATTCACTAGGTCCCCCCGTGTGGTTCTGGGATTTTTGCTCACCGTTCTTGTGATCATTTTGACCCCACGGGGTGAGATCTTGCGTGGAGCCCCAGATCGAGGGAGATCATCAGTGGTCTTGTATGTCTTCCATGTTCTAATAATTGCTCCCACAGTTGATTTCTTCACACCAAGCTGCTTACCTATTGCAGATTCAGTCTTCCCAGCCTGGTGCAGGTCTACAATTTTGTTTCTGGTGTCCTTTGACAGCTCTTTGGTCTTGGCCATAGTGGAGTTTGGAGTCTGACTGTTTGAGGTTGTGGACAGGTGTCTTTTATACTGATAATGAGTTCAAACAGGTGCCATTAATACAGGTAACGAGTGGAGGACAGAGGAGCCTCTTAAAGAAGTTACAGGTCTGGGAGAGCCAGAAATCTTGCTTTTTTGTAGGTGACCAAATACTTATTTTCCACCATAATTTGCAAATAAATTCTTTAAAAATCAGACAACGTGATTTTCTGGATTTTTTTTTCTCATTCTGTCTCTCATAGTTGAAGTGTACCTATGATGAAAATTACAGGCCTCTCTCATCTTTTTAAGTGGGAGAACTCGCACAATTGGTGGCTGACTAAATACTTTTTTGCCCCCCTGTATATAGGAGATCCGTCACTGTCTGAGGGAACGGGAATAGTTTTGTAAAGACGAGAGGAATAAAGCTGGTAGATGAAGTTTGGAAAGTTGGTAAACTCTGAGTGCTGCTTCATGAGCCAAAGGTGTTTAAAGTAAGTATTAGTTTAATAGGCGCTATATGTGTGTACTGTATATACAGAGCCAGTGGATATACAGGGTGATTATTCCGCTACTGTTTATTTGTTTGCAAGGTATATTTGTTCTTAAAAAAAAAAACTAATCTTGTTTTAATAATCCTGGAGCGTATTGCAGCAGCCGCACAGCACCTAGAAATAATGATGTAATGTCATTATGATGTTATACGCTATACAGCCATACTCATATATCACCACCCTAAAAGGCGAACAGGCTTCGGCTCCTTTATTACCGAGCAGATGCAGGGAAAAGTCAGCTCCTTCCTCCAGCATCTATGTTTAGCTCCACCTACGGCCTGGGCCACTTCTATCACACACACACACACACACACACACGCACACACACAACAAGTCAGAGATTGAGTGTTCTTAGGACCTCAGGCAGATCACAAGACTCTTTTTCATGCCAGATGAGCTGTTGTCGCTTACACGACACATCATTATTCTAATGTTTGCCTGCTCTACATCAGGACTAACCTTTTTTTCTTTCTTCAGCAACTTCACATCACACCGAATTGTCACACTTCCTTCGCTCTGCACATGGACTACATGCAGGTCAGCGGTTCATTATCACACTCCTGTGATTCCGAGCCAACGTCCGTGCATCACTTGCCAAGAAAAGGCCCCCGGTCAGATGATTTAATGTTTCCGAGTTATCGGATTCAGACCTGTCTACAGGTGGCGGAGGGGCGTGTTGGGGTTGCGGGGGGAGGGTCAGCAGACGGCCGTCTTGTTCGAATGTCATGGTGTATGAGATCTTATATGTATTATCGTCATCCTTCACACCTTCTCAAAGGTCAGAGAAGAGGAAAATCTTTCTTTCTTTCCTTTTCACTGCGATCGTCTCAGACGCCCGAGAGTCAGGCGTATGAGCTGCCCTTTAACTCCGAGTCAGACGCCGGAGAGGCCACGCCCCCTCTGACTCGTACCTCCGTTCAACAGATGTTCAGGACTGTACGAGTGCACCGTAAATACAGAACCCAAAAACTTTACACACACACACACCACACACACACACACACACACACACACACACACACACACGCGCACACACACGCACACACTCCTCTCAGCCAAGAAAAAAACCCAACATTTTTAAACAGGACTAGTAAAATATTCTAATTAA
>JAUCMX010000025.1:691530-699030 GCA_033459395.1 Hemibagrus guttatus | reverse complement strand
CGCGATGGAAATCATTCCCGGGGGAAAGGCTTCAGGCGTACGTGCAGGGTTGCCAGACGTGAGGCTGGGGACGATCCACACGAAGCCAGCGCCGATCAGTCCGAGCGACCGGGCCTCCACCAGCACCAGCTCGGCCTCGTCCTTGGAGCAATAGAGCAGAATGACGGGCGACTGGATGCGCTTGAGCTGCACGTGTGCTCTGTCCTCAGGCTCGCCCACGCCGTCGAGCGTCACCACGCTCTGCAGGTCCCAGCGCACGAAACTGTGCTCCACCGTCACACGGATGGTCGCCAGGAACTCCTGGTGGCCAGGGAACCTGGTGGTCACCACGGAGAAGACATGCCAGTCGTATTCCTCCATCACAGACAGCATGAGCAGAGCTTCCTGATGGAGCGAGGCGCTGAACTGGAAGAAAGAGGAGCTGGCGTCCTGTGGAGGGGAAAAGAAAAGAAAAGAAAATTTAGGAGCTAACACTGAGATACAAGACTGAATTGTCCTCCAGAACATGCCGAGTGCTCGCTCCATTTCAGGTTGAAGGAGAGGGTTAGTAACATTAAGGTCTGGAGCTGCTTGGTGGCAGAGACAAGTGTAAAAGCTCCTTCAACAATTTTGATAGAATCCTTTTACATTTCTATCAGTTATGTAACGTCCACATGGCCGACACTTTCTCTGTTAAATCCATCTGTTGCTCAAAGTGTTTTAAACCCTAACAGTGGATTTAATCGCCTTCTAATCATCATCGTTAACACAAATTTCACTCTTTTAGTATATATTTTAATTCTTCCACCACTTTTCAGCCTGTCTCCTGGAGAGCAGGTGACATCGGGGAAGGGGGGAAGGGGGCGGAGCTTCCACAAGGCGTCTTTATTACAATGGTGTGAAAAAGTGTTGGCCCCCTTCCTGATTTCTTTTTTTTTTGCATGTTTGTCACACTTTAATGTTTCAGATAATCAAACACATTTAAATATTAGTCAAAGATAACACAAGTAAACACATCATGCAGTTTTTAAATGGAGGTTTTTATTATTAAGGGAAAACTAAATCCAAAACTACATGGCCCTGTGTGAAAAAGTGTTTGCCCCCTAAGCCTAATAACTGGTTGGTCCACCCTTAGCAGCAACAACTGCAATCCAGCGTTTTCCATAACTTGCATGAGTCTGCCCACTCATCTTTGCAGAATTGTTGTAATTCAGCCACATTGGAGGGTTCACACAGGGCCATGTAGTTTTGGATTGAAACTGCATGATGTGTTTACTTGTGTTATCTTTGACTAATATTTAGATGTGTTTGATTATCTGAAACATTAAAGTGTGACAAACATGCAAAAAAAATAAGAAATCAGGAAGGGGGCCAACACTTTTTCACACCACTGTATATGCATTGTTCCAGATCTGATGGTTTTATTGCAGGAAAAATATACGGGTTTTTTTTTAAGCGTTTTAAATAATAACTCGTTCTCCTGTAACCCGGATGTTAAATTGCGGTGCTGCTACACCAGATGCGTAAATGTTGGTGAGGCCAGTAATATAATATCATCGGGAACGGTGACAGTGTGATATTGTGTAGAAACGATTAAATCCTAGGAGTCAGTGAAAACATGGGGAGAGAGAGAGAGAGAGAGAGAGAGAGAGAGAGAGAGAGAGAGAGAGAGAATAAGAGAAAGCTGAGCCTGAAGCGCTGCTGCAGTCACCAGCAGAGTTACTTTAGAGTAATGACTGCGTCTTTAAAAGGTGACAGAATTACGGCGTGAAACACCGAGTCGTTTATACGCTCCAAAACTCATTGAGCTCATGAATAGCTGCAGACGTACACACCGTCTCCCGATCCACAGTGGCAGCAGGATTAAAAGACAGCAGCGCTGCACACTGCGGCACTCACCTAAACGGGTTAAGCAGCTATAGAAAATGGGGTTTGTATTAAATTAGAGCTTCAACAGACTTCTGTTCAGGAGAGAAAAATGGACAAAGGATGAAGCAGTGAACATCACAAAGAGAAAGAATCATCTCCGTGATGAATGACTGATTCACTGAATGACTGACTCACTGACTGACTGATTCACTGACGGAGTCATTGACTGACTGATTCACTGAATGACTGATTCACTGAATGACTGATTTATTGACTGACTGATTCACTGAATGACTGATTTATTGACTTACTGATTCACTGACTGATTTACTGATTGACTGATTCATTGACTGACTGATTCACTGAATGACTGATTCACTGAATGCCTGATTTATTGACTGACTGATTCACTGAATGACTGATTTATTGACTTACTGATTCACTGACTGATTTACTGATTGACTGATTCATTGACTGACTGATTCACTGAATGACTGATTCACTGAATGCCTGATTTATTGACTGACTGATTCACTGAATGACTGATTTATTGACTTACTGATTCACTGACTGATTTACTGATTGACTGATTCATTGACTGACTGATTCACTGAATGACTGATTCACTGAATGACTGACTCACTGACTGATGCATTGACTGATTTACTGACTGACTGATTCATTGACTGACTGATTCACTGAATGACTGATTCACTGACTGACTGATTCACTGAATGACTGATTCACTGACTGACTGATTCATTGACTGACCGATTCACTGACTGATTTACTGATTGACTGATTCATTGACTGACTGATTCATTGAATGACTGACTCACTGACTGACTGATGCATTGACTGATTTACTGACTGACTGATTCATTGACTGACTGATTCACTGAATGACTGATTCACTGACTGACTGATTCATTGACTGACTGATTCACTGACTGACTGATTCATTGACTGACTGATTCACTGACTGACTGATTCACTGACTGACTGATTCACTGAGTCACTGACTGATTCACTGATTCACTGACTGACTGATTCACTGAGAACCTGAAGTGGAAGTCAGGGGTCCTGGTGTCAGGGTGAGGGGGCGTGTGACTCTGTGCTTCTGTAGCGCTCAGTTCCACAAGACTGTGCGATTTTTTTGTGAAAATCACAAAGTCTCTGTGTCTGAGATCATCTGAGATCATACAGAATGCAAAATAAATCATGGGAAAATGAATGAATCCTGTAAAAAGAAATGATTTATGGTAAAAAAAAAAAAAAAGAAGTTTTTAAAAAATAATATGAAAATAATTTAATCATTCGTAAAATAAATAAATAAATAAATAAAAATAAACAAATAAATAAAAATAAAAATAGAAATGATAAAAATAACAATAATGATAAGCATGTGATAATAAATTAATTGTATAAAATCCTGTAAAAAGAATCAGATCATTTAAGGGGTAAATAAACAGATATCTTATGCATGGAAATCCTGTGGAAAAGAATCACCTAAAAATATTCAATAAACAATAAACATTTATGGGAAAAAAAATCATGCAATCTTATTTTTCATATTAAATGATTAGGAGAGACTCCAGAGTCATTACCCATCATGCCCTCTGCAGCATTAATAAACCAGCACATGGTCTGTATCAGTTGCTGTATAAAACCACGTGTATACAGTCACCACATGTCACCACACGTCATCACACGTCACCACACGTCATCACGTCATCACACGTCACCACACGTCACCACACGTCACCACACGTCACCACACGTCATCAAACGCCACCACATGTCACCACACGTCACCACACGTCACCACATATCATCACGTCACCACACGCCACCACATGTCATCACGTCATCACACATCATCACGTCACCACACGCCACCACATGTCATCACGTCATCACACATCATCATGTCATCACACGTCACAAACACGTCATCAAACGCCACCACGTCACCACACGTCATCGCACGTCATCACATCATCACGTCACCACACGTCATCAAACATCATCAAACGCCACCACACGTCATCACACGTCACCACGGGTCATCAAACACCACCACATGTCACCACACGTCATCACGTCATCACACGTCACCACACATCACCACACGTCATCACACGTCACCACACGTCATCACACGTCACCACACGTCATCACACACCACCACACGTCACCACACGTCATCACGTGTGCAGCACTTCAATGTGGAAAAGGCTTGAGGAGGAACTGGATTAGGGACACAGTGCTTCCTCTCTGTTCAGGTGTCAGCCATTTATCTCTCTCTCTCTCTCTCACACACACACACATACACACACTCGGTATGCTTGAGGTACTGAGGGGATTGATAGTGTTTTTTTTGTTGTTTTTTGGCTGCGAGGACTGATAAATGTGTGAAGTGTGTCTGGATTGAAGCAGCACACACACACACACACACACACACACACACAGAGTTTATCAGACATATTTTCCTGTCATTTTTTTTTCGTTTTTTCCTGAAAGCCCTCTAACACTGGGTGTACTGCTGCTGAATCCTGGTCTCTGTGACACTGGAGCAGTGAATCTGAGAACACCTCCATCACTCAGCTCCATTATTTCTTCCTCTTCTCATCAATGACCTGATGACCGTCATGCTATCAAAGCATGACTCTATTCATCTAACGCCTGCTGGTAAGCACACAACCCACTATCTTCTGCTTCAGCTGTGTTTCACTCTGACGCTGATGAGGGAAATTCAACAAAGTTTTGAGGTTAGAAGATTAAACAACATTTAAACGCAGTTTCAGATAAATCTCTTTAACAAATGAGGGAAGCTGACTAGCAAGTAACTAGCGAGTGACTAGTGAGTAACTAGCGAGTGATTAGTAAGTGATTAATGAGTGATTAGAGAGGGATTAGTGAATGACTAGCGAGTGACTAGCAAGTGATTAGTGAGTTACTAGCGAGTAACTACCGAGTGACTAGCGAGTGATTAGTGAGTAACCAGTGAGTGATTAGTGAGTAACTAGCAAGTGATTAGTGAGTAACTAACGAGTAACTAGCGAGTGATTAGTGAGTAACTAGCAAGTAACTAGCAAATGATTAGTGAGTAACTAGCAAGTAATTAGCAAGTGACTAGCGAGTGATTAGTGAGTAACTAGTGGGTGATTAATGAGTAACTAGCAAGTGATTAGTGAGTAACTAGTGCGTAACTAGCGAGTGGTTAATGAGTAACTAACCAGTGAGTGATTAGTGAGTAACTAGCGAGTGATTAGTGAGTGACTAGTGAGTGACTAGCAAATGATTAGTGAGTAACTAGTGAGTAACTAGCAAGTGATTAGTGAGTAACTAGCGAGTGATTTTCGAGTAACTAGTGAGTAACTAGCGAGTGATTAGTGAGTAACTAGTGAGTAACTAGCAAGTGATTAGTGAGTAACTAGCAAGTAACTAGCAAGTGATTACTGAGTAACTAGCGAGTGATTAGTGAGTAACTAGCAAGTAACTAGCAAATGATTAGTGAGTAACTAGTAAGTAACTAGCGAGTGACTAGTGAGTGACTAGCGAGTGACTAGCAAGTGATTAGTGAGTTACTAGTGAGTGGCTAGTGAGTGACTAGCGAGTAACTAGTGAGTGATTAGTGAGTGACTAGCGAGTGATTAGTGAGTGATTAGTGAGTGACTAGCGAGTGATTAGCGAGTGATTAGTGAGTAACTAGCGAGAAACTAGCAAATGATTAGTGAGTAACTAGCAAGTAACTAGCAAGTGATTAGTGAGTAACTCTTCTTCTTCTTCTTTCGGCTTTTCCCTTCAGGAGTCGCCACAGCGAATCATCTCTCTCCACCTATCCCTATCTTCTGCATCCTCAACCCTTGCACCCACTAGCTTCATATCCTCATTAATTCCATCCATATACCTCCTCTTTGGCCTTCCTCTTTGCCTCCTGCCTGGCAGCTTCATGTCCAACATTCTCCTACCAATATACTCACTCTCCCTCCTCTGAACATGTCCAAACCATCTTAATCTGGCCTCCCTAACTTTGTCCCCCAAACGTCCAACATGAGCTGTCCCTCTGATGTACTCGTTCCTAATCCTGTCCAACCTTGTCACTCCCAAAGAGAACCTCAACATCTTCAGCTCTGCTACCTCTAGCTCTGACTCCTGTCTCTTCCTCAGTGACACTGTCTCTAAACCATACAGCATGGCCGGTCTCACCACTGTCCTGTACACCTTCCCCTTGATTCTCGCTGATATTTTCTGATCACACAGAACTCCCCACACCTTTCTCCACCCATTCCAACCTGCCTGCACTCGCTTCTTTACCTCTTTCCCACACTCTCCATTACTCTGGACTGTTGACCCCAAGTACTTAAACTCCTGTACCTTCTTCACCTCTTCACCCTGTAACCTTACTGTTCCACTTCCCTCCCTTTCATTCACACACATGTACTCAGTCTTACTATGACTGACTTTCATTCCTCTTCTCTCCAGCGCAAACCTCCACCTCTCCAGGTTTTCCTCCACCTGCTCCGTGCTCTCACTACAGATCACAATGTCATCTGCAAACATCATTGTCCAAGGAGACTCCTGTCTGACCTCCCCTGACAACTGGTCCATCACTATAGCAAACAGGAAGGGGCTCAGAGCCGATCCCTGATGCAGTCCCACCTCCACTTTGAACTCCTCTGTCTGACCTACAGCACACCTCACCACTGTCCTGCTCCTCTCATACATGTCCTGCACCACTCTGACATACTTCTCTGCTACTCCTGACTTCCTCATACAGTACCACAGCTCTTCTCTTGGCACCCTGTCATACGCTTTCTCCAAGTCTACAAACACACAGTGCAACTCCCTCTGACCATCCCTATACTTCTCCATCAAAATCCTCAGAGCAAAAATTGCATCTGTTGTGCTCTTTCTGGGCATGAAGCCATACTGTTGCTCACAAATTTCCACTACCTTCCTTAACCTAGCTTCCACTACTCTTTCCCATACCTTCATTGTATGGCTCATCAACTTTATCCCCCTATAGTTGCTGCAACTCTGCACGTCACCCTTATTCTTAAAGAAGTGATTAGTGAGTAACTAGCGAGTGATTAGTGAGTGACTACCGAGTGATTAGTGAGTTACTAGTGAGTGGTTAGTGAGTGACTAGCAAGTAACTAGCGAATGATTAGTGAGTGACTAGTGAATGATTAGTGAGTGACTAGCAAGTAACTAGCGAGTGGTTAGTGAGTGACTAGCGAGTGAAAAGTGAGTGATTAGTGAGATACTAGCAAGTGGTTAGTGAGTGACTAGCGAGTAACTAGTGAGTGGTTAGTGAGTGACTAGTGAGTGACTAGCGAGTGATTAGTGAGATACTAGCGAGTGGTTAGTGAGTGACTAGCGAGTAACTAGTGAGTGACTAGTGAGTGATTAGTGAGTGGTTAGTGAGTGACTAGCGAGTGACTAGCAAGTGGTTAGTGAGTGACTAGCGAGTGGTTAGAGAGTGAGAAGTGAGTAATTAGTGAGTGACTAGCAAGTGATCATTGAGTGACTAGCGAGTGATTAGTGAGTGACTAGTGAGTGATTCATGGGTAACTAGCAAGTGATTAGTGAGTGATTACTAAGTGACTAGCGAGTGGTTAGCGAGTGATTAGTGACTGACTAGCA
>JAUCMX010000025.1:649030-679030 GCA_033459395.1 Hemibagrus guttatus | reverse complement strand
ATCATCATCACCATCATCATCGTTGTCATCATCATCATCACCATCATCACCACCATCATCATCATCACCAACATCATCGTCGTCATCATTATCATCACCATCATCATCGTCATTGTCATCGTCATCATCATCATCATCATCATCGTCATCGTTGTCATCATCGTCATCACCATCATTGTCATCATCATCATCATTGTTATCTTCATCATTGCCTTTATCATTGCCATCATCTTCATCATCATCATCATCATCATTGTCATCATCATTGTCATTGTCACACGCTTCTCACTTAGAATTAATTTTTGACTCCTGCACCATGTTTGTGTATGTGTGTGTGTGTGTGTGTGTGTTACAAAGTCTAATGCTCTACTGTGCATTTTATGCACATGTGATATTGTGATATTGTGATATTTTGATGGGGGGCACGGTGGCTTAGTGGTTAGCACGTTTGCCTCACACCTCCAGGGTTGGGGGTTCGATTCCCGCCTCCACCATGTGTGTGGAGTTTGCATGTTCTCCCCGTGCCTCGGGGGTTTCCTCCAGGTACTCCGGTTTCCTCCCCCAGTCCAAAAACATGCATTGTAGGTTGATTGGCATCTCTAAATTGTCTGTAGTTTGTGTGTGTGTGTGCCATGCGATGGGTTGGCACTCCGTCCAGGGTGTATCCTGCCTTGATGCCCAATGACGCCTGAGGTCTCAGGCTCCCTGTGACCCGAGAATAGATCGGATAAGCGGTAGACAATGAATGAGTGATTTTTTGAAATTGTGATATTGTGTTATTGTGATATTGTGATGTTGTGATGTTGTGTTATTGTGATATTGTATTATTGTGTTATTGTGATATTGTGTTATTGTGATATTATATTGATATTATTGATATGATATTGTGTTATTGTGTTATTGTGTTATTGTGATATTGTGTTATTGTGTTATTGTGATATTGTGTTATTGTGATATTGTGATGTTGTGATGTTGTGTTATTGTGATATTGTGTTATTGTGATATTGTGATATTGTGATGTTGTGATATTGTGATATTGTGATATTGTATTATTGTGTTATTGTGATATTGTGTTACTGTGATATTATATTGATATTATTGATATGATATTGTGTTATTGTGTTAGTGTTATTGTGATATTGTGTTATTGTGATATTGTGATGTTGTGATGTTGTGTTATTGTGATATTGTGATGTGTTATTGTGATATTGTGATATTGTATTATTGTGTTATTGTGATATTGTGTTATTGTGATATTATATTGATATTATTCATATGATATTGTGTTATTGTGTTATTGTGTTATTGTGATATTGTGTTATTGTGATATTGCGATGTTGTGATGTGTTATTGTGATATTGTGTTATTGTGATATTGTGATATTGTGTTAGTGATATTGTGTTATTGTGATATTGTGATATTGTGTTATTGTGTTATTGTGATATTGTGATGTTGTGTTATTGTGATATTGTGTTGTTGTGTTATTGTGATATTGTCTTATTGTGTTATTGTGATATTGTGTTATTGTGTTATTGTGATATTGTGATATTGTGATATTGTGTTATTGTGATGTGTTATTGTGATGTTGTGTTATTGTGTTGTTGTGATATTTTGTTATTGTGTTAGTGTTATTGTGTTATTGTGATATTGTGTTTTGTGATATTGTGTTATTGTGATGTTGTGTTATTGTGATATTGTGTTATTGTGATATTGTGTTATTGTGATATTGTGTTATTGTGTTATTGTGATATTGTGTTATTGTGTTATTGTGATGTTGTGTTATTGTGATATTGTGTTATTGTGTTATTGTGTTATTGTGTTATTGTGATGTTGTGTTATTGTGTTATTGTGATATTGTGTTATTGTGATATTGTGATATTGTGTTATTGTGTTTTGTGATATTGTGTTATTGTGTTGTTGTGTTGTTGTGTTGTTGTGATGTTGTGTTGTTGTGTTATTGTGATATTGTGTTATTGTGTTGTTGTGATATTGTGTTATTGTGATATTGTGATTTGTGATATTGTGTTGTTGTGTTGTTGTGTATTGTGATTTGTGTTATTGTGTTATTGTGATATTGTGTTATTGTGTTATTGTGTTATTGTGTTATTGTGATATTGTGATTTGTGTTTTGTGATATTGTGATATTGTGTTATTGTGTTATTGTGTTATTGTGATATTGTGTTATTGTGTTATTGTGTTATTGTGTTATTGTGTATTGTGATATTGTGTTATTGTTGTGTTTGTGATATTGTGTTATTGTGATATTGTGTTATTGTGTTATTGTGTTGTTGTGATGTTTTGTTTTTTGTGTTGTTGTGATATTGTGTTATTGTGTTATTGTGATTATTGTGTTATTGTGATATTGTGTTATTGTGTTATTGTTTTTTGTTGTGTTTTGTTGTGATATTGTGTTATTGTGATATTGTGATATTGTGATATTGTGTTATTGTGATATTGTGTTATTGTGTTATTGTGATATTGTGTTATTGTGTTATTGTGTTATTGTGATATTGTGATATTGTGTTATTGTGTTATTGTGTTATTGTGATATTGTGTTATTGTGTTATTGTGATATTGTGTTATTGTGTTATTGTGATATTGTGTTTTTATTGTGTTATTGTGATATTGTGATATTGTGTTATTGTGTTATTGTGTTATTGTGTTTGTTTTGTGTTGTTGTGTTTGTTTTGTGTTGTTGTGTTATTGTGTTATTGTGTTAGTGTTATTGTGATATTGTGTTATTGTGATATTGTGATATTGTGTTATTGTGTTATTGTGATATTGTGATATTGTGATATTGTGTTATTGTGTTATTGTGTTATTGTGTTATTGTGATATTGTGATATTGTGTTATTGTGTTATTGTGATATTGTGTTATTGTGTTATTGTGATATTGTGTTATTGTGATATTGTGTTATTGTGATATTGTGTTATTGTGTTATTGTGATATTGTGATATTGTGTTATTGTGATATTGTGTTATTGTGTTATTGTGATATTGTGTTATTGTGTTATTGTGTTATTGTGTTTTTTTATTGTGATATTGTGTTATTGTGTTATTGATACTATTTCACTGTGCACTTTTCTTCCACATCATCACTAACACTTTAAAACTGTGTGTGTGTGTTCCACTGCCCTATGAGCTCAGATTAGCAGTAATTACACCTGGCCCACATACTGTCTTACATCAGTGTGTGTGTGTGTGTGTGTGTGTGTGTGTGTGTGTGTGTGTGTGTGTGTGTGTTTGTGTATGTGTGTGTTGGGGGGGGGGGTCTGGGGGATTTGTGGGTGGATTAAATGGCAAAGTCGTGGTGCGACACCTCGAGCGATGTTTCCGAGGTGAATTTGGGAAAAAGTCAATAAACTCCATCTGAAGTTCGCCAGAGGCTTTGACCATTTTTTGTTTTGTTTTTTTGAAAAAACATCTAGCATTCTACCATCTTCTCTCCAATCTCTCAATAACATCATACGGTTTGTGGTGTGTGCGTCACTTCACAGAGAAAAAAAAACACACACACACACACACCCCACACACACACACACACAGAGAAACAAGATAGAAAAATACACTGATGATTTGACTCCTTCGCCCACATTCTAGATGACACTGCTTCAGTCAGGGAAAAAGAGAGAGAGAGAGAGAGAGAGAGAGAGAGAGAGAGAGAGAAGAGGGGGATGAAGAACGAAAAGGGGGTGCACTGAAACCCCCCTCTGTTTTCAAATCAAAGAAATGACTCAGATATTTATAGCTTTGAGGAGCCGCAGGCTGCAAGCTCTCCTTCTCTCCAGCCCTGCCTCTCTTACTCTTCTCTTTGTCTTTAATCCTTTCGCTTTTTTAACTTTCGTCTCTTCTGTAGAACTCAGGAGAACAGACCTCCTGTCAGAGCCACAACACACATCTCTCATAAACTTCTCATTGTTGATTTATATCAACAATACTGCGATATTAAAAGTCTCTGTGTGACAGATATATAAGCTGCAGCACTGCTCCCTTCAGCTCTGTAGCGTTATCACTGCCCATAGTGGTCAAACTGGGGAACTGCAGCACACAGGGGCTAATAACCAGACGCCCACTGGGGAAAAAACCACGCTGCCTCATGCTCATGCTAAAAACACTATTAGTGGAGGAGGAGGAGGAGGAGGAGGAAGAGGAGGAGGAGCAGGAGCGGGAGCAGGAGCAGGAGCACACAGGGCAGTTAATGACAGGGTTGCCATGGTGGGGGTTTTACTACAAATTAGTATCATTTAAAAATACTCTGCAAAGATGTAGTTTTAGAGCAAGAATTAAATCCAATATATTTCCACAGAAATGTTGAGTTAGATAGAGGTGTAATCATCCCACGCTTTGGATCAATACATCAAAAGCAACAAATAACTCATATTTCAATAATGATGTCATTTAATCAGCTTGCAAGACATTTTGCTCGCTGCCTGATGAATCGTTTTGGATCAGAGTCCGTATCGAATCGTCGTGTTATGAATCGTCTCGGTTCAGACACAAGCCTCTCTTAATTCCACACGTCTTCCTCCTGTTTAACGATTAACGACGAATCATTAAGCTCTCAGATCCTGTTCTGTTCCCAGTCAGTGTTACACTATCAGGTTGAACTGTAAATACTGACCAGTGTGAATCAAATAAAATCGACTCAGTGATTCGACTCAGCGATCAATTAAAACCTGACTCGAGGGAAAAAATCGCTGCATATCCACACAATAAAACAACACACGGCTTCTCTGATGAGCTGCTTCAAATAGATTTATTCTCTAAAACACACACACACACACACACACACACACACACACACACACTTGCCAAACTCTTCTACATTCCAAATGAAATGAAAAGCTTTGAAAGCACAGAGAATTTCCTCAAACAGGAAAAAAGCACAATTCAATTTCTACAATACGCTCTTATTTGTTTTTTATTTGTTGTTTTTTCCCCTGACAAATCAAGAATATAGCTGTCACTGTGTGTGTGTGTGTGTGTGTGTGTGTGTGTGTGTGAGAGAGAGAGAGAGAGAGAGAGACTGAAGATGAATTGTAGTTGATGTGTTTATTGTTTTTGTGGCCATACAATTTCCTTCACACTTTACAGGAGACGCTGCTGCTTCACCCGCATGAGGAATGAACCACTAGGGGGCGTGGGGATAGAGGAGAATAATCAATGTTGTGGGCGTAGGCTAACACTGAGGCTGAAGCTAATTACATTAGAATTCATTTTCTCCTTCTATCTGTCTATCCCTCTGTATGTCTCTTTGTTTGTCTGTCTGTCTCTCAGTCAGTCTGTATGTTTTTCTGTCTGCCTGTCTGTCTGTTTGTTTGTCTGTCTGTCTGTCTGTTTTTCTGTCTGTCTGTCTGTCTGTCTCTTTGTTTGTCTGTCTGTCTCTCTGTCAGTCTGTCTGTCTGTCTCTTTGTTTGTCTGTCTGTCTCTCAGTCAGTCTGTCAGTCTGTATGTTTTTCTGTCTGTCTGTTTGTTTGTTTGTCTGTCTCTTTGTTTGTCTGCCTGTCTGTCAGTCAGTCAGTCAGTCAGTCAGTCAGTCAGTCAGTCAGTCAGTCAGTCTGTCTGTCTGTTTTTCTGTCTGTCTTTCTGTCTCTTTGTTTGTCTGTCTGACACTCTGTCTGTCAGTCTGTCTGTCTGTCTCTTTGTTTGTCTGTCTGTCTCTCAGTCAGTCTGTCAGTCTGTATGTTTTTCTGTCTGCCTGTCTGTCTTTTTGTTTGTCTGCCTGTCTGTCAGTCAGTCAGTCTGTCTGTCTGTCTCTCTATCTGTCAGTCTGTCTGTCTCTTTGTTTGTCAGTCAGTCAGTCTGTCTGTCTGTCTGTCTGTCAGTCTGTCTGTTTTTCTGTCTGTCTGTCTGTCTCTTTGTTTGTCTGTCTGACACTCTGTCTGTCTGTCAGTCTCTCTGTCAGTCTGTCTGTCTGTCTCTTTGTTTGTCAGTCAGTCTGTATGTTTTTCTGTCTGCCAATCTGTCTCTTTGTTTATCAGTCTGTCAGTCAGTCTGTCTGTCTGTTTATCAGTCTGTCAGTTTTTCTGTCTGTCTGTCTCTTTGTTTGTATGTCTGACAGTCTGTCTCTCTGTCTGTCTCTCTATCTGTCAGTCAGTCTGTCAGTTTTTCTGTCTGTCTGTCTGTCTCTTTGTTTGTCTGTCTGTCTGTCTGTCTCTCTATCTGTCTGTCAATCAGTCAATCTGTCTGTCTGTTTGTCTGTCTGTCTCTTTCTCTCTTCCTCCTCCTCTCTCCATCTTTCCCACCTGTATTCTTACCAAACAAACCCTCTGACACTGGAGACTCCTTCCACTAATGCAAAAATTCCACTGTCTCCTTACATTGAACTTTTTCCTGTTTCCTGTTCTCCCAGCGCTGATGTCACTCACTACACCATCATAACCACTCAGCTTCAACTAAAAATAAGATAATAAGAAAAAAAGCCTCGTCTCCTGCCTCGCAAAATGTTCAGGTGGAAATGATGCGGTATAAATAATATGATGATGAAATCAGACGGAAGCGCACATGAAACCGGGTCTCCTGCTCTGTCCGTCAGCTGTACGCATCACTTCCTCCCGCTTCACTTCCTCCCGCCGCAGTCTAACCCTCGATTTATTTTTTTAAACCATGCTGGACGTGCGGAAAATGAGATCAACGATAAAAAAATGAGAATTGTCATATAAACATATAGTGTGTGTTATTTAAAAAAAGAAAAGAAAAAAAAGCAGAACTGAATTCTAAATGATTTGTTTTGAGCTGGCCACATTAATAGGAACACATGTACACCGATGTAATTATCCAATCAGCCAATCATGCAGCTGCAGCAGTGCAGATACACGTCACAAGCTTCAGGTGTAGCTTCACTGTGTGACTAGTTCAGAGTTTTCCACAGAAGAACAAAAAACTGCTAGGAAACGATTTGATGATGAGAGACGCTCAGAGGAGAAGGACGGGAGCTGAGAAAACATCTCAGAACTCTCAGCGAAGTCACTGAGATCTCTCCTCCGTCATGCTGCTGGTGAACTGAGACAAAGAGAACCTAATCATGTCTGTTCCTCATGCTGGAGGACGTGGGAAACCAACAGGTTTTACGGTTCTTTTAATAGATATGTGAAGCGTGAAGTTTATCACACGGGGTGCAACCAGACCTCAGAAACATTCCCACCTCATCACCCAAACACAGTCATCATTTCATGCAGTTATGTCCAGCCCGAGCGATCGTGCGATACTGCCTCCTGATAATCCTGATGATTATTCCAGACTAATGATATGATATGAACTGACCTCTGTAAGCCCCGCCCCTTTCCTTCCTTACTACCTGTTATTCTGTCTTTTTTTCATCACCAGCTCTTCCTGTTCCTCCGTCTCGCTCCTCTTGATCGTCTAATCACAACAAACGACTCCATCCTGTTTCTCTCGTTCGCTCAACCTCTGACACCAGCGCTCCCTCCTTTAAGAGCAATTGGTTCCTAATGGGCTGTTTGATGACCAAGAGAGGTGTGTGTGTGTGTGTGTGTGTGTGTGTGTGTGTGTGTGTGTGTGTGTGATCATCAAAGTCAGCTCATAAACACGGCAGTGAATAGAGTTCATGATTAAAAATTAAAATGCTTAAGGTACTCAAATGCATATTAACACACACCCATAAACCCCACCCCACACACACACACACACACACACTAATGTTCTGAGTAATGGAGGATGGATGGCTTTTACACACACTTTTCTTTCACACTCACTCTCTTTTTCTGTTTGTCTCTGTCTCTGTCTGTCTCTCTCTCTCTCTCTCTCTCTCTAGTAGAAAAGTCTAGTAGAAAAAAAGAAATTGATGAAAATTTTGATGACCTGTCTAGTCAAATTCTGTGTCTCCCACAGCGGTGTGTTCTGGCTGCTTTACAGAGAAATGTTGTCAAATATAATTTAGGTTCAAAGAGTGAAAATAAGTGGCCTGATATAAATGTATGTGTCTCTCTGTGTGTGTGTGTGTGTGTGTGTGTGTGTCTGTGGCCATTCACTCTCTATTACCGTCAGTGCATCAGTTTCTTGAATAATAATAATAATAATATGAAACTCCATCTCAGCGACTCGTGGGCTTCAGACTTTGAGAGGCAGTTCTTTTCTCTGTGTGGGCGTGGCCTTATTTTAATTTTTCTTACAATTAAAACATTTTCCTCATCTTTAATCTCGAATTAAACAGCAATATAAAAGCTAGCGAACTGTACGAGCTATATCACTAGTAGAGAGACACTGATGATCTACTTACTTCCAAGCTTTACATGGTACATGGTCCACATGGTTTGGTCTGAGGAATGGTTTGAGCCAATCACATTACAGAATTGTACCTAATTTGCATAGAATTGAGAAAATCTCTTTTCAGACATTTTGTAGCTCTGTCACGTTAATTTTGTGAAATTTCTCATGTTATAGCTTTACATCTGAAACTGGGGACTCCTTCAATAAACATCCACACCTTTTTAAAAGGTTTTTAGTCCATGTGAGTGAGCTGTTACTATAGAAACGAGATGCTGTTATAGAGAAAACCTCCTGACCAATCAGAATCCGGAGTTCTGTGCACAGAATCAGTTGCCCCGCCCCCGATCATCATGTACAAGGAAAATATACGGACCTTAACAGTAGTGTGTAACAGTAGCACACACACACACACACACACACACACACACACACCTGGCCCTGATATACAGCATGCTACAGTGCAGAGCAGAGATGCAGCTTGTCTGTGTTCTAATACGGCTGATACAGCTAATTGAGGTTTTGACAGTCTCAGTTTCAACCTGCGGGTGAAACACTGGCGCCCCCCGGGACAGGAATCGCAGAAAGCTGGTGCATCGTAATAGAGTGTGAAACGGGAGGAAATGAGAAATGGAAATCATTCCATTTATCCAGATTATCAGGAGTGTCTCAGGGTGATGGAAGAATCTCTCTCTCTGGGTAAACTCCCAAGTGGATTAGACATTAAATCCGCCATTCTGCTGTCAGAGCACATGCGATCATTAAATAGTGTACAGAGAGCCTGTGCTACACGAGAGGCTACACAAAGAACTTCAGCTTATTCCAGAAGTTTGAAACATCAGCGCTGTCCCAGACACAGCCTCATTTATCCAGCTGGAGCCGAACGTTTACACACACAGCCAAGAGACGCTAATGAAAATTCTGTACTGACCTGAGTGTGTGATGTAAAGCTGACCTCATCCTTCACCAGATCATATGACTTAAACCATTCACATAAACAAACACCTCAGAGGATGAGGATTTTATTATTATTAATTTTATCATATATTATTAAACATTAACTGAAAGAAAAACTTCCACTTTTTTTCTGTTTTTTTTTTACATTTATTTATCTCTATTATATATTTCATTTCATTTATCATTTTGTCACTAAATGCATATGAGCTGATTCAGAAACACGCTCTGTACTGATGATCAGCATAAACACACACACACACACACACACACACACACACACACACACACACACACAAGCAAAAGACTCTGAGACTCTGCAACTTTTAGAAATACAGCAGAAATGTTAGATGGGTGTTGTTGACACAAACTTTTACAACATTTTCAATGCTTCACTGTGTCTCTTTTGTACCACACTGTGTCTCTATTGTACCACACTGTGTCTCTATTGTACCTCAGTGTGCCTCTATTGTACCTCAGTGTGCCTCTATTGTACCTCACTGTGTCTCTATTGTACCTAACTGTGTCTCTATTGTACCTCAGTGTGCCTCTATTGTACCTCACTGTGCCTCTATTGCACCTCACTGTGCCTCTACTGTATCTCACTGTGCTTCTACTGTACTTCATTGTGTCTCTACTGTACCTCAATGTGCCTCTATTGTACCTCACTGTGCCCCTACTGTATCTCACTGTGCCTCTGCTATACCTCATTGTGCCTCTACTGTACCTCACTGTGCTTCTACTGTACTTCATTGTGCCTCTACTGTACCTCAATGTGCCTCTATTGTACCTCACTGTGCCCCTACTGTATCTCACTGTGCTTCTACTGTACCTCATTATGCCTCTGTTGTACCTCACTGTGCCTCTACTGTACCTCTACTGTACCCCACTGTGTCTCTATTGTATCTCACTGTGTCTCTACTGTACTTCATTGTGTCTCTACTGTACTTCATTGTGCCTCTACTGTACCTCACTGTGTCTCTACTGTATCTCACTGTGCCTCTGCTATACCTCATTGTGCCTCTGTTGTATCTCACTGTGCTTCTACTGTATTTCATTGTGCCTCTATTTTACCTCACTGTCTCTATTGTACCTCAGTGTGCCTCTATTGTACCTCAGTGTGCCTCTACTGTATCTCACTGTGCTTCAACTGTACCTCATTATGCCTCTGTTGTACCTCACTGTGCTTTTACTGTACTTCATTGTGCCTTTACTGTACCTCACTGTGTCCCCATTTGCACCTCGATGTGCCTCTATTGTACCTCACTGTGCCCCTACTGTACTTCACTGTGTCTCTATTGTACCTCAGTCTGCCTCTATTGTACATCAGTGCATCTCTACTGTACCTCATTGTGCCTCTATTGTACCTCACTGTGTCTCTATTGTACCTCATTGTGTCCCTATTGTACCTCATTTTGTCTCTATTGTACCTCACTGTGTCACTATTGTACCTCACTGTGTCTCTATTTTACCTCACTGTGCCTCTATTGTACCTCAGTGTGCCTCTACTGTATCTCACTGTGCTTCTACTGTACCTCACTGTGCCTCTATTGTACCTCACTGTGCCTCTATTGTACCTCACTATGCCCCAACTGTATCTCACTGTGCCTCTACTGTACCTCACTGTGTCTCTATTGTATCTCACTGTGCCTCTACTGTACCTCTACTGTACCCCACTGTGTCTCTATTGTATCTCACTGTGTCTCTACTGTACTTCATTGTGTCTCTACTGTACTTCATTGTGCCTCTACTGTACCTCACTGTGCCTCTACTGTATCTCACTTTGCCTCTACTGTACCTCATAGTGTCACTATTGTACCTCACTGTGCTTCTACTGTACCGCAGTCTGCCTCTATCGTACATCAGTGCGTCTCTACTGTACCTCATTGTGCCACTATTGTACCTCACTGTGCCTCTATTGTACCTCACCGTGCCTCTATTGTACCTCACTGTGCACCTACTATATCTCACTGTGCCTCTACTGTTCCTCACTTTGCTTCTACTGTACCTCATTATGCCTCTGTTGTACCTCACTGTGCTTCTACTGTACTTCATTGTGCCTCTACTGTACCTCACTGTGCCTCTATTTTACCTCACTGTGTCTCTATTGTACCTCACTTTGTCTCTATTGTACCTCACTGTGACTCTATTGTACCTCAGTGTGCCTCTTCTGTATCTCACTGTGCTTCTACTGTACCTCATTATGCCTCTGTTGTACCTCACTGTGCTTCTACTGTACCTCACTGTGCCTCTATTGTACCTCACTGTGTCTCTATTGTACCTCATTTTGTCTCTATTGTACCTCACTTTGTCTCTATTGTACCTCACTGTGCCTCTATTGTACCTCACTGTGCCACAACTGTATCTCACTGTGCCTCTACTGTACCTCATTGTGTCTCTATTGTACCTCACTGTGCTTCTACTGTACCGCAGTCTGCCTCTATTGTACATCAGTGCGTCTCTACTGTACCTCATTGCGCCTCTATTGTACCTCACAGTGTCTCTATTGTATCACATTGTGTCGCTATTGTACCTCATTGTGCCTTTACTGTACCTCAGTCTGCCTCTATTGTACATCAGTGCATCTCTACTGTACCTCACTGTGCCCCTACTGTATCTCACTGTTCCTCTACTGTACCTCATTGTGCCTCTACTATACCTTACTGTGCCTCTATTGTACCTCACTGTGCCTCTACTGTACCTCAGTCTGCCTCTATTGTACACCAGTGTGTCTCTACTGTACCTCACTGTGCCTCTATTGTACCTCACTGTGCCTCTACTGTACCTCATTGTGCCTCTATTGTACCTCACTGTGTCTCATGTTTGGCCACTAGGTTTAATAATATCTGTAGAGTTAAACAGAGTAACAGAACCTCAGCCTTTATAGTGACAATTTTTGAACATCATATGTTGTTCAAAAACCTCATTAATATTTCCATTTAAAATGTTCTTAAACAGTTTCTAAAATTTTATGGACATTTTATCTCGAAGCTTCAGCGTGCATATTACTGTGAATGTTTCTGTAGTTTTGAGAGCATACAGTAAAAGTGTTATTTATGAATGAATTGTTTCTGTAAATCATCTGATGGTTGTTTTGTGTAAACACTGATACAGATGTGACAAGCTTCTTCTCACTAATTGAGAAACACACACACACACACACACACACACACACACAAACCTCTGGACAGAAACATCCATCACGGCTGCTGGGAATTTATGTCCCACCTGCTGACTCGAGTCAACACCGAGATAAATAACTGTAGTGTCCACACACACACACACACACACACACACACACACACACACACACTGGGGACATGCTTTAGGAAGATTATTACCGCATAAAACACAGAAAATGCGACAAACATCAGCTCACAAAGTGATGAGGAGATGTGAGGAGATGTAAGGAGGTGTGAGGAGATGTGAGAGGACGTCAGGAGATTTTAAGGAGATACTGAGGAGATGTGAGGAGACGTGTCGAGATTTTGAGGAGATTTTCAGGAGATGTGAAGAGCTGTGAGAAGACTACTTCAGTGTTCAGGGTTTAAGAGCAAATTGTACTGAAATTTCTTGAAAAAAAAAAACCCCAAGCAAACAAACAAATAAACAAACAAACAAACATAAGATTGTATCCTAACACATGCTTTGCATCTACATGAAGATAAACTCAAAAGGAAGTGAGGAATTTTTTTATCCAGCTGTGGCTTTTACTGCTATGTGACATTTGACCTTATTTTCTATGTTTATTAATGTATTTTAATTTAATTTATATGAAATTATTTTATTCAAATTTTTTTTATTAGAATTTGTCTAGTCTATTTTTATTACATTTTTTATTTCACACATTGAAGCATTTTGAGGTGCATTTTAAACACACAAAAAAGTACATAAATAATTAAATAAATAAATAATACAAATGAAATTTATTATTATGAAATAAAATCTCAGTATTAAACAGCCAAATGTGTATAATTATTATAAAGAAAATTAAGGATAATATTTTTTGACATTTATTCAGTACTTTATTTGCAGCAGACAGTATGTATTTAATTATTTGTCAAATATATTCATGTAAATGTATGCATGTAAATTGCAGCTGAAAATTCTATATAATTTTTTTTTGGTATCAACGTTATAAAATGTTTAATATACATCCATGTAGGACATGTTAATGCACATGGTATATCATGTAGTGACTGCCGTGTGTGTGTGTGTGTGTGTGTGTGTGTGTGTGTGTGTGTGTGTGTATGTGTGTGTGTATGTGTGTCGGTGACAGTGAGCCCTGTCACTTCATCGCTCTGTGACATGACGCGGGCTTATGGCACAGTGTGTAGCCAACCATTATAACAAAGCCCTGCTGCTGCTCAAACACACACACACACACACACACACACACACACACACACACACACACACACACACACGTATCTGTCGTGTCATTACCTCTCGGCTGGTTGGTGCATTTTTTATGAAGGTCCCCAGCAGTGATGTAGAAAATTACACAAACATTGTTAAGCTGTTGGGATCAGTGTGTGTGTGTGTCAGTTATTGAGATGTATGTGTTGAGCGCACGAGCATGTGTATGTGTGTGTGTGTGTGTGTGTGTGTGTGTTTGAGTGGTTGTGTGTTTCACAGTCAAATCCTTCGTTTGAAGTGGAAGTCGTAATTAAGTCTGTTTTTCGGTAAAGCCGAGGCGTTAAGCATTTCTCCATCTCTCTCCTCATTTCTGATGTCCAGCAGCTTCTGTTCTGTTCACTGATGGATTCACCGCTGACGTGAGGAAGAACACGCTCAGGAACGTGTGAGTGTGAGTGGAGTGACCACCACCCCATCCCAGCGCAGGGTTTTATCAGTCACACTGCAGCTCATCCCTTCACTTCCCACCGTTACGGCTTCCAATCGATTCACTGTGTCCCGGACCTTTCATCCATTCAGACTTTCAAAGTTGTGAAAGAAGATGAAATAACGTCAGGAGCGCGGATTAGCTAACCCTTCACGCGGCTGAGGTGATGAAGTTGCTCTGACCTTTCTGTTACATTAACATTTGCCAGACTTAAAGCCGCTTCTTCACTCCATGCAAATCAGGACCTTAAAACTGTGTACATTTGCATCATCATTAACGACCTAGAGGACGAGAGAGAGTGAAGAGGCTGAGAAGTGTGTGTGTGTGTGTGTGTGTGTGTGTGGATGCAGAGCATCATTAAGTGATATAACGTCCCGCTGCATCTTCAATTTCACTGACAAAAAAATGGAGGGAAATTTGATCATGAACTTTTACTCAGAGCCACAACAGAACACAGACTGAGTGACCGAATAATTTGACTGTCCACTAAAATACATCACAACCTAAAGACCTGATGAAAAAAAAGTAGACAGAAATGTCGGGCAGTTGACTGGAAATCTAATGACGCTAACGTGTCTTCTTACGTCCGTCGGAAAGGAAGCTGCTGAAGATTTCAGATGTTTGACCATGTAAAGACCTCAACCCTCGACCTGGATCAATTCCTAAATTTAATCAGTCGATCTGATCATCTGATCATCTACAACAATCGCTCCAGAAAATGCTGCTAAACATTCTCTGACCTGGAGATTTCATGCTAATGAGAATCTCAGACGTACACCTAGAGACGTAACACCACCTCCTTATCCACATAGTGACATAACACCACCTCCTCATCCACATAGTGATGTAACACCACCTCCTCATCCACATAGTGACGTAACACCACCTCCTTATCCACATAGTGACGTAACACCACCTCCTCATCCACATAGTGATGTAACACCACCTCCTCATCCACATAGTGACGTAACACCACCTCCTTATCCACATAGTGACGTAACACCACCTCCTCATCCACATAGTGATGTAACACCACCTCCTCATCCACATAGTGACGTAACACCACCTCCTTATCCACATAGTGACGTAACACCACCTCCTCATCCACATAGTGATGTAACACCACCTCCTCATCCACATAGTGATGTAACACCACCTCCTCATCCACATAGTGACGTAACACCACCTCCTCATCCACATAGTGACGTAACACCACCTCCTCATCCACATAGTGATGTAACACCACCTCCTCATCCACATAGTGATGTAACACCACCTCCTCATCCACATAGTGACGTAACACCACCTCCTCATCCACATAGTGATGTAACACCACCTCCTCATCCACATAGTGACGTAACACCACCTCCTCATCCACATAGTGACGTAACACCACCTCCTCATCCACATAGTGACATAACACCACCTCCTCATCCACATAGTGATGTAACACCACCTCCTCATCCACATAGTGATGTAACACCACCTCCTCATCCACATAGTGACGTAACACCACCTCCTCATCCACATAGTGACGTAACACCACCTCCACATAGTGACGTAACACCACCTCCTCATCCACAGTGACATAACACCACCTCCTCATCCACATAGTGATGTAACACCACCTCCTCATCCACATAGTGATGTAACACCACCTCCACCTCCACATAGTGACGTAACACCACCTCCTCATCCACATAGTGACGTAACACCACCTCCACCTCCACATAGTGATATAACACCACCTCCTCATCCACATAGTGACATAACACCACCTCCTCATCCACATAGTGACGTAACACCACCTCCACTCCACATAGTGATATAACACCACCTCCTCATCCACATAGTGACATAACACCACCTCCACATAGTAACGTAACACCACCTCCACATAGTGACGTAACACCACCTCCTCATCCACATAGTGACGTTAACACCACCTCCTCATCCACATAATGACGTAACACCACCTCCACATAGTGACGTAACACCACCTCCTATCCACATAGTGACGTAACACCACCTCCTCATCCACATAGTGACGTAACACCACCTCCACATAGTGACGTAACACCACCTCCTCATCCACAGTGACATAACACCACCTCCTCATCCACATAGTGATGTAACACCACCTCCTCATCCACATAGTGATGTAACACCACCTCCACCTCCACATAGTGACGTAACACCACCTCCTCATCCACATAGTGACGTAACACCACCTCCACCTCCACATAGTGATATAACACCACCTCCTCATCCACATAGTGACATAACACCACCTCCTCATCCACATAGTGACGTAACACCACCTCCACCTCCACATAGTGATATAACACCACCTCCTCATCCACATAGTGACATAACACCACCTCCACATAGTAACGTAACACCACCTCCACATAGTGACGTAACACCACCTCCTTATCCACATAGTGATGTTACACCACCTCCTCATCCACATAATGACGTAACACCACCTCCACATAGTGACGTAACACCACCTCCTTATCCACATAGTGACGTTACACCACCTCCTCATCCACATAGTGACGTAACACCACCTCCACATAGTGATGTAACACCACCTCCACATAGTGACGGAACACCACCTCCATATAGTTACATAACACCACCTTCACATAGTGACATAAAACCACCTCCACACAGTGATTTAACACCACCTCCACCTAGTGATATAAGACCACTTCCACATAATGACGTAACACCACCTCCTCATCCACATCGTGACGTAACACCACCTCCTCATCCACATAGTGACATAACACCACCTTCACATAGTGGTGTAACACCACCTCCACATAATGACATAACACCACCTCCACATAGTAACGTAACACCACCTCCACATAGTGAAGTAACACCCCCTCCACCTAGTGAAGTAACACCACCTCCACATAGTGACATAACACCACCTTCACATAGTGACATAACACCACCTCCACATAGTGGCGTAGCACCACCTCCACATAGTGATGTAGAACCTCCTCCACATAGTGATGTAGAACCTCCACATAGTGACGTAACACCACCTCCACCTAGTGACATAACACCACCTCCACATAGTGACGTAACACCACCTCCACCTAGTGACGTAACACCACCTCCACCTAGTGACGTAACACCACCTCCACATAGTGACGTAACACCACCTCCACATAGTGACGTAACACCAACTGCTACTACATATAACCTACATGTGGAAATAAAATAATTATGTTATGAAATAAACAAAATTGTGTAAAAAATGTGGAGAAAAAAAATCTATAATATATGAATAGCATATATTAAAATCATGTAAGTAAAAATAAAAACATTGCCATAAACAGGAAAATAAATGAATCATGGAAAAACAATAATGTAAATGATTTACATATTAAAATCCAATCAGAAAACAAAAAGACATGAAACACTGCAATTAAAATCCTGATGTGAAGTGGACCTGCTCTAATCTGTCTTAATGAAAACTCGTGAGCGTGTGTGTGTGTGTGTGTGTGTGTGTGTGTGTGTGTATGTATGATGAGTGTGTGTGTGATGAGTGTGTGTGTGTGTGTGTGTGTAATGAGTGTGTGTGTGGGTGTGTGTGTGTGTGTGTGTGTGTGTGTGTGTGCGTGTGTGTGATGAACATGATCTCTGTCTGGGGTAAAATTCCTCCATGGCAACAGCTGGGCTCACTGTGACAACACCCTGTCGATGTTGTGCTAACACGCCGGTAGCCGTGGCAACACCGCCATGACACCATGGCAACAGAGCCGCTTGACAGAGATAAGCGGGATGGTTAGCGCTGCAGACATTTCAATTCATCAACTCCTCTCTCTCTCTCTTTCTCTCTCTCTCTCTCTCTCTCTCTCTCTCTCTCTCTCTCTTTCTTTCTCTCTCTCTCTCTTTTTCTCCTTTAACGTTTCTGTCAGTAAAACCAGAAAACTCAACTATGAGAGATAATGTCGTAAAGATGACGGCTTTCTGTTTGTTTTTGGGTTTTTTTCATTTCCATGAGATATTCCCTCTGTCTCTTGTTTGTCCCTTTATGTCGCTCGCTCATTAGAGCTCATTTTCGTACGCTCGCTCTGTCGTCAGGGGGCTAATCGGTTTCCGACGCGCAGCCTCTTCTTTTGTTTATCCTCTGCTACGACTTCATTAACACGCTATCTGATGCGTCAAATGTATAATTGAATAAATAAATAAAAAAAAGACATTATAGGGAGAGCTAAAAAAAATATAAATGCTTTTCTTTGTCTTCCTAAAGTCTCAGAATCTGTGAAATAAATAAAAATGTAAATAAATCTTTCTTTCTATTAATCCTCCATTTATCACTTTACTTCCTGTTTCACTCTGCTGATGTTTCAAGAGGCGGGTCATGTGCAACGAGATGCTTCCCTAAGCTACTGTTATAAAATATTGCTCACCTGTTGCTTCGTGGCTCGCTAGCATGAACAAGCTAACCAGCACTTCTGTAATTCCTAGCATCACATCAGCTGCTACTTCCATAATAACTCTATTTGACTGATAATAACACTGACCAGATGTGTTAGCAGAACATTTCAGATATTCTGGGAGAAACCATGTTTCAGGAAGTGGGGGGAGGGGAGAGGTTTCAGGGTCTCACACCTGAGCGGTCAGCATGCTAAGGGTCAGAGTCGTTGCTTCAGCAGGACTCGGGGAACCTTCTGGGGAAAACCCTACAGGACTGTGTACTGACTTCCTGCTACAGCGTTAGCATTAGCGTTAGCGCTAACTTGCACCCTGTTAGTGCACTACTGCAGAAATCTGCCATGCTGAAATCACGTCATTTACACACATCTACACTACATCAACACAATCAGTACAAACCTACACTCACTGCAACATGTCTTGTTTGTGCAGTTATCCAATCAGCCAATCAGGTGAGGGCAGAGTCATGCAGAGGCGCAAGTAAGTACTCCCTCCTTTATCTCATGTTTTTATTTACAGTGGGTTGATGATTACTTTTGAGGAAAAAAAATCATGTCTTGTTCAAATCTGTTGTGACAAATAACAAGTGTCCTTTACGCCCTGAGAAATAAAACAGAACTGAAGAAGGGTGTACTTACTTATGCTCTTTGCATTTCGAGAGTGGGGGGTGAGGGGGTGAGGGGATGCACTTACTTTTTCTGCATGAGCTTCAGTTGAAGTTCACGTCAAATGTGATCTGAAGTCACTAGAGGTGTTGATGAGAGAGGTTTGATCTGACGGGAAGCTCATGCTAGCAAGCAAACACGCTAACTCAAACAACCATTCAGCACATCAGCAGGAAAACATCTCACCACATCAGGTTCTTCTCCTGGCAGCAAAGTAATCTGAATCTATCTGAGGAATCAGACTTTATGTGAGGAATCATACTCTATCTGAGGAATCATACTATATCTAAGGAATCATACTCTATCTGAGGAATCAGACTCTGTCTGAGGAATCAGACTCTATCTGAGGAATCAGACCCTATCTGAGGAATCATACTCTATCTGAGGAATCATATTGTATCTGAGGAATCAGACTCTATCTGAGGAATCAGACTCTATCTGAGGAATCATACTCTATCTGAGGAATCATACTATATCTAAGGAATCATACTCAATCTGAGGAATCATACTCTATTTGAGGAATCAGACTCTCTCTGAGGAATCAGACTCTATCTGAGGAATCATACTCTATTTGAGGACTCACACTCTCTCTGAGGAATCACACTCTACATGAAGAATCAGACTCTATCTGAGGAATCAGATTCTATCTGAGGAATCACACTCTCTCTGAGGAATCAGACTCTATTTGAGGAATCACACTCTCTCTGAGGAATCATACTCTATCTGAGGAATCAGACAATATCTGAGGAATCATACTTTACCTGAGGAATCAGACTCTATCTGAGGAATCAGACTCTATCTGAGGAATCACACTCTCTCTGAGGAATCAGACTCTATCTAAGAAATCAGACTCTATTTAAGGAATCATATTCTATCTGAGGAATCATGCTCTATCTCAGGAATCACACTCTCTCTGAGGAATCCTACTCTATCTGAGGATTCATATTCTATCTGAGGAATCAGACTCTGTTTGAGGAATCATACTCTATTTGAGGAATCATACTCTCTCTGAGGAATCAGACTCTATCTGAGGGATCATACTCTATCTGAGGAATCATACTCTCTCTGAGGAATCATACTCTATTTGAGGACTCACACTCTCTCTGAGGAATCACACTCTACATGAAGAATCAGACTCTATCTGAGGAATCAGATTCTATCTGAGGAATCACACTCTCTCTGAGGAATCAGACTCTATTTGAGGAATCACACTCTCTCTGAGGAATCATACTCTATCTGAGGAATCAGACAATATCTGAGGAATCATACTTTACCTGAGGAATCAGACTCTATCTGAGGAATCAGACTCTATCTGAGGAATCACACTCTCTCTGAGGAATCAGACTCTATCTAAGAAATCAGACTCTATTTAAGGAATCATATTCTATCTGAGGAATCATGCTCTATCTCAGGAATCACACTCTCTCTGAGGAATCCTACTCTATCTGAGGATTCATATTCTATCTGAGGAATCAGACTCTGTTTGAGGAATCATACTCTATTTGAGGAATCATACTCTCTCTGAGGAATCAGACTCTATCTGAGGGATCATACTCTATCTGAGGAATCAGACTCTATCCAAGCAATCATACCCTATCTGAGGAATCATACTCTCTCTGAGGAATCATACTCTATCTGAGGAATCTGACTATCTGAGGAATCTGACTCTATCTGAGGAATCTCACTCTATCTGAGGAATCAGATTCTAGATCTTTATTTCAGAAACTCACTGTATTAAATGAATTATATACAAATCCTCAGCAGTGTAGTGTGTCATAAGACCAGTGTGTATCTTCAGGGTTCTCCTCCTGGTGATTGATGTAGAGAACCTCTGTGAGAACCTCTGAGAACCTCTGTAAGAACCTATGTGAGGACCTCTGTGAGAACCTCTCCAGTGTGTGTTTCCACTGGTCTGTGTGCTCCGTTCTGCTCCCTGCGCTCTGGAGCTCTTTAGACTGTGTGACAAAGAGCTGCAGTATCAAGAGTCATCATTCAGGAGCAAACGAGCGGAGGAAGCCAAGAGACAAATTACTGCTGATTTCAGCTGACATCATAATTACAACATTTAACCTGAGGGGCACGTCCCAAACATGGCTGTGTCAGCTGCACCGACGCGCCGCCTTGTACATGTCCAAATATTTAAACCGCTCAAGATGATGTGGAGCGTTTCTCTTTCGGCAGCAGCACATCATCACTCTCATCATCATCATCATCATCATCATCATCATACTGCTGCTGCTGGAAGTCAAAAGTCCTTCACTGCTCCATTACCTCAATCATCTGAACCATCTGAAGAGAACAGCTCCTTCACAAACACCACACCAACATGCTGCTTTATTAAACTGCAACGAGTCAAAATTCAAAGACAAAACGTACGAATAAACATAACAAAACTTCACGTGGAGCTAAATGATGAAATTACTTTGACTCTAAAGCTGTTTTTGTTTTCTTCCTGCTCTTATGTGTGACGTACAGCGGTCTGATCTAATCTAATCACAGAAAATCATCCTGTAAAATATTCTTTACAATGAGCAAGAGTCTGATCTGCTTCTCAGCTCGTTATGTTTGAATCTGATTCAGTGCTAGTCACAGCCTCACGTTAGACAGCGCTAGGCTCGGGCAGCTGGAGAGTCCAATCTCTGAGGAAATGTCTCGTGTTAAACCGAGAATTAGAGCTACTCGCTTAATAGCTAGCTCACTGTCTGGACTCAACACTCCTTGATTCTTAGATCAGACTCTCACTCGGGTTTTAGATCAGATCTCACTCGGATTAGATCAGACTCTCACTCGGATTGTAGATCAGACTCTCACTCGGATTTTAGATCAGACTCTCACTCGATTGTAGATCAGACTCTCACTCGGATTTTAGATCAGACTCTCACTCGGATTTTAGATCAGACTCTCACTCGGATTGTAGATCAGACTCTCACTGGATTTTAGATCAGACTCTCACTCGGGTTTTAGATCAGACTCTCACTCGGATTGTAGATCAGACTCTCACTTGGATTTTAGATCAGACTCTCACTCGGGTTTTAGATCAGACGTCTCACTCGGATTGTAGATCAGACTCTCACTTGGATTGTAGATCAGACTCTCACTCGGGTTTTAGATCAGAGTCTCACTCGGATTTTAGATCAGACTCTCACTCGGGTTTTAGATCAGAGTCTCACACGGATTGTAGATCAGACTCTTTCTCTGATTTTTGTGATATTCCTGCCCAGCCCATTACTGACCCATCATACTTTACATCAGACTCTCAGACGGATTTAAGATCAAACTCTCACTTGGATTTTAGATCAGACTCTCACTCAGATTACAGATCAGACTCTTCCTCGGATTATTGATCAGACTCTCACTTGTATTATAGATCAGACCCTCACGTGTCAGTGGTTTTGGACTCTGAGTTAAACAGATGAACAGATGAAACAGTTAAACGCTGGTGTTGTTTCATTCATCACTCCTCTGTGGTTCTGGAGCAGATTGGTGAAGTTCAGCTCTCAAAATGGTGGCACCTCTCTCTCACACACACACTCACATGCACACACACACACACACACACACACACACACACACACACACAAAACATGAACTGTGTTCTCCTTAAATGGAATACAGCTCTCCCCCTCTCTCCTCGCTCTGATCCTCTTGTGAGCATGTCAGTGTGTGTGTGTGTGTGTGTGTGTGTGTGTGTGTGTGTGTGTGTGTGTGTGTGTGCGCGCGTGCGTGTGTGTTGTGTGGTTTATACTGCACACTTCCCACGCTCACTTGGACTCTAACTTGCATAAGAGGGCCTCACCTCAAACACACACACACACACACACACACACACACACACACACACACACACCTCCTCCTCTCTTTATCTCACGGCCTCCGAACACATCAAACAGAAACGGATTTCAAAATGGCCGACATTTTGTTCTGAAATTTGGAAAATTTCTACTAGAGCTGAAAAAAGGAAATAAAAAGAGAGTAATTTCTACGTTGTGTTCATTCATCGGAAACAATAAAACAACTTTTTATTTATATATTACATTCAAATGGGAAAAAATCCAAACATGATTAAAAGATGTTCTTTAATAAGTTGATATGTACAGTATAAAAAAAAATCAGGGCATCACTGAGCTCCTGGACAGTCTGTGGTGCTACTCAGTGACTCTGGGTGCTCTGATACATAACGCCCCAGAGGTTCTTGCTTGGATCCAGAGGAATGTAAGGGTCAGCCAATTACAGCAGTGCCTTCAGCTGCCTCCACAGTCTGGCCCAGACTCTCACTTGGATTTCAGATCAGACTCTCACTCGGACTTCAGATCAGACTCTCACTCGGATTTTAGATCAAACTCTCACTCGGATTTCAGATCGGACTCTCACTCGGATTTCAGATCGGACTCTCACTCGGATTTCAGATCGGACTCTCACTCGGATTTCAGATCGGACTCTCACTCGGACTTCAGATCGGACTCTCACTCGGATTTCAGATCGGACTCTCACTCGGATTTCAGATCGGACTCTCACTCGGACTTCAGATCGGACTCTCACTCGGATTTCAGATCGGACTCTCACTCGGATTTCAGATCGGACTCTCACTCGGATTTCAGATCGGACTCTCACTCGGACTTCAGATCAGACTCTCACTCGGATTTTAGATCAAACTCTCACTCGGATTTTAGATTGGTCTCTGTCTCAGATTTTAGATCAGACTTCCTCCAGAAACATCCAGACACTGCCTCCACACTCTGGCCACATGAGGCTGGGCATCGTATTGTCATGCTCCAGGAGGAACCCAGGGTCCACTGCATCAGTGTAAGCTCTAAGGGTTTCATCCTAACAGCAGTGAGTATACTGATGGCTAGTACGTGAAGGTCAGTGTGATATTCCTGTCCAGACCATCACTGACCCAGCGCCAAACCGGGCATGCTGGATGATGTTTCAGGCAGCAGAACCTTACTCATACTCCAGATGTGTTCAGTGTGAACCTGTGCTTCTCCATGAAGAGAACAGAGCTCCAGCACTGGACCTTCCAGTTCAGGTGTTCTCTTGTATATGCTAATCTGGACTGTGGTCAAGGCTCCCACTACAGGATGTCAAGTCCTCATGCTACCCTCATGGAGTCATCAGAAAGGACATGGGTGTGTCCTGGAGGAGCTGGACTTCCTTTGCAACCTTATTAGGTTTCAGGTTTTGCCTCATGCTACAAGAGACCTAACAAAACACTGAACAAATCAGACAGGAAGGACAAGGAGAGGGCAGCTGTCTGTGGTCAGCTCCTGCAGTTGTCATGTTGTCATGGGGTTGGAGGTTGTCTTGTTGTCCACTCTCCAGGTCACCTGTTGTCACTTTCATTTGCACCGAAGCAGTGAAACTGATTCACAATCACTGACTGGACAAAGTGACCAGATGTTCTGCTCCATATACACAGCAGAATGTTCAGATTTTCTTTTTAAATGTTTCCAATTGTTTTCACACAAAACTAGAAAATTATTATTCATTTTCCATATCATTTTTATAAGAGAATTATTAATAATAATAATAATAATAATAATAATAATAATAATAATAATAATAATAATAATAAAGTGCACATTTCCCTGCTGTGGGATGAATAAAGGATCATCTTATCTTATCTTTTTAATAAGAACTCTTATTAAAGATTGTAACAGTTCTATATGTAAAGTTAAATTACTTTAATTTTTTTTTTTTAGATTTTAAATTTTTTTCTATTTTCACCGCAAAAAGGTCTAGCTATCAAATATCCGTGTCAGCGTGAACACTTCAGCCTGTAACTCGACCTCATCGTTTAACTCGGTTAAATCATCTCCATCTTCTTCCGCAGCTGCGCTATTTTTATCCCTTTAAGGCCAGGTTTTAATCTTGAAGCTTACGGATGAAATATTCAGCGTCCGATAAAACCCCAGATTCCAGCCTGAGGCGGTGCGAGGAGTGGACTGGAGCTGTCACTCACACCCGAGCTCCCACACCTTCTCTCGCATGTTAAAACCCTGGAGTGATTTTCTGTGGGATTCACAGCACCGCCTGTAATACGGAGATATTAAATCATCTCTACACCTTCTCCAGTGTCTCGTCAGCACGAGACAGACAGGTGAGGGGAGACGGGTTTGTATCTGCTTCGACCTTCTACTGGATGTACACTATATTGGCAAAGGTTTTGGGACACCCCTCCAGTTTTTCAGGGGTTAGGCTCAGCCCCTTAGTTCCAGTGAAAGGAACTCTTAATGCTTCAGCATACCAAGACATTTTGGACAATTTCATGCTCCCAACTTTGTGTGAACAGTTTGGGGATGACCCCTTCCTGTTCCAACATGACTGCACACCAGTGACCAAAGCAAGGTCCATAAAGACATGGATGAGTGAGTTTGGTGTGGAGGAACTTGACTGGCCTGCACAGAGTCCTGACCTCAACCCCATAGAACACCTTTGGGATGAATTAGAGCAGAGACTGCGAGCCAGGCCTTCTCGTCCAACGGTCAAAAATTCCCATAGACACACTCCTAAACCTCGTGGAAAGACTTCCCAGAAGAGTTGAAGCTATTATAGCTGCAAAGGGCAGGACAACTCCATATTACATTCATGTGCGTGTAAAGGCAGACGTCCCAAAACTTTTGGCAATATAGTGTATGAAGAGCTGAATGCTAATAAATCTAAATCTTCAGGAAGTGATGTTTGAACACTAGATGGCGGGTGCAGTGGTAGCTCAAGTGGTTAAGGCTCTGGGTCGTTGACCGGAAGATTGGAGTTCAAGCCCCCGCATGCCAAGCTGCCACCATTGGGCCCTTGAGCAAGACCCTCAACCCACCCCACTCCAGGGGCGCTGCATCATGGCTGACCTTGAGCTCTGACCCCAACCCCCAAGGATGAGATATGCAAAGAAAGAATTTGACTGTGCAGTAATGTATATGTGACAAATAAAGACAACTTAACTTAAAGGATGAGGACTCGGCTGTGGATTAGTTTCCTGTAACAGCGAGCCCTGGGTCTCATTTCCTCCTCACACAGACAGGATGCCAGCTTTCTTTCTGTTGGTGTTTGTTTTGGTTCCTCTGATTGGTTCTGATCGTCTTCCCGAGCCCCGTGACATGACGCCAAAAGACCCTCGAATCTCAGAGCAACAGCATATCACACTATTTTTAATCACACACACTCCAGGCAGGCAACATCGTGTGTGAGTGTGTGTGTGTAAATGTTTTAAATCTAGATGAGCTAAATCTATAAGCCTGACAGGTCTGATGATAAATGCTGGACGTTACGGCTCTCTGACCGTCTGATTTATTCCAATTAAATGACCTTTGTGTGTCTGAGACTCAACTTCTTTCCCTGAACAGCAAACTGAACTCCGCCTGAGCTGCGCCGAAGGTTCCGGCTGCAAATCAGGGCCTGATCTTTAGACTCTGGATGCTACACACACACACACACACACACACACACACACACACACACACACACACACACACACACACACACACACACACACACACAAGGTCAGTGTGACCCTGGTGCATCTGTTTCTGCTCTTCTGCGTCCTCGCTGGTGGGATGAGACGCAGCAGCAGCAGCAGGCAAGCGCACATTAAAACCTTCTGCACTCTCCCTACGTCACACCAACACTCAGCCAACACACACATCTATTTCATCATCTGTGTGTGTGTGTGTGTGTATGTGTGTGTGTGTGTTATCAGGAGCAGCATCACTACTCACAGTATCAGTAATAATAATAATTCCACTTGCTGTTGATAATGAATTCTCGAGTCACAGGGTTCTCCATCTCCGTATATGTTATCGTTTCTATGGTAACCGCTCGTTTGCAGGGATCTGTACCGAGCACGTTCCACATTAAGGCGTGGAATCGTTGATAAGGAGAAGTCTGTAAGGTGACAGCGAAATCTCGGCTGTACAATTATTTTGTGGTTATTTTACACATTTCTCCTGTAACCTCTTACATAATTAAAAAGAGCAGCACATGGTTTCACAGAAAATCGAGAGAAAACTAGTGCTGGAGGTGAAATCTGCAGTCCAGTCAGCATCAACAAGTGTGCTGGAACAGGTAGGAAAAATCCAGGAAGTGGCTGGAAATAAGGGTCAGAGTTCAGCCCTTTGGGGGAGTAGACGCTGTTGTGACGCTGGCCTGTGTACTTTGTGTTCATCTGCAGGAGGTCTGTTAGTTTGTACGTCAGAAATGTTTCCGCTGTCACCGCGAGCGATGTCATGATGTGAATATACAGTAAGCGCAGAAGGGAAAAACGCTTTGAGACGCAGGGCAGGTTACGCGCAGAGCGATATCGCCCCCTCACTGTTTACACCAGAACTGCCTGACAGCCCGTGTAGTGTTAAATTAACGACTGCGTCAGCCATCTTGTGTGTATACGTCGGGAAAAAAAAAAAAGAAAAAGAAATTCTTCTCACTACACACTCTGAAATAAAACCTGTTCGTCTCCGCTCAGACGTGGCGCGGTGGTAGACGGAGGACAAGGAGGACTTGATTGCTGTGGATGAATTAAAAGCGAGGATAATTAGGAATGCGGCACGGCGAGCGCTGACTCACTCCTGCACAGTGTGTTTGTGGAGCTCGCTCGCTTAGCGCAGGGTCTGATTAACCTCCCTTTTACAACCTGAAGGTTATTTTTGCTCCTGACTGGGATTTCCTAACGCTAATGCTAAACTCTTTCAGCTCGGTAGCCCTGAATCCAAACAGCTTGCAGCTTCTTTTCATCAGTATCTTATTTATTTCTTTATTAATAGTTCTACCGTTCATCTGCTAGCGGCGTCACTACTAAGATCCCTTTCAAATAAATATCACGTTACATTCCTTTCTTTTTTTTCCTCCTGTAAATGATGGCACTTATGCATAATTATAGTGATTCTCTTATTATAAAGAGCTTTTTATGGACAGGGAGTTTTGGTAAGAGCGAGTGAGCAATGCGCTGTGAGTTGAGAAGAGTCACAGCCCTCGGTACAAACGCTTCTGAGTCATAAGAAGCGGCGAGTCCTGAGCTTTCTGCAATAACACTAACACCACTTACGCAAAAGCACAGGAAACACAGAAAACTATCAGAAAGTTTGCGCTGGGAAAAAGTTCCTCGTGCTCAGACTCCGCTTTTTAACGTCACCCGAGAGAGTTTCCTTCGGTAGAAAGCAGACTGAAGGCAGTAGCGCTGTAAGACTGAGACGCAGACGATGAGACCATTGCTTATGATCGAGATCTGAGAATCAATCGTGTGATAAATCCCCCAGGCCCAGCTGTACTGATCACATTTTTCGATATATAGCGCTGTTTAGGAGCACTTGATCCAGCACAGTGTGCTATTTACAGTGTATTATGTTTAATGAAGCTATGAGATGCTAAATAGGGGTCAGAAAAAATTTTAATATGTGGCCATGATGTAGTAGATATCTGCCCCATCTGCTACGCTTACACCTAACTGAGACATGCCTCCGTTTTGTCCAGGCTCCCCCCCCCTGCAGGTACGTCTGGAATCCCAGTTTCCGTGTGTGATTTCTATTTGAAGCTCCTCGTGACAGAATGACTCTAGTTATGAGCCATGATGAAGAGCAGGACTTCTAAACACCTCGCCGTCAGCAAACTCCAACTCCATATCACTTACATAATTTGGAGATAATAAAATCCACCGTAAACGTTGGTCAATATCCAAAATCCAATCTATCACCCATGACAGCGGTTTGCGGCGCCCCAAATCTAATCAGCGTGCTGTCAAGCCTCCGCTGCTGGTGTTAGTCTGGGTGTGGTGTAAATCTCTGCACTATCAGGGGCTCCTGTTTCTCTGGCACCTGACCATAAACACACACACACACACACACACACACACACACACACACACACACACACACACACACACATCTACATGTTCCAGATGTGCCATGACATCGGTGTGTACGATAATAAACAGAAAAAAAAAATCTTATTAAAGGATCTGATTTCTTGTTCATTCTGTTCCCCCACACAAAACACACACACACACACACACACACACACACACACACAGCTTTAAGAGGTTAGGTTAGCGCTTTCCTCCAGATGAATTAGCCACTGGGTCTTTGCTTATGTAATATTTATAAAAGCCGCGTCGGGACAAAAAAACTGAAGGCCGAGTTGCTCGGCTCCCCAAAAGCCGCTTTCTCTCTTTTATTTCTGGACTTTTCCGTCACTCCTCTCTCGTCTCTCACACAGAACACAGAGCTGCGATTTACACCCAGTGACCTGATTCAGTCCTGAACTAAAACCACCAATCTTCATCTCCATTCTCCTACTGCTGCTCCGAGACGAGGGGATCAAAAGAGAGAGAGAGAGAGAGAGAGAGAGAGAGAGAGAGAGAGAGAGGGGAGAGAGAAAAGAGAGAGAGAGAGAGAGACGGCAAAAAAATCGAGGAAGGTAAAGAAGGAAAGTGAACGAGTCAAATAGAGAGACAGAAAGAGACAAACAGCACAGGGATGGAAAAAAAAACAGATAAAGATGTAGAGGGAGACAGATAGACACAGGCAGAAATGAAAAGGGGGGGGGAAAAAATACAAAGAGAGAGACAGATGGAAAAGAGAGAAAAAGGAGAAAAAAGAGACACAACAAGAGATAGATACAGGCAGATAAAGAGAGAGACCCAGAGTGAGACAGACAGTGAGAGAGAGAGAGAGAGAGAGAGAGAGAGAGAGAGAGAGAGAGAGAGATAGTGAGAGATAGAGAGAGAGAGAGGTTTCAGAACAAAAGAGACAAAGTATGGAGAGACAGAGCAAGAGAGATGGACTGAGAGCTGAGAGTGAGACAGACAGACTGACAGACAGACTGACAGACAGACAGACAGACAGACCAGGGCAGACAGACAGA
>JAUCMX010000025.1:631374-648530 GCA_033459395.1 Hemibagrus guttatus | reverse complement strand
AAGAAACGACGCAACGTGACCTCAGAGTTCATCAGCTCAGCTCAGCGCTGCGAGAACAAACTCCAGCAGGTTTTTTATTGCGAATGTAGGTGTGTGTCTCTGGAACAACTTCAGGCTGAACAACTTCACAAGTTATGATACAGCCCCTTGGCCCTTGGAAACCCAGGGCGTTAAGGAAAAGTGCTGAGAAGATCACTTTGGACCCCTCGCCCAGCCCACTCTCAGCCTTCTGGTCAGCACTGCAGGGCACTGACCACCAGAACAGCCAGGAACAAGAACAGTTTCCGTTCTGTTACATCACACTGTATTGCGTTCCATTATGTTACCTTACGTTGTGTTACACTGTCACATTAATCACTGTACACCAACCAGGCATTACATTATGACCACCTGCCTAATATGGTCCCCATTTTATACACACTGTGTATTCTGACACCTTTCTATCAGAACCAGCATTAGCTTCTTCAGCAATGTGAGCAACAGTAGCTCGTCTCTTGGATCGGGCCAGCCTTCGCTCCCCACGTGCATCAATGAGCCTTAGCTGCCCATGACCCTGTCGCCGGGTCACCACTGTTCCACCACTTTTGATAGATACTGACCACTGCAGACCGGGAACACCCCACAAGAGCTGCAGTTTTGGAGATGTTCTGATCCAGTGGTCTAGCCATCACAATTTGTTCCTTGTCAAACTCGCTCAAATCCTTACGCTTGTCCATTTTTCCTGCTTCTAACACATCAACTTTGAGGACAAAATGTTCATTTCAAATCATTTTAAGTCACCTTGCCTTGATATTAGCCTTTTTCTTTTTCCTTTTCGTTAGCTGCTATCCCTGTCCTGCTGTAACTCTGCAAATTTCCCTGCTGTGGTACGAATAAAGGCTTATCTGATCTTATCTTTTACGTTGCGCTATGATGACTAGTTAGTCTCTAGTTTAGACTAATCAGATTGCTAATCTTTCACAGAAACCTTCAAATCGTTGCACATCCTATTAGCTGCTTTGCATCAAAATACAAAACTTTGTAAAAATACAGTACATAAATATGAAAATCGACCCTCCCTAGCTTCCCTCCCTAGTTTGAGCTCAGGTTTACTTCCTACACGCCCCCTAGTGGCCATTCCGCCAGCAGACTGGTCAGATATTTTATTCTAAACAAACTGAATGTTTTCCTCATGAGTGTGTTCTCAGATTAATCAGGACGCTGTCAGCTCTCACTGTGTGAAACGCCGTATTCTGTGTCGAGCCGCGAGGGCTGAAAGGGGACGTGTGATAACCTCCTGCTGTGTAAACCATTCACGCTCTCCATAAAGACGGCTGAGCATGGATCAAATGGACAGCAACACTACGGCATTATTCAGAGAAGATCATCTTCTACAGGTCCAGGAACGTTTCCATCAGAAAGCAGGGGTTCGTGCTGTAACACACCTACTGCTTTCCTGCTGGAAAATATTCAGAGCCAGAAATCTACTGAAACAAGGTCACTTTCACTTATTATAATAATCAGAGATCACACACACACACACACACACTGGTCTGGAGCTACCAGTAGATCATCAAACCATGTGAACAGGCGAAACAGACTGGTGTCATTTGATGTGTAAGCCATATGGATGGACATTTGGAGGCCTCAGAAGGAGGCTGTAGTCAGTAACACCAGGTCATGCAAAGACTTCCACAACAGCAGAGGGCTTCTTGCTCTGAGCTCACACTTCCTGTTCCTCAGTCTCTTCCTGTTTCGAACAATTCCAGGACTCTTTCACACACCAGCTAACAGCGAGCTCTTGCCAGTTCCTTCACTGAGTAAGCTGTGAGCCGTGGTTTTCTCACTGATCACTAGAACTTGCCTTTGGTTTGAAGACTAGGACTTTTTGGTGGTAGAAATCTGGTAGATTTTCTGTGCCATGGCTTCCTGCATGCTTTTATATAATTCATTAAAACTACAGCACACGGGTCCTGAATCTTCACCTGTCAGGACAGTCACTTCTAGAGCATGTTTATGAGAACATCTTAGCTGCTTTGTTTTCTTTCGATACAAAATGTGCATGTTTTTGGCCATCCAATAGAGCAAAACTCTTCCAGAAATAAAAGGCAAGTAAAAACTTCAGGATTTATGATTTCTTGAGCATGCCGTAGGGGGTGGAATCGGCGCCGAGTGCATGGTGATATTACAGGGTTCCCCAGGTCTTTCCTGCAGCCACTGATTCAGCACGGTGTAGAGATTTCCCAGCTCACATGATTTCAGCTCAGCAGGTAAACCCCAGGCTTAGCAGTAGGTGTGTTACAGCAGACAGCTCACCAAACTGTGTTCAAGGTCTATCAAGGACTGAAATCAGAGAACAGAGCAGGCTAAAGAGGTCTGGTGTGTTAGCATTTTTCAGGACGTTGTTTTTTTTTCAACGTGAAATTGCAGAATTCTTTTTATGACAGGATTGAACAGAGTTTTAAGCCTACGAAGATACTTTTTCGTTCTGAGAACATTTTAAGACACTCACTGGGATTAAGGGGCAGTGTGGAGGAGATGATGCTGCCATCTTGTTCTCCTCAGCCCACTTGCTGGAATCCCACTTAGAGAAAGGCTAATGAAGTGTTATACTGGTTTTTAAACCTGAAAGGATTGAAGTCTTAAAGGACTTTTGTAGATGCGAGAGTTTATCTTCTTGCCATAAAATAAAGCTGGCTTCCTGCGATGAGTTTGACTTGAATCAGATCTTCCAAATAAAAAGGAACGTGTCTGTTTATGATGGCTAGATGGCCATGGTTGAAGAGCATTAGGGATGAATAGAGAATAATGAGCGTAGATATGAGTGTTTGAGGTTTGAGGTTGGAAGGGTGTCTTGATCCCTTAGAGAGACCGAGCGTCTGAAATCGTTCGAGGAATAGAGCTTTTGAGATCCTTAAGAATATAGATAGATCATTTTTCAGAGGGGTAGCGCATCTACGATCCTTTACAGAGATAGAGTTCTGCAATCCTTCAGAGAAACAGAACATCTGAGATCCTTTTGAGAGGTACAATGTGTGAAATCCTTCAGACTCAGCATCTGTCAGTCTGCAGAGGGAAAGAGGGACTGCAATGCCTCAGAGACAGGATGGGCCGTGAGTACTGAGAGACCTGTTGGACCACGTAGGTAAGAGGGAAAATTCCCTGAAGCAGGATGATGCTGTTAGAGAGCCTGATGTGCTCTGGCCTTGCTGCGGTGGATACAGCCCAAAATCGCAAATGTGCAGAGTTTTATTTTATATATCTTTTCATCTGAGTTAGCACAACATTTAAAATCAGTGAGTTAAAAGCCTCTGATGTGGTTGTGTGTGGACGGGGTCAGTAAACCGATGTCATCTTACTGAAGCACGCTGATAAATGCTTGTTTTGTTTAGAGCAGAAACAAAGTCAATGCATGTAGCAGGACCGAGCGAGAATCCCCAGCTCTCTAAACTTCTATCTTGTCAAGTCAGAAATGCAAGACTGCAGTGTTTCGTGAGCGTTTTCCTCGACAGTACCGCAAAGCATCGCGTTCTCCGCCAGGAGGTCAAACCGGGAAAACAACCAGAGCCCATGGATCGAAAGCTCTTCATCTGACGCATCGATATCAGTTTATGAGATAAGCAGGAGAACATTTAGTACTCATGGAAGCGTTTGGTGTAGGTGGCACTAAGCTCTGTCAAGTGGAAGGAGAGCAATAGCAATTCACACAGTGTTAACTGGGAAGGCAGTGGACGTGGTCAGACGTGGTCTTTCTCTCACACCTAATTTGATCAGATTGACTCCGTCATCATTTCAGAAAGCGGTTATGGTCATGTAGATTGGTCACGCTTCTCGGGACGGTGATATATTTATATTTTAGAATGTCCTTATAGCAGTGTAAGATCCAGTTTAACTGCTATACTGATGTGTATGAGGAACATGGTGTTAAATATGGAAAAGCAGCTAATTACATATCTAAACATAAAACTGTACAAATCCACACATCGACAAAGAAGCAAACTATTAAAGGTAAGAGCTTGAGGCAACTGTTTAATTACTATGTACCTGTTATCAGGCATAACAGGCTTTTACACTGCGTGCAAAGCTGTTTCCTTAAAGCAGCGTCAATAAAAACGAATGTCAATGTCCTGAGACTTGAAAAGGAATGAATAAATCAGTATGTATGTATGCTTACAGCAGAACTAAGCATCCCAAAGTTTATTATTCTTTCAGTAATTGCACATATCCTTCAAACCAGACGGAGCACAGCACTCAGCCACTCGGCAGACTGATCACGTCTCCGTCTCGCAGCTCGTCGGACCGGTACGTGTAATGCCTCAGGACGTGTGATGTAATTACACCGACGGCTAGTTAAAGTGAATCTGAAAAGGTACATGCTGCTAATTAGGTTGCGTTTCCAAACTTTCTGCTGCTGATCGCATCACGGAGAACCGTGGGGTATTTCATCTTCTGTTCCTGTGATTGATATACAATATGTAATGTGTACGAGACATATTTAAGATGAAGGGACACGCCGAGATTATACCGATTTTACACAATAAAAATCATGATTTTTGCAGCTCTAGTGTATAGCTTTAGTTGATATTTTTTGTTATGTAATGCATGAATGCTATTTCTTTAGTATAGTGTAGCTGTTAAGGAAGATTCTTTTTGTTCGCAATGCCCTCTGCTTTATCATGTTCTGGGTTAATAAGACACTTTATTTTTTTGGTTAATGTTGTTTACTAATATATAAGTTTTCTTTTCTAAATGAATGTTTATGAGTTTCAAACCGTTTTCTTTTTTGGTCGGTGTAATGCGGCGTAATGAGTCTTTGACGGATGATCATTATCCACTTTGGCAAATAAACCTGTTAGAATCTCCTGAGTGAAAAGCTAAGTGTTTGTTCGAAATGGACACAGATCATCAAGTTGGGTTGCATTAAATTAGCATATTATTGGTTGGAATCATTAAACTTGGAGTAGAAGTAAAAAAAAAACCCTCTGTGGTGTGAGGAAAGAGTTTCTGAATCCTTTATGAAATGCTAAATTATTTATAAATGGAAATTATGTGAATATTTTTCAGCTGGACTTAAATTGCTCTTTAAACCCAGTTAAAAAGTTCTTTCCAGAGATTTTATCAATACCAGATCATAGCTTTAACGCCGGAACTGCTCATACTTCCTGATTTCCTTAGTTCTAATCCCTCAAACTAGTAAAACAACAGAAACTGAAAGCAGGTGATTGTTGATTTCAGAAGGAAAAGCGAATCAGTGATGTTCAAAAACAGGTGAAAATGACATCTCATAACGTGTTCATTAAAGAATATCTGTGGATTCCATGAACATAAACGTGTGAAACTATTCACTGTGACAAAAGTGCGTTAATCGAAAACCACGAGGACGAATCAGACGGAGTGGAAAAGGTAGGTATAGTTTGTGAACGGAATTCTGCCCTCTGATTGGACGAGAAGTCGGTCACACAGGATCTACAGGAAGTCCAGCAGGCTGCAGCGGTAGAAGGTGTATTGGTGTGTGTATGAATGCAGCTCTGCTCTCATAGCGCTCCTTACATCCTTTAATCTGGAATTCCTGCGTTCTTCTTCTCCGGCGTGTTTTTAGAGATGGCAAGCTAATCTTTACGCCATGATACGCTATCAGTATATCCAGAATCACGCCGTATGAACGTCCTTCCTCAAAGCAGCGCTGAATGAACTCCGTTTTCTTATAAAGATAAATATAAATGTTTGTTATTTTCTTTAAAAGATTTAAAAATGGTTTAAAGTGAAGGCAGAACTCCATGTACACATGTACAAGAAATACAGTCAGATACACAATTTCCTACTTCCTGTATATCCTGAGTGACAGATGTCTCGTCCAATCAGAGGAAAGAATCCCATTCGCACACTATACCTACGTTTTCCGCTTTGTCTGAATTGTCCTTGTGTTTTTTGCTATGTGATTCTGTTCTGCACTTCTCAACCACTGTACTGTACACATCAATGTTACCAGCTTGCTGACTAGTTTAACTAGTCCCCCCTGCTCCCACACACCAGCCACTGACTCAGTTCCATTCAGTTCATTTGTATAGCACTTTTAACAATGGACGTTGTCTCAAAGCAGCTTTACAGATGTACAGAAACATAGAATAATCTGTTGTTTGTCCTCCTTTTTAGTTCTTTTCGGTGATATTCAGTAATAAAAGCCAATAATTCCCTCAGTAACCATTTCATTAATGTCTGCTTCTCAGCTCCTCTCTACTTCATTTGATCTACATTCTGATGGAATCCTGGAAAAATGTAAACTCTGTGGTCTCGTAACACAAGACGGGAAAAAAAACCCCGTTCTATTCTGAGCGTCTTCAGAAAATCTTCCTTCCCCGTGTAATACCTTTTGATATGCAAAACATGATATGCATGACTATTCCATGGATATGTAAATGACCGCATGATGTCATCTGCACTTCCTCCTGAAAGGACTCAGCAAGACAGGGAGCTGCCTTTCCAACACGGAAATTCCGTTACGTCGTCATGCTTGAGATCTGATTTTCTAAAGCAAACTGAAAAAAACAAAACCCTCTGTCGAATTGCAAAAGCCAACAGTGAACATCTGCACGTTCACTACAAACACTTCAGATGAGTTTGTGTAGGCAGAGGATTATGTGTACTTGAGCTTTGTGTAGAAAGTGGCTCAGCTGCAGAATGAAAGGAGGGAGTGTTCGGTCGCAGGGGGAGCGTTGCCCAATGTTTTGAGTTGCGCTGATGCGTCTTGGAGCACCTCTTAGTGTGATTATGATTCTCGTGACTCTGCTAAAGCGAAGCCCCGACACGTCTGAGCCGTGATGGAGGACGTCGTTTCAGGCAAATGAGGGAATAAATAAATCAGGCCCCTATGAATTATGAAGGCTTCCTCATATATATCCAGCATAGCAAACATCCTTCTTCAAATTACAATCAGAGAAAAAAAATATCACACCCTACGAGGCATGGGGGATCGGTTTGTCATCGCACGTCGCAGCAAAATGAATTTACAGCTAACACGTTCGGCGGCGTAAAATGAAAATGGCAAAGCTGACATCGCGCCATTAAAAAAAGCTCACTACAAAGTCATTAAGAGTTCAGAGCACACTGGGGCTATTTCATCAGCATATAAGAGAAGCAAATCGGGTAAAATGGCTGCATTAGTGTTCGTTTGAAGTCAGTTCCAGTTAAGCTGATGATGAAACCCAGTGACATGGCAGCTGGCAAGATGCTGATGTACTTATGACTGTAAATTATGTGGCTCTGTCACATTAGTGAAAGAATATGAATGCTATAGCGCAGGGGATTCCAGCTAACCTTTGTGAAGATCCAGCTACGTTTCAGTGGTTGTGTTACAGTTCTTGACGAGCGCACACACTCTGAACAGACACCCAGGGTGGCCGAGAAGTGCAAAACACAATAACAAATCCAAAACCACGAGGACGAATCAGATGAAGCGGAAAAGGTAGGTATAGTGTGTGAATGGAATTCTTCCCTCTGACTGGACGAGACATTGGTCACTCAGGATATACAGGAAGTCCAGCGGGCTGCAGCAGTAGAAAGTGGACTGGTGTGTGTATGAACGCAGCTCTGCTCTCATAGCGCTCCTTACATTCCTTTAATCTGGAATAGTTTGGTCTTCCGAACATTCCTGCGTTCTTCAGGTGTGTTTTTAGAGATGGCAAGCTATTCTTTACACCATGATACGCTATCAGTATATCCAAAATCACGCCGTATGAGCGTCCTTCCTCAAAGCAGCGCTGAATGAACTCCGTTTTCTTATAGAGATAAATATATACGTTTGTTATTTTCTTTACAAGATTTAAAGTTGCACTATCAAATAAATATTGGTTTTAAGTGAAGGAAGAACTCCACACATGCAAAGCTAGATACACAATTTCCTACTTCCTGTGTATCCTGAGTGACAGATGTCTTGTCCAATCAGAGGGAAGAATTCCATTCGCTAACCATACCTATCCTTTCAGCTTCATCTGATTCATCCTTGTGTTTTTGGATTTGTTCATTTGTTTTGCACTTCTCGGCCACCGTAGATACCTGTTTAGTCATTTTACTGGACACACATCTCTGTCCAGCAGAAAACGAGAAAAGAAAATAAAGTTTCGAAAAACTCCACAACACTATGAGAACAGGTGAACACAATGAGGTAACAAACCAAGACCCAAAACTAAAACACTAAGGCACTAAGGCACTCACTGCCAGCACTGTAATGTGGGATGGGCCTATGTGATAATAATTTACATAAATCTGCAGGAATAGACAGAGGATTTGATGCAGTGCTTTTTAATACTATACAACTGTGAGAACTGAGGTGTAGCTTCAGGACTTTCCTACAAAATTATCACTGGCACACTTGGTTCAACTTTTCCCTGACGTATCTGTCTCTAAGACTGTGGAGCTTTTACACAGGTATTCCATCATACCCCCTCCACACACACACACACACACACTCTCTGAATTTCCTGCAACAACTTGTTGCCAAAGCCGTCTTGCAACAAACAGAAGAAAGAACGGGAAGCTGACAGGCAGCAGGACGTAGGACTGGCAACCTGACACTGTGTTTGGCACAGATGGCATCACCAATACTGGGTATCTGTCAGAGATCTGAAACAGTGTCTAGTTAAATGTCACAAAGTTGCAGAGCTAAAACATGGCTAAAAAATATCCAGTGTTCAGATTCTCTCTTTACTCACCAGTGTAAATATCTGATTTGTGTCAGCTATGATAAAATAGCTGAGATTTTGGGCCAGGATAAACTAGGCCAGACAAACACTGGGGTATCTGGCAGCACCCCCAAAACTGCCAGCCAGGAACCAACACCTGTTCCTGAGTTTTATGGAGCAGGTCTTCAGCCTCAATTTTTTAGCCTCAATTTTTAGACGGTTCACATTAAAAGTCACCTTTGTGTGTAAAACACTGAACTGGAATGGAAAACTGCTCTTGGTAGTGGAGGCACGCCTTAAAGGACCCCTTCTTGGCTAGTGATCCCATTTCAAGGACACACAATTCTGGTGAATTTCCTATACTGGCAGTAGAAAAGAGAGGCGTACTGAATTGGAAGAAAATTCACAGCACATGCACATCTCAGGTGACCCCAAATGAGGTCAGTTGTGTCGAGTGGCTTTTGCACCGGTCACGCCTTTCAGGACTATCCAGAAATCTAAAGTTTAGCTGCAATATAAATAGATGGGACAACCAGAAAGTGGAACATTTAAAATCTCACCTTCTCAGCCATGGTCATGGCCGCACCTCCATGGACACCCAGGATGGGCATAGCAGTCTGGGAAGAGACAAAGTCCAGCATCTGGGCGATAGCTTCCTGGTCGGTTCCGTCACCATACACAAGGCCATGCAATCGCTGGCGTGCCATGAGCTGGCAAAGGTGAGTGAGCATGCTGCCTGGGTCCGTGTAGTTCACCTGTACAGCCAGCACACTGATGTCCAGTGGTGCTCCGACGCCTGGTGCTGGGCGCAATGCCCGTTCAGGGACACCACGAGTCTCACCCAGAATCACCGCCACACTCAGAGAGGGTGCGCTCTCAGCTGACTGAGACCAGCCCAGCAGAGCCCAGGTCATCAGTGCCAGGCGTACTGCAACTCCCATGATTCTCGGCTTCAGCCCCTGCCAAAAGAGAGTGGAAAACATTACTCTACAATGCTGGCTGGATGGATGGACGGATGGAGAATGGCCAGATACTTAGATATCCACTGAGTAGATTTTAAAAGATTTTGCAAATTGGTAGAAACCAAGTGGATGGATGGATGGATGGATGGATGGATGGATGGATGGATGGATGGGAAGGATGGATGGATGAATGGGAAGGATGGATGGATGAATGGGAAGGATGGATGGATGAATGGGAAGGATGGATGGATGAATGGGAAGGATGGATGGATGAATGGGAAGGATGGATGGGAAGGATGGATGGATGGATGGATGGGAAGGATGGATGGATGGGAAGGATGGATGGATGGATGGATGGATGGATGGGAAGGATGGATGGATGGGAAGGATGGATGGATGGATGGGATGGATGGATGGATGGCATTGACAGCTGGATGGCTTGCTGGCAAGAAAGATAGATGTCTGGCTAGTTGGCTGACCGAGTGGATGGATGGATGGATGGACGGACGGATGGACGGACAGATGGAGAATGGCCAGATACTGAGATATCCACTGAGTAGATTTTAAAACGTTTTGCAAATTGGTAGAAACCAAGTTGGATGGATGGAAGGATGGATGGATGTGTGGGTGGTCGATAAATGGCATTGACAGCTGGATGGCTTTCTGGCAAGAAGGATAGAAGTCTGGCTAGTTGGCTGACCGAGTGGATGGAAGGCAGGATGGATGGATAGATGGATGGATGGATGGATGGATGGATGGACGGACGGATGGAGAATGGCCAGATACTGAGATATCCACTGAGTAGATTTTAAAACGTTTTGCAAATTGGTAGAAACCAAGTTGGATGGATGGATGGATGTGTGGGTGGTCGACAAATGGCATTGACGGCTGGATGGCTTGCTGGCAAGAGGGATGGAAGTCTGGCTAGTTGGCTGACCCTGTGGATGGAAGGACGGGTGGATGGATAGATGGTGGAAAAATGGCATTAATGGCTAGCTGCTGGCAAGATGGATGGAGGTTGGACGGTTGGCTGACCTGATGAATGGATAATGAATGGATCATGTATGGACAGCTAGATAAACATTGAAAGTGACATTAAATGCTTTTGTTAATTACAGTGAAGTGTTACAGACTCATATTACTCAATCTCAGTTACTTTTAAGAACGGCACATTATCAAAAAAGCTTAAAGTGTCTAAAAGCTTCCAGTGATGCACACCGCTCTCTCCTCATCCTATCCATCATACAAAGCTGATAGTTTTTAATTAGCTTTAACTGTTTAATGGGACAGCGGTTCACTTTCCACTAATTAACTAAGATGATTGAGATAGCCAGGGGTAGTCGGATGTGGGTTTAAATGGCCTACTTCTCTGACAAGTGTCATAAATAGTTTATAGCAAGGATATGACTACATTTGTTGCTTCACAGATTCCATATGTCTTGCGTAGCTGTGTGCTGAAGCACAGTAATGACCGGTGACACCGTGCACATAAGGGAAATGCATCATTACTCGGTGACTGAGGAACAGCTTATATAGGGCTAAGTGAAGTGAAAAGCAAAATAAGCTGAGTAATGTGAGACTAACTCATGAGAGTGTTTAAAAAAATAGTTATTAGATTCTTAAAAGCAGCAATTATAGAGTACAAATGAGCAGAAAAAGTCATTCAAATTCCATTGAAGCAAAACTATAGATTTCTCAAACGGCTCAATGAACCACCTGGAAATACCGAAGAAACAATCTGTCTGAAATACATCTTCCACTTCATTAATATGTAATATTTAATAAGTACGTGAATAATTGTAATTAGGCAGATAAGCAGACGTGGATGCTGTTAACACCGAACCTGACAGAACAAATATCAGACAGGAAGCTGAGAGATTTCAAAGAGTATGCTAATACACTAACCTCACTGCAAGTTCTTTATCATAAACTTTATGTAAGTGCTGACGGCTGCAGGGACTGGTGTTACAGCCACTGGAAAGAGATCTAATATCTGAATTGTTGAATAATTGAGCCAGTTGGTTAATAAGTGTGTGACTCCATCACCTGAATGTTCAGCAGCTGCTTCAGGCTCACTCGTGTTCCAGTCGTGTTCTCCATCACTGCAGAACATACTGAACACTGTAGTGATTAAGTGTGTAGATCCAAAGATACTCAACTAGAACTTTTAAACAGTTCATAACGGTCATTAAACGTTTACGATTAAAAAAAAAAAAAAAAACACCTTCACTGCCAGGCAGCTACGATTAAAAATCAAAACAATAGCTGAGAGCTGAAATCTGACCCCACACTGACCACCCACGCTACACCACACTGATCTATTCCTCTTACATCACAGCAATTTGACACAAATTACAATTTTTTATTAATTAAAGAATGCCACCATTAATTAATTAATTAAACTCCTCTGTCCTAAAAATGTCAGAAAACTTACTAACTAAACCCTGACACTGGAGACTCCTTCTGTATATGCTAAATATACATCTCCATGAAGAAACCCACCATATAAACGATTAAACTTTCTTTATAAACAACAACATGGACTTGTAACATGAAACTCAGCTACTTTCAATTCAATTTTATTTGTATAGAGCTTTTAACAATAGACATAGCAGTTTTTCCTCAAAGCAGTTTTACAGAACATAAAAAATATGGTACAAAAGTCCAAGAGTCATGTTAGATAAAATCATCCCTAATGAGCAAGCCTGAGTCGACTCCCTGAGATGGTATGAGGAAGAAACCTTGAGAGGAACCAGACTCAAAAGGGAACCTCATCCTCATTTGGGCAACACTGGAGAGTGTGATTGTAAATCATTATAAACACTGAGAGTGGGATTATAAATCATTATAAACACTGAGAGTGGGATTATAAATCATTATAAACACTGAGAGTGGGATTATAAATCATTATAAACACTGAGAGTGGGATTATAAATCATCATAAACACTGAGAGTGGGATTATAAATCATCATAAACACTGAGAGTGGGATTATAAATCATTATAAACACTGAGAGTGGGATTATAAATCATTATAAACACTGAGCGTGGGATTATAAATCATTATAAACACTGAGAGTGGGATTATAAATCATCATAAACACTGAGAGTGGGATTATAAATCATTATAAACACTGAGAGTGGGATTATAAATCATTATAAACACTGAGCGTGGGATTATAAATCATTATAAACACTGAGAGTGGGATTATAAATCATCATAAACACTGAGAGTGGGATTATAAATCATTATAAACACTGAGAGTGGGATTATAAATCATTATAAACACTGAGCGTGGGATTATAAATCATTATAAACACTGAGAGTGGGATTATAAATCATTATAAACACTGAGAGTGGGATTATAAATCATTATAAACACTGAGAGTGGGATTATAAATCATCATAAACACTGAGAGTGGGATTATAAATCATCATAAACACTGAGAGTGGGATTATAAATCATTATAAACACTGAGCGTGGGATTATAAATCATTATAAACACTGAGAGTGGGATTATAAATCATTATAAACACTGAGAGTGGGATTATAAATCATTATAAACACTGAGAGTGGGATTATAAATCATTATAAACACTGAGAGTGGGATTATAAATCATTATAAACACTGAGAGTGGGGTTATGAATAATATTTCTTTCTACAGTCTGTTGGAGTTGTGTGATGCAGATACAGCATATGTAGAACGTTAGTGTGTGCATTAATTAGGAGGTTATTGTTGTCCTCAAAGTCCACATGGGGTCAGCATCTTCTCTTCGATTTTCCGAATTCTTCATGAATTCTTCAAGAATCCAACTGGAGTTGGTGTGTCTCTGGATTCTTCGGGATACTTGCAGGGTCAGCCTCTTCTCACTGAAGGTCCAAAATCTTCATGGAGCAGAAATGGTATGATGTTGGTATGATGTTTTCATGTTGTTAGGTGTGCACTATGATGTTGGTATGACTGTATGATGTTGGTATGACTGTATGATGTTGGTATGATTGTATGATGTTGGTATGACTGTATGATGTTGGTATGATTGTATGATGTTGGTATGACTGTATGATGTTGGTATGATTGTATGATGTTGGTATGACTGTATGATGTTGGTATGATTGTATGATGTTGGTATGACTGTATGATGTTGGTATGACTGTATGATGTTGGTATGACTGTATGATATGGGTATGATTGTATGATGTTGGTATGACTGTATGATGTTGGTATGATTGTATGATGTTGGTATGACTGTATGATGTTGGTATGATTGTATGATGTTGGTATGACTGTATGATGTGGGTATGATTGTATGATGTTGGTATGACTGTATGATGTTGGTATGACTGTATGATGTGGGTATGATTGTATGATGTTGGTATGACTGTATGATGTTGGTATGATTGTATGATGTTGGAATGACTGTATGATGTGGGTATGATTGTATGATGTTGGTATGATTGTATGATGTTGGTATGACTGTATGATGTTGGTATGATTGTATGATGTGGGTATGATTGTATGATGTTGGTATGACTGTATGATGTTGGTATGATTGTATGATGTTAGTATGATTGTATGATGTTGGTATGACTGTATGATGTGGGTATGATTGTATGATGTTGGTATGACTGTATGATGTTGGTATGATTGTATGATGTTGGTATGACTGTATGATGTGGGTATGATTGTATGATGTTGGTATGACTGTATGATGTTGGTATGATTGTATGATGTTGGTATGACTGTATGATGTTGGTATGATTGTATGATGTTGGTATGACTGTATGATGTTGGTATGATTGTATGATGTTGGTATGATGTTGGTATGACTGTATGATGTTGGTATGATTGTATGATGTTGGTATAACTGTATGATGTTGGTATGACTGTGTGATGTTGGTATGACTGTATGATGTTGGTATGACTGTATGATGTTGGTATGATTGTATGATGTTGGTATGACTGTATGATGTTGGTATGACTGTATGATGTTGGTATGATTGTATGATGTTGGTATGACTGTATGATGTTGGTATGATTGTATGATGTTGGTATGATGTTGGTATGACTGTATGATGTTGGTATGATTGTATGATGTTGGTATGACTGTATGATGTTGGTATGACTGTATGATGTTGGTATGATTGTATGATGTTGGTATGACTGTGTGATGTTGGTATGATTGTATGATGTTGGTATGACTGTATGATGTTGGTATGACTGTATGATGTTGGTATGATTGTATGATGTTGGTATGACTGTATGATGTTGGTATGACTGTATGATGTTGGTATGATTGTATGATGTTGGTATGACTGTGTGATGTTGGTATGATTGTATGATGTTGGTATGACTGTATGATGTTGGTATGACTGTGTGATGTTGGTATGACTGTATGATGTTGGTATGACTGTATGATGTTGGTATGACTGTATGATGTTGGTATGATTGTGTGATGTTGGTATGATTTTGGCATGATGCTGGTATGATGTTAATTGTGCACTAACACCAGGAATGACCCAGCTGTCAGGATTGGCCCCTCACCCTTGCTTCCCCAGTGTGATGTGTGCTGCTGTGGTTTGTTCAGTTCTTTGCATTAAATCTGAGCTTGGTTTTTCACTGCATACTGACAGCACCAACATTCAGTACTATGTGCTTACTGGTTTGGCTGAATTGAGTGGAGGCACTGAAGGAGCTGAAGGTTAAGAGCCTTGCTGAAGGCCAAACAGTTTTTTTTCACTAAGTGCCGAGCTGTCACTGACCTTAGTAAGGTACATATCCCTTCATGAGACTAACGACTTATCAGGATGCGCCCCAGCGGCACCAACAATTACCTAGCAGCTCGCTGTGAACTGAATCCTAAAAAGGCACCAGGATTCTCACCCTGAATACTTTCTATACACTTCAGTGTCTCAAACTGCGGCGTGATCAATTAGACCTTACGTCTCCCAAGCGTAGACACTTTAACAATAAAAACACTTCAGGCCTGACGCAGAGTCTGCTCATTAATGCCAGTCAAAATAATTACTTAATTGGTTTCTTCACATGGTTGTTTGTGGGGTTTAAAAGGTCTTCATGCCTCACTGGACACAGTGGAAATTCAGACACACACTTGCGTTCTCCTGCCTCCAGAACATTCTCATGTAGCAGGCCAAGCTCCGGTCTGTAATTAAGCCGGATGGAGAGCAATCAGAGCCGCGCCCTCGGGCCAGCCCGGAGTCGCTCTTAGCACTTACAGGAACTCTGCATCTCTCTCTTTTTTTCTGTTAGTGTGTGTGTTTTTAAAAGGAAGCTTCTGTAAATCCACAAATGAGGGTAATTGCCTAAAATATGTGAGAGTGTAGTTCCCTGCAAGCTGTTAAGCTAAACCCTGTGTTGTGTTTCAACACCTGCAGTCAGCTTTCCTGATTACAGAAACACCAGTTCTTCATACTCCAACATGTCACACACACACACACACACACACACACACACACACACACATGCACACGCACACACACACACACACACACAGGTATTCTTTCCCCCGCATTAGAATTTCAGCAGTGCAGCAGAGAGCTGCCTCCATGCCAACGTGAGTAAACGTGTGTGTGAGCGTTCACGTGGGAGAGATTCAGAGCTCGACTCTTAGCGTACCTTGTGATTCTCGTGACCTTTCGTGGAGTCTGTGTTTCATAATTCAGAACCAGAAGCTCTTGTTGCCGGCAGAGAATTTGCTAAACGTCTCCACCGAGATGAGCAGATTTACTGACCCTTTGTTCAAACATTGTTTTACGTCGTATGATTTCCAACCTGATTTTGTTAGAGTAGAGAAATATCTCACACACTGCATAATAATCCTTTTGCCTGTGAGCTGAGATCGGCTTCTCGATCACGTAATACGCTGACAGAAAGTTCTCGCAGTGGCAGAAGTTTCACACCACTCGTCTTTTAAGTTTTTATTGCCATCTCGTACAGTGGAACAAGTTATGCCGCTGCAGCCGTGCAGTCTGGAACCAGTATAAACTGGTAAACTGGTAGCGTCTGATATGATGTACTACACGCTATACACTTACACTACGCACTACACAGTCTATCATCTAGCTTAGATATGTTAGAATAGCAGTATCGTCTCAGTGCCTGTTAGCCCCGCCCCTTGTCTGCTCCAAATGCAAAGCTGTGCATGAAGTGTCCAACATTCCACACAACCTGCACTATTAACTCTAGTGAGTGAAAGACACTCGACTCTGGCAGTCATCAAACCTTGACCTCTAAACCTTTTTAGGTCATCTTATTGTCTTGTTAACTGGCTAAAATTCCAATTCTTGCCAGCTCACATTTATATGCCGAGCACTTTTTAAGCGTGACAGCGAATCTGAGCAACAGAAGGATAAAGATGGGAAGGGTACGCCTGCAGCTGTCAATAAAACATCTTCTCAGAGGAGAAACTCTGGTCTCTTTGTGGCTTCAGACTGATACACACCACCAACATCCAACCAATCAGCACACACAGCTCTCTCAATCACGCTGCTTGTCAGCTCATAAAGCTTCTCGTCTT
>JAUCMX010000025.1:612809-630874 GCA_033459395.1 Hemibagrus guttatus | reverse complement strand
CTTTACTCTAAATCACGTGACATTCAGCCAGCAGGTTAATAAAGGAGGTTTAACCAGACGTGCGCTAACGTTCAGCACACCTCGCCGTGACAGATCACATCACAACACACCTAACAAAAGAATTAACACTTCTCTTTCACGAACAAACGGTTTAAATAATAAACACTGTGAGGAGTTAACATTTTCACTTCAGACAAACCCTCCCTCCCTCTCTCCCTCCATCCCCCTCCCCCCCTCTCTTTCTCTTTTAAAGAACAGATGCCACACAGCACACGCCCAGTTGCGACACAGCTCCCGTTACAGTGCTCAGTTATGTAATCATTGTGACGTTTGTAACGTTTGGGTTTCTTTTGTACCTCTGACATGGTGCTCTGGTGGCTCTGTGATTAAAATGCAGTGCTATTAGTGGGTTTAAAATCTCAGCAAACATCCACAGCCAAAGCCCTCGAGCCAAACCTGCACCTCCACCTGCTGAGACACAATAATGAGATGAACAAATTTTTGAATAAAGCTGCTCTGGAAAAAGGCATGTATCGGAAGTCTTTACCTTTCCAGAACTTTCCCCCACACTCGTGTCGTCACGATGCTTTGTGTTCCTCTAACAAAAGACACAAAGAGCTTTCACACCACAGTGAAGGACTCCGAATGACACGATGTCTGCTGGAACTGACGGGACCTCCCGGCTTCAACACAAACCGGAATAAACACTCCTGCAGTCTCAGCTTGTACTTTTCAGCATCGGAGTGTTTGAAAACTACATTCTTTTTTTCTCCCACTTCTGTATTCGGGGATATTTCGTGTAGATCTGTGACATAAAATCCCAATTCTTTTGCCTTGCTTTAACAATTTCTTTCTCTTTTTTTCGTCTTCGTTACACCTGACACGCCCCAGCGTACAGAACAAACCCGAGCTTTTTCCCATCAGCAGAAATTTCCCAGATAAATACGGGATTCGTTCCAAACAAACAGCTCAGACTGCAACCGGGGGAAAATCTCTCTGCTGAATGTTTACTACACAAAATATATATAAAAAAAAAAGATATAAAAATATTTATTATTTTTAATCAAGCTCAACATGTCTGAATTTTTTTTCAAATGAAATTAAATGTAAAAAAAATGTTGAATTAAATATGCAAAAATGACCATTTTATCGCTAAACAAAAAAAATAAAAACAAATATTAAAATTTGAAATTTTAAAAGATTTCTTAATGGTCTAATAAGATTTTTTTTTTTAAGAAAATAAGTGTTTTATAATATAAAATAAAGCTTATAAAGGATTTTGAATATTGCAGTGAAGCATAAACTGACACATAGGGTGCTGACTGTAGTGGGCGGAGCTTAGAACTTTTTTCGGCATTGCCGAGTTTCAGTGGTCAGAGGTGAAACAGTGACCTCGACACATTTCTCTTGAGTTTTGACATTGCCATAGATACAGAGCTGTGATTGATCCCACCAAAAATCCCCTTGACGCTGTGTTTTCGATCAGTTCTCGACATTTTACACTTTAACTTTAATCAGTTTTAAATTTGTGGGTTTAAGAACTGAAGCTTCTTAAAAACAAGGTCTTCACAAATTCCATGGATAATTTCACACGGTTCATCACGTGACCTTCGCAACAGCTGTAACTCTTTTGCACGTGCGCGAGAATGCTAATCGGCTGGGCTGTTTTGAAAAAACCTGGCAACAAAATAAAACAAGCGTACACGGGGGGGGGGGGGTTTTTTCATCCTGTCACCGTGATGGATTTTGAGGATGTGTGATCTCTTTTCTTTTTTAGTTTTGCTTCATGTCAGGGGTACCTTCTATTCCTGCTACTTCTGCATTCTGTGGTAATGACGGCGATCTGAGGAAATATTCAGAACATGACACCATCTGTAAAATGAAAGCAAAGATGAAGACGAAGGCAAAAGGTCGTGAGTCCATCTGACACCGTGACACACTCGTACCACATCGAGCTGAGCGTGAAGAAGAATCAGCTGTCTCGACACGAGCTCCGCCCACTAAACCCCTTAATTACACCTTATACACACGCCCTAATTTACTGACCGAGTTAATTCATGTAGTAAACACCCGGGGGTCAAGAGAAGACAAACAAAGTGCAGACATCCAGAATTGTGGATTGTGGATCGTTTTTAATAATCGTTGTAACATCGATGAGCCCAAGTGTGTTAGTGTGTAAGCTGTGATGTGTTTTTATTTATTTTTTTATTTTTATTTTTTTAAAAACCCTTCACTGGTCAGATGAGAGGGTCAGCCCTGAGGTCCGAGGCCCGTGTCCTCGTGCAGACGGAGCTGATTCACCGGCTGTATCATCTCTGTGTTGTGTTAGCTTGATGTTTACACAGCTCACGCTGTGAAGAAACAAAAGCATTTCCATCCAAACGAAACCGCGAGTGAGACGCTGAGCACATTCCTCATGTTCACAATGAAACAAACAAACAAACAAACTAATGAACACTAGAAATACCGCACACGTGTTATGATATCGTTATAAATAAGTCGTAGCAACATAATTCCGAACTGTTTGGAGACGTTTTCGTCTTTTCTCAAATAAAACAAATCCAGAAGAGCAACATGGCTGGCACGGTCCGGCTGTCTGGCGATCCCCACATTCCAGCACTATTTTTAACATCCTTTAATGACTCGGCCATGCGGATATCAGCAAGGCTACAGACTGAGGAGTGTGTGTGTGTGTTCAGAGACGGGAGATTTTCAGGAAGACGAGTGTGTGTCTCAGAGAAATGAAGATACTTCAAGGGTTTTGTGTGTGTGTGTGTGTGTGTCGATAATGTAAGCTAAGAAAAATGCTATTAAAAAAAAATTCACTCAGGAATTTTACTGTACAAGACAAAGGCTTGTGAAAACTGCACTGCATCCCTGTTTGTGAAATCTGAGGCCTTTCATTTCGATCCTCCAGGCAGGAATTGGGAGCATGTGCGCTGCTGACCCCTGCTGGTGAGAAGTGGTCACTACACCACAGAGCTCGAGCCTCGATCTCAATCTTCAGTTTTCTGTAAAAAGATGTTTATTTAACATTCATGGAAGGAGTCTCCAGTGTCAGTCTCCAGTGTTTGTTTTTGTTTTTTTGGTAACATGACAAGCTGTGTTTTGTGTGTGTGTGTGTGTGTGTGTGTGTGTGTGTGTGTGTGTGTGTGTTTAGTAATTAATAAAAAGCTGGTGAGGGAAGAACCGCTCTCATGATTTCCTGGAAAGTATGAATTTGTGACAAGTTTGTTATTCACCAAACAGGAAGTCGGCTGTTCCAGTGAAGCTGAGTGATCGCGAAAGCTCTTTTTCTCACTTCTTCTCCTACACATCATGAAATTTGTCTCTCAGAGTCGGCCATGAGCTCGACCCACAATGAAACCTCTTTCCTGTCAGTTTATCATTGACACACAAAGACATTTAACAGCCAGGTCACCAAACAGGAAGTGAGGGAGTTTGTCATCAGCTATGTGATAACACACAGCAACTTTGGATCATGTTCTAAACAACCCCTACATGGTTTTGGGCGAATTCACCTGTAGGGGGTGCTATAATTCACAGTACTGCTGATTTCTCCTGACACCTGATCATCTTCCTGATGGTTTCCTGCTAGGAGTTCTTCGTGTTGGTGATTTGTGAAGGAATCTCGAACCTCTTCTAATCCTTGAGATTTGAACCAATCCCTGACAACGCAATCACCAAACAGGAAGTGAGGTCGCATCTCAGTAACAGCTCGACGTATCGGGATCGCATTCAGTATTTCTCATTGGGAACAAGCACTGAGGATGATCTCGGGACATTCTGCTCTTCACCTGTCTCTAAATGCTGGATCCAGAAGGTTCACGTCGCTGTTAAACACTGTCCAGCTGCTCGGAGGATGATGCTGATCCAATGTCTCTGTGGTCAGTTTTTATTTTGCTTCGGCTTTGAGGGGATTGGTGAAGCTTTCATCATCTTGGATTAAGTCCAAAAAACTTTCCTGTCCAGCCGAGCCCTGACCTGAGGCGTGGTCAGTTCACATCTGTACACATTTGAGAATCCCCCGCTGACCTGGACTGAGAACATTACTCTGCTTGTGTTTTATTTTCTAGTGTTTTCATTTCAGTTTCCTTTTGCCTCAGTTGCTCATTTCTAAATATGCCAGAGTGAGACTTACTGCAACTGATATTTACCCCCAACAATTTTCCTGACATCCTGACCACTTCCTCTTTGGGTGCTGGACGGAGTTTCTGTGGCACAGAGCTGGTGTTTCGAGTATGGCAAATTTCAGCCAGACCAGTCTGCGGCTTTCGGATCCGAAGAATCAGAAAACTTCACAAAACACACACAGATTTTCACAGTGTGTGTGTGTGTGTGTATGATCTGTGGAAGGAGTGTCCAGTGTCAGTGCTGTGTATCAGTGTGTGTGTGTGTGTGTGTGTGTGTGTGTGTGTGTGTGTGTGTATGATGTGCGGAAGGAGTTTCCAGTGTCAGTGTGTGTGTGTGAGTGTGTGTGTGTGGAGTTTTGTGGTGTGGTATGATGTGTGGAGGAGTTTCCAGTGTCAGGGCTGTGTATCAGTGTGTGTTTGTGTGTGTGTGTGTGTGTGGGGTATTTTATGATGTGGAAGGAGTTTCCAGTGTCAGGGCTGTGTATCAGTGTGTGTGTGTGTGTGTGTGTGTGTGTGTGAGTGTATGTGTATGATGTGCAGAAGGAGTTTCCAGTGTCAGTGCTGTGAATCAGTGTGTGTGTGTGTGTGTGTGTGTGTGTGTATGATGTGCAGAAGGAGTTTCCAGTGTCAGTGCTGTGAATCAGTGTGTGTGTGTGTGTGTGTGTGTGTGTGTGTGTGTGTGTGTGTGTGTGCGTGTGTGTGTGTGTGTATGATGTGCAGAAGGAGTTTCCAGTGTCAGTGCTGTGAATCAGTGTGTGTGTGTGTGTGTGTGTGTGTGTGTGTGTGTGTGTGTGTGTGTGTATGATGTGCAGAAGGAGTTTCCAGTGTCAGTGCTGTGAATCAGTGTGTGTGTGTGTGTGTGTGTGTGTGTGTGTGTGTGTGTGTGTATGATGTGCAGAAGGAGTTTCCAGTGTCAGTGCTGTGTATCAGTGTGTGTGTGTGTGTGTGTGTGTGTGTGTGTGTGTGTGTGTGTGTGTGTGTGTAAGGAGCCTCGTCTTCAGCACAGAGGAGTTTAGATTTCTTTCCAGAGATAAATGTGCCAGAGTTCTGGGTTAGCATTTCTCCTCCGCTAGGTGTTTTTCCATCACAGAGAGCTATGGATACTGCGTGCAAGGAACAGCCTTGAGTTTGGATCACTGCTAGCGTGAGCTCCTGTGTGATAAAACAAGTCAAATATCTAGAATAAAACAACGCTAGTGTTCCCAGTGTTCACTAATATCTAACTTGTAATAGCCTCATGAGTGTGTTTACTGAGAAGCTAAAGACATTTGATCATTTTTAACATGTTAATATGTGACGCTGAATTATTACTTTATTAACGTGTAACTCCTCCCTCAGCCACTAGAGGTCAGCACAAGCTAAATTCTGACTGATTACACTATACACACACATATACACTCTCTCTCTCTCTCTCTCTCTCTCTCTCTCTCTCTCTGTGTGTCTGTGTGTGTGTGTGTGTGTGTGTGTGTGTGTGTGTGTGTGTGTGTGTGTGTGTGTAAAGAGTGAGTTTTAAGTGATTAGGTTAAATATTAGTCAAAGATAACACAAGTAAACACATCGTGCAGTTTTTAAATGAAGGTTTTTATTATTAAGGGAAAACTAAATCCAAAACTACATGGCCCTGTGTGAAAAAGTATTTGCCCCCTAAGCCTAATAACTGGTTGGTCCACCCTTAGCAGCAACAACTGCAATCCAGCGTTTTCCATAACTTGCAATGAGTCTGTTACAGCGCTGTGGAGGAATTTTGGCCCACTCATCTCTGCAGAATTGTTGTAATTCAGCCACATTGGAGGGTTTGCGAGCATGAACCACCTTTTTAAGGTCATGCCACAGCATCTCAATGGGATTGAGGTCAGGACTTTGACTCGGCCACTCCAAAGTCTTCATTTTGTTTCTCTTCAGCCATTCAGAGGTGGACTTGCTGGTGTGTTTTGGATCATTGTCCTGCTGCAGAAGAAATCAGGAAGGGGGCCAAAACTTTTTCACACCACTGTATATAGTGTGTGTTATATATAGTGTTTGTTACATACAGTGTGTATTATATATATTGTGTGTATTATATACAATGTGTGTTATATACAGTGTGTATTATATCTAGTGTGTAGTGTGTATTATATACAATGTGTGTTATATACAGTGTGTATTATATCTAGTGTGTAGTGTGTATTATATACAATGTGTGTTATAAACAGTGTGTATTATATCTAGTGTGGAGTGTGTATTATATACAATGTGTGTTATATACAGTGTGTATTATATCTAGTGTGTTATATACAGTGTGTATTATATCTAGTGTGTAGTGTGTATTATGTACAATGTGTGTTATATACAGTGTGTATTATATCTAGTGTGTAGTGTGCATTATATACAATGTGTGTTATATACAGTGTGTATTATATCTAGTGTGTAGTGTGCATTATATACAATGTGTGTTATATACAGTGTGTATTATATCTAGTGTGTAGTGTGTATTATATACGATGTGTGTTATATACAGTGTGTATTATATCTAGTGTGTAGTGTGTATTATATACGATGTGTGTTATATACAGTGTGTATTATATCTAGTGTGTAGTGTGTATTATATACGATGTATGTTATATACAGTGTGTATTATATATAGTGTGTAGTGTGTATTATATACAATGTGTGTTATATACAGTGTGTATTATATACAGTGTGTATTATATATAGTGTGTGGTGTGTATTATATACAGTGTGTATTATATCTAGTGTGTATTACATACAATGTGTTTTATATACAGTGTGTATTATATTTAGTGTGTAGTGTGTATTATATACAATGTGTGTTATATACAGTGTGTATTATATATAGTGTGTAGTGTGTATTATATACAATGTGTGTTATATACAGTGTGTATTATATCTAGTGTGTAGTGTGTATTATATACAATGTGTGTTATATACAGTGTGTATTATATCTAGTGTGTAGTGTGTATTATATACAATGTGTGTTATATACAGTATGTATTATATCTAGTGTGTAGTGTGTATTATATACGATGTATGTTATATACAGTGTGTATTATATATAGTGTGTAGTGTGTATTATATACAATGTGTGTTATATACAGTGTGTATTATATACAGTGTGTATTATATATAGTGTGTGGTGTGTATTATATACAGTGTGTATTATATCTAGTGTGTATTACATACAATGTGTTTTATATACAGTGTGTATTATATCTAGTGTGTAGTGTGTATTATATACAATGTGTGTTATATACAGTGTGTATTATATCTAGTGTGTAGTGTGTATTATATACAATGTGTGTTATATACAGTGTGTATTATATCTAGTGTGTAGTGTGTATTATATACAGTGTGTATTATATATAGTGTGTAGTGTGTATTATATACAGTGTGTATTATATATAGTGTGTAGTGTGTATTATATACAATGTGTGTTATATACAGTGTGTATTATATCTAGTGTGTAGTGTGTATTATATACAGTGTGTATTATATCTAGTGTGTAGTGTGTATTATATACAGTGTGTATTATATATAGTGTGTAGTGTGTATTATATACAGTGTGTATTATATCTAGTGTGTAGTGTGTATTATATACAATGTGTGTTATATACAGTGTGTATTATATCTAGTGTGTAGTGTGTATTATATACAGTGTGTATTATATCTAGTGTGTAGTGTGTATTATATACAGTGTGTATTATATATAGTGTGTAGTGTGTATTATATACAATGTGTGTTATATACAGTGTGTATTATATATAGTGTGTAGTGTGTATTATATACAATGTGTGTTATATACAGTGTGTATTATATATAGTGTGTATTACATACAATGTGTTTTATATACAGTGTGTATTATATCTAGTGTGTAGTGTGTATTATATACAATGTGTGTTATATACAGTGTGTATTATATCTAGTGTGTAGTGTGTATTATATACGATGTATGTTATATACAGTGTGTATTATATATAGTGTGTAGTGTGTATTATATACAATGTGTGTTATATACAGTGTGTATTATATACAGTGTGTATTATATATAGTGTGTGGTGTGTATTATATACAGTGTGTATTATATCTAGTGTGTATTACATACAATGTGTTTTATATACAGTGTGTATTATATCTAGTGTGTAGTGTGTATTATATACAATGTGTGTTATATACAGTGTGTATTATATCTAGTGTGTAGTGTGTATTATATACAATGTGTGTTATATACAGTGTGTATTATATCTAGTGTGTAGTGTGTATTATATACAATGTGTGTTATATACAGTGTGTATTATATCTAGTGTGTAGTGTGTATTATATACAGTGTGTATTATATATAGTGTGTAGTGTGTATTATATACAATGTGTGTTATATACAGTGTGTATTATATATAGTGTGTAGTGTGTATTATATACAATGTGTGTTATATACAGTGTGTATTATATACAGTGTGTATTATATATAGTGTGTATTATATCTAGTGTCTATTATATACAATGTGTTTTATATACAGTGTGTATTATATATAGTGTGTAGTGTGTATTATATACAATGTGTGTTATATACAGTGTGTATTATATACAGTGTGTATTATATATAGTGTGTGGTGTGTATTATATACAGTGTGTATTATATCTAGTGTGTAGTGTGTATTATATACAATGTGTGTTATATACAGTGTGTATTATATCTAGTGTGTAGTGTGTATTATATACAATGTGTGTTATATACAGTGTGTATTATATCTAGTGTGTAGTGTGTATTATATACAATGTGTGTTATATACAGTGTGTATTATATCTAGTGTGTAGTGTGTATTATATACAATGTGTGTTATATACAGTGTGTAGTGTGTATTATATACAATGTGTGTTATATACAGTGTGTATTATATCTAATGTGTAGTGTGTATTATATACAATGTGTGTTAGATAGAGTGTGTATCATATATAGTGTGTATTATATACAATGTGTGTTATATACAGTGTGTATTATATACAGTGTGTATTATATTTAGTGTCTATTATATACAATGTGTGTTATATACAGTGTGTATTATATATAGTGTGCATTATATACAATGTGTGTTATATACAGTGTGTATTATATCTAGTGTGTAGTGTGTATTATATATAATGTGTGTTATATACAGCGTGTATTATATCTAGTGTGTAGTGTGTATTATATACAATGTGTGTTATATACAGTGTGTATTATATCTAGTGTGTAGTGTGCATTATATACAATGTGTGTTATATACAGTGTGTATTATATCTAGTGTGTAGTGTGTATTATATACAATGTGTGTTATATACAGTGTGTATTATATCTAGTGTGTAGTGTGTATTATATACAATGTGTGTTATATACAGTGTGTATTATATCTAGTGTGTAGTGTGTATTATATACAATGTGTGTTATATACAGTGTGTATTATATTTAGTGTGTAGTGTGTATTATATACAATGTGTGTTATATACAGTGTGTATTATATTTAGTGTGTAGTGTGTATTATATACAGTGTCTGTTATATACAGTGTGTATTATATCTAGTGTGTAGTGTGTATTATATACAATGTGTGTTATATACAGTGTGTATTATATCTAGTGTGTAGTGTGTATTATATACAATGTGTGTTATATACAGTGTGTATTATATCTAGTGTGTAGTGTGCATTATATACAATGTGTGTTATATACAGTGTGTATTATATCTAGTGTGTAGTGCGTATTATATACAATGTGTGTTATATACAGTGTGTAGTGTGTATTATATACAATGTGTGTTATATACAGTGTGTATTATATCTAGTGTGTAGTGTGTATTATATACAATGTGTGTTATATACAGTGTGTATTATATCTAGTGTGTAGTGTGTATTATATACAATGTGTGTTATATACAGTGTGTATTATATCTAGTGTGTAGTGTGCATTATATACAATGTGTGTTATATACAGTGTGTATTATATCTAGTGTGTAGTGTGTATTATATACAATGTGTGTTATATACAGTGTGTAGTGTGTATTATATACAATGTGTGTTATATACAGTGTGTATTATATCTAGTGTGTAGTGTGTATTATATACAATGTGTGTTAGATAGAGTGTGTATCATATATAGTGTGTATTATATACAATGTGTGTTATATACAGTGTGTATTATATACAGTGTGTATTATATTTAGTGTCTATTATATACAATGTGTGTTATATACAGTGTGTATTATATATAATGTGTGTTATATACAGTGTGTATTATATCTAGTGTGTAGTGTGTATTATATACAATGTGTGTTATATACAGTGTGTATTATATCTAGTGTGTAGTGTGTATTATATACAATGTGTGTTATATACAGTGTGTATTATATCTAGTGTGTAGTGTGTATTATATACAATGTGTGTTATATACAGTGTGTATTATATCTAGTGTGTAGTGTGTATTATATACAATGTGTGTTATATACAGTGTGTATTATATACAGTGTGTATTATATATAGTGTGTGGTGTGTATTATATACAGTGTGTATTATATCTAGTGTGTATTACATACAATGTGTGTTATATACAGTGTGTATTATATCTAGTGTGTAGTGTGTATTATATACAATGTGTGTTATATACAGTGTGTATTATATCTAGTGTGTAGTGTGTATTATATACAATGTGTGTTATATACAGTGTGTAGTGTGTATTATATACAATGTGTGTTATATACAGTGTGTATTATATCTAATGTGTAGTGTGTATTATATACAATGTGTGTTAGATAGAGTGTGTATCATATATAGTGTGTATTATATACAATGTGTGTTATATACAGTGTGTATTATATACAGTGTGTATTATATTTAGTGTCTATTATATACAATGTGTGTTATATACAGTGTGTATTATATATAGTGTGCATTATATACAATGTGTGTTATATACAGTGTGTATTATATCTAGTGTGTAGTGTGTATTATATATAATGTGTGTTATATACAGCGTGTATTATATCTAGTGTGTAGTGTGTATTATATACAATGTGTGTTATATACAGTGTGTATTATATCTAGTGTGTAGTGTGCATTATATACAATGTGTGTTATATACAGTGTGTATTATATCTAGTGTGTAGTGTGTATTATATACAATGTGTGTTATATACAGTGTGTATTATATCTAGTGTGTAGTGTGTATTATATACAATGTGTGTTATATACAGTGTGTATTATATCTAGTGTGTAGTGTGTATTATATACAATGTGTGTTATATACAGTGTGTATTATATTTAGTGTGTAGTGTGTATTATATACAATGTGTGTTATATACAGTGTGTATTATATTTAGTGTGTAGTGTGTATTATATACAGTGTCTGTTATATACAGTGTGTATTATATCTAGTGTGTAGTGTGTATTATATACAATGTGTGTTATATACAGTGTGTATTATATCTAGTGTGTAGTGTGTATTATATACAATGTGTGTTATATACAGTGTGTATTATATCTAGTGTGTAGTGTGCATTATATACAATGTGTGTTATATACAGTGTGTATTATATCTAGTGTGTAGTGCGTATTATATACAATGTGTGTTATATACAGTGTGTAGTGTGTATTATATACAATGTGTGTTATATACAGTGTGTATTATATCTAGTGTGTAGTGTGTATTATATACAATGTGTGTTATATACAGTGTGTATTATATCTAGTGTGTAGTGTGTATTATATACAATGTGTGTTATATACAGTGTGTATTATATCTAGTGTGTAGTGTGTATTATATACAATGTGTGTTATATACAGTGTGTATTATATCTAGTGTGTAGTGTGTATTATATACAATGTGTGTTATATACAGTGTGTAGTGTGTATTATATACAATGTGTGTTATATACAGTGTGTATTATATCTAGTGTGTAGTGTGTATTATATACAATGTGTGTTATATACAGTGTGTATTATATCTAGTGTGTAGTGTGTATTATATACAATGTGTGTTATATACAGTGTGTAGTGTGTATTATATACAATGTGTGTTATATACAGTGTGTATTATATCTAGTGTGTAGTGTGTATTATATACAATGTGTGTTAGATAGAGTGTGTATCATATATAGTGTGTATTATATACAATGTGTGTTATATACAGTGTGTATTATATACAGTGTGTATTATATTTAGTGTCTATTATATATAATGTGTGTTATATACAGTGTGTATTATATCTAGTGTGTAGTGTGTATTATATACAATGTGTGTTATATACAGTGTTTATTATATCTAGTGTGTAGTGTGTATTATATACAATGTGTGTTATATACAGTGTGTATTATATCTAGTGTGTAGTGTGTATTATATACAATGTGTGTTATATACAGTGTGTATTATATCTAGTGTGTAGTGTGTATTATATACAATGTGTGTTATATACAGTGTGTATTATATCTAGTGTGTAGTGTGTATTACACAGTTCCACATTTCTTTTCATTCACAAAACAAACCAACAACTTTCTTTTGTTCTCTTTGTTCAACCAACAAAAGCTTTTGAAATGAACTTTTCACTGTTACATCATGAGTAATTATGATAGCTTGGGGCTACAGTTGCTATGATATACACATGCTATTAGCACTAGTGCTAGCATGAGATTAGCTCATCTGCTTAGCATACATCAGCAGTGCAGATTGGAGTTGACTCAATAATTCTAAAAATATATAAATGTAAAAGTATATTAATCTCACATTTTACTTTTTAAATTCTGTTTTTTTTTAATAGAAAAATTCAGGCAAGCATGCATTTAATTCTCAATTTAATTTCATAAAATATTCATATAAATATATTATAATTAATGGATTTATTATGCATAATATTATAATGTATATATATACATTATATATTGAAACTGATAAAAGCAATAATAAATTTTAAAAATGTACTGAATAACTGACTAATGAAAATCAGACATTGCTTTTGAATTGTGGTTCAACAGAAACTTTTTTTTTTTTTTAAATAAATAAATAAATAATTATGAAACTGACCTGGGTAAACATGATGGCACCCCTAGAAAATAATTTGACCAGCTGTGTTAGATTAGCACTAGCCATCTGAATTAGATTAGCACTAACTAGCTGTGTTAGATTAGCACTAGCCAGCTGTATTAGATTAGCACTAACTAGCTGTGTTAGATTAGCACTAGCCAGCTGTATTAGATTAGCACTAGCAAGCTGTGATAGATTAGCGCTAGCCAGCTGTGTCAGATTAGCATAATTGCTATTATGTTCAGAATTGACGGTGTTAAATAATTTGCTCTTGTGTTTAATAAAAGTTCAGCTACATAACGTAGCTAACAAACATGTGTACTATAGTGAATTGTTACCCCACACTTTAACTCCCACTTTAACTGTGTGTGTGTGTGTGTGTGTGTGTGTGTTGTGTGCGCGCGTGTGTTTGTGTGTGTGTGTGTGTGTGTGTGTGTGTGTGTGTGTGTGTGTGTGTTAAGAGCAGTGATTTTGACCTCGGTTTTGATGATGTTTGTGTGCTAGCGCTGAACAGCCAAGTGCAAAGCTTCCTCTTTTCAAATCCTCAAACTGGGGGCAGTGAAGTGAATCTGGACACATCACATGTTTATTTTTTATTTAAAATGGCGTCCATCTGCAGGATATGAAGCAGCATCATAGATGAATGCGTGCTTTGTTGTTGTTTTTGTTTTTGCAGTTTAGATTCTTCCTGTGATACACATTTCACTTCATGCTGATGTTCTGAGCCGAGCAACAGAGCAAACACCACTCCGACACGACAGCATTCAGGTAACACACTGACACAGTGAATAAAGAATAGAAACTCTTTCTGTCTAGTTAGAACATTTTCAAGAAGAGATATTTTATAGCTAAAGCTAGCTGAGTTCCTTAATCATCGTAATAATAGCATTTACTGCAGTTTAAGAGTCTACAGTAAATAATGCAATAATGAAAGAATGTTTACATTTATTACATCACACTGAGATGCTTTCCTATTTCTACGATAGATGAGATATTTCTGAAGTTTTACTCCAAATAAATATAAAGGTCAAAAGTGTCTAATATTTCAAGCATTATCTAATAGTTTAGGAATGTAGAATAGGATTTAAAGCTTGAAATATGTCAAACTCCCTTTATGTTGTTTATATATCGTAGAGTAAGTACATTCTCGTGAGCGTTGAAACTTCCAGATTAGAAATATGCATTAAATCTTTTTATTTAATTCATTAACTCCATGTGGAGTTCGGGTTTTGTAACTGGATTAACGAGATGAAGTTGGGGACGAGGTTTAATCTGATCTCAAGGAAGTAAATCTGGCTTAATATTCAGTTTCAGAGATTTTTTTTTGCTTTAAAAATAAAATAATAATTTAGAAATAATAAATAAATATTTTCTTAGAAAATACAAGAATAAATACACAAAACTGCCATTTATCCTTCGATTAACATTGCAAATATAAATAAATATATTAACTGATTTTATTTAAACCAGGTCTATTGGCTAGTGCTAATCTAACACAGCTGGCTAGCGCTGATCTAACACAGCTGGCTAGCGCTAATCCAACACAGATGACTAGCGCTAATTAAATATTTTTTGGATTGTGTTATAGAATGTTATACTATGATATAGCATGTAGTGTAGGTTTTCTGTAGACCGTAAATCACAGAATTTGGTCTGTGAGAAGGTGGAGAATAGAACAGAAGGTGGAAAATTATTTGCTTTAATAAGATCGCAGGAAGAGAAGAGGGATCTTTAGGTCTTTGTAGAATTCTTGGAATTGTAAATAAATCAATGTGTTATCATTTTATTAATCACAGAAATACACTTTAAGTTTGTCTTCTATCTGATTAGAGGTTCCACTCTTTGACTAGAGGTTCCACTCTTTGACTAGAGGTTCCACTCTTTGACTAGAGGCTCTACTCTTTGATTAAAGGCTCTACTCTGGTCCAGAACAAACTCAATAAACCACTAATAAAATGAGGCAATGATGTAATTCTTTATTAGCAAGTTGAAGTTTTCAGAACCTTTCAGCTCCAGTTTGTCTCTAGAAAAGTCGGAGAGAAAGAATATTTATTTACTGTACACATGGACGTTAAACACACTGGATGTTAAAAACACAGGCTTAAATGATTCTGATTAACGCTGGACTTTTATACAACAATACAATACTAATTACTTTTATTGGCACTAGCATGGAGGAGTGTAGAGATTGATTTCATTGTCGATTTGTTCCGAACTGAAATAACAACAAGGTCACAAAGTGGGGTAATGGTACTGCGTTCTGTGTTTCAAAAAAAATCACCTCCTTCTAGATCACTGCATTTAAACCTGGAAAATGGGATAGAAAATATGGACCGAACTGCAGTTTTGCTTTACTATCAAATAAAAAAAGATCACTAATAATAAGCTGATATATGACTGAGAAGATGGTGAGTGCATCGCTGATATATTACTGCGTGAACTGTCAGAGTTACTAATCAGATTAATCACTGGGTTTATTGAAGTGAATGTCTCCACACTCGTTATTCATCAGAGTGTAGAATAGCACTTGATCCAGCGCTTGATCCTTGCTCAGAAGCTGAACTCCAGTCTGGTCCTGACCTGTTGGTATGTTCTCTAGACGTTCACTTAACCTTGTTGACTGAACTTTATAACAATCTGATCTAAATCTGTGTTTTTTCCAGGATGAAGGCATCATTGTCCATACTGATCTGTTTCAGCCTCACCTGGGCTCGCACTCAGACGCCCGAGAGACCAAACTGTAACGGATGCGACGAAGATCTCTCCTGCGACTGTGCTGCAAAGAATCTCCACCACATCCCCATAGTTCCCACCAATGTCCTTTCCCTTGACGTGTCCTTCAACGAGATCGAGTCCATTTCTCAGAAGGATCTGACTGCGTACACAGAGCTAAGAACTTTAAATCTGCAGGAGAACAAACTCAGCATGATCCACCAAGAAGCGTTTGATTCCCAGCACAAACTGGAGGAGCTTGATCTGTCCTTCAATAAGCTGGAAAACATTTCTTCGCTGTGGTTTTCTAAACTTCAATCTCTGAAACATCTGAACATCTTGGGAAACCAATATACCACCCTGGGATCCGTCGCCCTCTTTCAATTTCTGGAGAACCCTGTACTGAGAACGCTCCGGTTTGGTAACCCTTTCATCAAGGTCATAAAACAGAACATGTTGCGTAATATTATACAGCTGGACGAGCTGACGTTTGTCTGTGCCGACCTAAGATCATATGAGACTGGAAGTTTCCAGACAGCTTACCCCATCAGGGCGGTTTCAGTCAGCTTTCAGGAGTTGTTTCAGGAGAATCCGGCACTCGTGTCAAAGATCCTTCAAGATGTTTCTCACCCTGACACATCCCTGACCATTAGAGACTTTTCACTGAAGTCCATTAAACCCATACAATCCCTTAATGAGGTCAGAGAAGGTGGTACCAGAAGGGTTTCCTTTAAAAACGGCAGCGCAACTGACGAGGGAGTCACCCTCCTTCTGAAAGTGTTAGACGGCTCTCCGGTGTCTTATATCGGACTCGAGGATATTCATCTCCTCGGTAGAGGTTGGTGGCCGCCTCAGTGGACGCACTATGAAAACCTGCACACCATATTTATCCACAACATAGAAATCCAGGGCTTCTTCAGATTTAGCAGCATGATGCAGTTAGTGTTTCTCTTGAAACATCTCACCAAGATATCCGTCATCAACTGCACCGTTTTCGTGATTCCCTGCATCACCACCTATTTTTTAATGAAGGTAGAGTACTTGGACTTGAGCCAAAATCTCCTATCAGATATCACCATGCAGGAATCCCTGTGCAACGGTGACTGCAAGATGCGCAACCTGAACACGCTCAATGTAAGTCACAACTCACTGAAATCTCTCGGCCTCATGTCCCACCTGGTCTCGAGTCTCCGAAAGCTCACAGTGCTCGACGTGAGTCACAACGACTTTCTGAAGATGCCGCAGGTTTGCCATTGGCCTTCAAGTCTCAGGTTTTTGAATCTCTCTGCTACTAAACTTCATCATGTAACTCCATGCATACCTCTGAGTCTGACCACTCTGGATTTGAGCCAGAACTTCCTGACCACTTTCCAACTCCACCTTCCCCATCTTGTGGAGCTCTGGCTAACAGGAAACAGGTTTATTTCCCTCCCGGACGGTAGATGGTTTCCCAGCCTACAGATGTTGTTTATTCAAAGAAACACGCTGAACATGTTTAACAAAAGCGACCTGACAGCATTCCAGTCTCTCCGGTTCTTGGAAGCTGGTCAGAACAATTTTATTTGCAGCTGTGAGTTTTTAGAATTCTTTAAAGGTCATGTAGACCGCTTGATTACTCTAAAAGACGGACATCACAGCTACGTGTGTGACTCTCCATTCTCACTGAGAGGTCTTACCATCGACGACACTCAGCTATCGGTCTTCGATTGTCACATGATCTTGACAGTATCCGTCATCTGCTCTGGGATTGTCGTCTTCCTGATTGCTATCGGGGTCACCTGCTACAAGCTTCACGTCTTATGGTATCTACAGATGACTGTGGCATGGTTAAAGGCGAAAGGTAAACCAGCTGTATGCAATGCAGGTACTACTCTTCGTTACGACGCTTTCGTATCATACAGCGAGCACGACGCTGAATGGGTCGAGGAAATCCTAGTGCCGGAGTTAGAAAGGTCGGACCCTCCGTTGGCTCTGTGTCTGCACAAGCGAGACTTCCTTCCGGGCCGCTGGATCGTCGACAACATCATCGAGTCCATCGAAAGTAGCTACAGGACTCTCTTCGTCCTGTCGGAGAACTTCGTGACGAGCGAGTGGTGCCGCTACGAGCTGAACTTTTCACATTTTCGGATCATCGACGAGAACAATGACTCGGCCGTCCTGATCCTGCTGGAGCCGATCGCCAAG
>JAUCMX010000025.1:590309-607809 GCA_033459395.1 Hemibagrus guttatus | reverse complement strand
ACTGTATGAGGAAGTCAGGAGTAGCAGAGAAGTATGTCAGAGTGGTGCAGGACATGTATGAGAGGAGCAGGACAGTGGTGAGGTGTGCTGTAGGTCAGACAGAGGAGTTCAATGTGGAGGTGGGACTGCATCAGGGATCGGCTCTGAGCCCCTTCCTGTTTGCTATGGTGATGGACCAGTTGTCAGAGGAGGTCAGACAGGAGTCTCCTTGGACAATGATGTTTGCAGATGACATTGTGATCTGTAGTGAGAGCAGGGAGCAGGTGGAGGAAAACCTGGAGAGGTGGAGGTTTGCGCTGGAGAGAAGAGGAATGAAAGTCAGTGGTAGTAAGACTGAGTACATGTGTGTGAATGAAAGGGAGGGAAGTGGAACAGTAAGGTTACAGGGTGAAGAGGTGAAGAAGGTACAGGAGTTTAAGTACTTGGGGTCAACAGTCCAGAGTAATGGAGAGTGTGGGAAAGAGGTAAAGAAGCGAGTGCAGGCAGGTTGGAATGGGTGGAGAAAGGTGTGGGGAGTTCTGTGTGATCAGAAAATATCAGCGAGAATCAAGGGGAAGGTGTACAGGACAGTGGTGAGACCGGCCATGCTGTATGGTTTAGAGACAGTGTCACTGAGGAAGAGACAGGAGTCAGAGCTAGACGTAGCAGAGCTGAAGATGTTGAGGTTCTCTTTGGGAGTGACAAGGTTGGACAGGATTAGGAACGAGTACATCAGAGGGACAGCTCATGTTGGACGTTTGGGGGACAGAGTTAGGGAGGACAGATTAAGATGGTTTGGACATGTTCAGAGGAGGGAGAGTGAGTATATTGGTAGGAGAATGTTGGACATGGAGCTGCCAGGCAGGAGGCAAAGAGGAAGGCCAAAGAGGAGGTATATGGATGGAATTAATGAGGATATGAAGCTAGTGGGTGCAAGTGTTGAGGATGCAGAAGATAGGGATAGGTGGAGAGAGATGATTCGCTGTGGAGACCCCTGAAGGGAAAAGCCGAAAGAAGAAGAAGAAGACCAGTTGTACTCAATTTGATTCAGTTCAGCACCAATATGATTCAGTTCAAAACCATTATGATTCAGGTCAGCACCAGTTTGATTCAGTAGTATCTTGTGCAGCTGATATTTTGGGTTTTAGGTGTTTGTGATTTTTTTTTTGGAGATAAAATGCTTCATTTGACTCATCCCTATACCAACACGTCCTCCAACACGCTGAGCTCTGTATTACGAGTCTGAACAGGTAGGGAGTTAGTGAGAGAATGAGGAAGTGGAGGAATGGAGAAATGGGAGGGGTGGTGGTGGTGGTGGAGAGCTTTCAGCAGGCGGGACTAGTGAGAATCTACAAACAGGATGTTAATTAGGCTTAAATGGCTTGTTTTGGGCAGGAAGTTTCCGGTCTAGTTGGAGAAACCGAGCGGATGGTTAGGGATAGAAGACTAGATCACACGGTGAGGGAAACATAACGTCTTCACGCTAAACCTTCATGCTGTGGCTCATCCGTTCATCCATGTCTCAGCGGTGCTCTGAGGAACTTCCCCTGAGCTCATGGAACAGGTCTGAGACCACGCCTTTACCTCACACTGACTCCATGACTGATTCAAACCAAGGTCTGATCTCGTCATCTGGACCAAACCAGCCAACGCTCCACTCCTGCCCTTGTAGATTCAGTGTGTTGGATGTTCTGAGATGCTGTTCTGCTCACTTGAGTCGATTAGATCAGCACCAGCAATCAAAGGGCTGAGATTTCTGAGATGTTTCTCCTTAATCTGATGTTTGAAGTAAACAATAACAGGAACGTGCATCTGCAAGGTTTAGCACTGATTTGCGATTCTGACTCTGACTGATCGGAAGATGGCGTGAAATTCTTTTAGAAATAAACTTCATATCATGGAGATGAATGAACATGGAAGCCGATGTGCAGTAAAGCGCTGCCGCATCACTCTCATTAGTTAGAGACGAAGTGAGGGATTAATCCCACTGCATATATCTATCAGAACTGTGGGTAACGTAGGAAATGGTCAGCCTTGGACATTTTTTAGATCAGTGTCAGGGGTTAGCGTGTCAGGGGTTAGCGTGTTAGAGTTTAGCCTGTTAGGGCTTAGCCTGCTTAGACTTGTGAATTGCATGTGAATTCCAGGACAGACCTGATTGCTGCCTCTGAAATGACAGCTGACGTGTTGCTGCGTGTCTGCTACAAGTCGATTCACTCAAGTGTACAGTTACAGAAAAGGTTAAGAGGTTCCTCCTGAAGACGGTGGAGCTGTGAAACACGTCACATCTGTAGTGTGAAGATTGCAGGGGGGGAAAAAACCTCTCCACCACTTGAAGTCATTTGTGCTGCTTGTAGTTCGTCTCTTGTGCATTTAGCATCTGCTTCTGATGTCACCTGTGGGCGTGGCCTGTGTATTTCATTTCCACTGAGAAACAGTTAGCTAGTTAAACACAAATTAAGGTGAGAACTGTGTGATTTAGATTAGATTAGCAGTCTAGCAGAGATTGTTAGTGTACGCAGCTAATACAGTTAGCTAGCCCTGCTAATCTAATATAAGAACAAAACCAGCACGAAGCCGAGCACATAACACGTCGATCACACAGTTGATGACGGAATAAAGTGAGATCAAGTTTATCTGTCGTTTTTGTGGGAAAGAAGTGAAGTTGTAAGAACTGAGAAAATGCCTCAGGACTCTGAGGAATCATTTGAGGACTCATTTGCTTGTTGTTTCAGAGAGTCGTAATTAATTTGCACGGAATTGAGAATATCTCGGGTTCTAATGTCTCTGAATGCTCTGCTTCACATGTGCATGTTTGTGGCTACATCTGGATGAACCTGAGATTTCACAAACTTTATTCTTCTGCGCTAGTCAAAAAGACAATCGTGGGGTTTTTTCAGTATGTATGATGTCAAATTTTTTAGCAAACAGGAGTTTGATTTGTTTGATGTTTTGTTTTCCTTTTTTATTTCTCATCAGTTCAGTATTAATAATCCGGTCTCGCCGTGTTTAATCGTTTACGCCGTTAGCATGAAGTCGACTCCCTCGGGCGCTTGTTTGTGTCTGTTGTTTCTTGCTAGCAGTGTTTTCAGCTCTGTGTGTTCTTCTACCAAGCGAGTAAAATCACACGTACTGTCAGTAAGATGCTCTGGAATCAGCTGAGAGGAAAATGGCAGCTCTGTGGAGGGCTTTTCTCCATCTGGGGCTTTCCTTCACTCTTTCCATCAGCTAGCCTGCAAGTCTAATCACATTTAGACTGGACACAAGAGAGTTTAATTAAATCGCTTTCCATTAGACTGACACACCCCCTCTCTTCACACACACACACACACGGAAAGACAGAAGGAATGAAAGAAAAAGAACAGGAGGTAAAAAGATGTTTAAAAATCAGCCAAGTGACCTCACTGATTTCACCACGCCCACAAAACTCCATAAAAGGTAAAAAGGCTTTTAAAGGAAAAAAATATTATAATAAAAAAAGAATGGAGTCGAGACGGAAAAGAGGAAGATGGACAGATTTGGATGCATCACTTAGATGCACAGCTTGTGTGTGTGTGTGTGTGTGTGTGTGTGTGTGTGTGTGTGTGAGCGAGAGAGAGAGTGAGAAAGAGACTGGATGTTATACTTGTCATTTAGAGGAGTGGGTGGTTCTACCCTGTTTAACCCTTCAGCCTTGTTGCTAGGCAACAGCTGACAGATTGCTGTGGAAATGTCTTGGAGTGGTTCTCTGGAAGAGCGAGACGCTGAAGAAGGAGCTTATGTACTCACACTCTGCTGTTAGATCACTTATCACTCTTATTTATTTCTGGTTTCAGTAGCATGTAAATGCGTGTGTGTGTGTGTGAGAAATGTGAGGTGATGCATGTTTGGTGAGTGCTGTGACTCATGCTACAGGGCGTGCATGCGTGTGTGTGTGTGCGCGCATGTGTGTGTGTGTGTGTGTGTGTGTGTGTGTGTGTGTGTGTGTGTGTGTGTGTATGTGTGTAGTTTATAGCTACCTCCCACACTCCTTTGCTCCCTAATATTGTTTCTGGTCTCTCAGGTTCTCCAGGTCTTTATATTACAGCAGCCTTTACGTGTGTGTGTGTGTGTGTGTGTGTGTGTGTGTGTGTGTGTGTGTTTATTCCACTGTAAAGAATTTTCAAACCCTGACACACCACACACACATACACATTCCTACACACACAGGCTACGGGTACAGTAAGACAGTTCACGTGTTTGTGTTCTACACCCCAGACAGGTGGGTCAGTGGTCAGTTGATGGATATCAGATGAGAATTTTATTAGAGAGGTTTTTTTTTTATTTCCTGATTTTTTTCGTCTAGACGCGTGCAACACCATCAAAATATCAGGCCACCAAAAGTATTGGAACAGACCAGTCTTAAAGTACAGAGCCTGTTGCATTCTCCTCCTCAGACGCTCCAGGGTTGTGTTTCGTGGGGTTTCTCCCTTCATTCTCCTCTTCATGCTGCTCTCCTGCGTTCAGCTCAGGTTGCTCCTCATTAGATTGGACGCAGTTCTCTGTAAATGATCAGACAGAATGTTTCCGCAGACGTCTGCTACAGTTAGGATCTCCATCATTAGTAAAGATCAGTGAGAATGTTCTAGAAGCAGCCATGAAGCTCCAGCCATGACACCACCACCACCACCACCGTGCTTCACACACGAGCATGTTCTGGATCCTTCCCGATGGAAACATTTTATTTTCAGTGTATAAAGATGATCAGTGGTGATTATTTTAGGATGTGTGTGTAGATGTTTTTTGCTGCGTTGGAGTCCTGCGGGTTCATCAGACGAGAAGAAAACAGAAAGACCCTCGACACTGCGCTCACTCTCCCCCTTTCTGCACAACCCACTTCCTGTTCATTTCACAATCGCTTCATCGAGCTCGCTGTGTTAACACGTCAAAGTGAAACACACAGCAGCTCACCGCTTCTCTACAGCTGAAATACACACACGCGCACGCACACACACACACACACACACACACACACACACACACACACACACAAACATTATTTCACTGTTTGAATTTAATAGACTTCTTTGCCAGTGAATTTTTTTAAATGTCTAAAATCTCAATTAATCCCAGACTCATTTAGATCAGCTTAGAGTAGGTCAGCTTAGAGTAGGCCAGCTTAGAGTAGGCCAGCTTAGAGTAGGCCAGCTTAGAGTAGGTCAGCTTAGAGTAGGTCAGCTTAGAGTAGGTCAGATGAGAGTAGGTCAGATGAGAGTAGATTGGATCAGATCAGATTAGAGTAGAGTACATCCGAGTAGATCAGATTAGATGAGAGGAGATTAGAGTAGGTCAGATTAGAGTAGGTCAGTTTAGAGTAGTTCAGATTAGAGTAGATCAGGTCAGATAAGAGTAGATCAGATGAGAGTAGATTGGATCAGATCAGATTAGAGTAGAGTACATCCGAGTAGATCAGATTAGATGAGAGGAGATGAGAGTAGGTCAGATGAGAGTAGATTAGAGTAGAGTAGATCAGATTAGATTAGAGTAGATTAGAGTAGAGTATATCTGAGTAGATCAGATCAGATTAGATCAGATTACTCTAATCTGATCTAATCTGATCTAATCTAGATATAGATTAGAGTAGAGTACATCCAAGTAGATTAGATTAGATTAGATCAGATTAGAGTAGATTAGATGAGATTAGATTAGATCAGATTAGAGTAGATTAGATTAGTGCTTATTTTCATTCAAATCTTATAGAATTATACAGTAGAAGGAAACCGAGAGTCACTGAACACGTAGCACAAAATGAACAATAATTAGCACACAGCGCAACAAAAAGAAGAAATAAGGAAGGAAAGGAAAACTCAGAGGAAGAAAGGATAACCGTAGGAAAGAGTGCCAGAAAGAACAGAGGGAAAGAAAGGAGGAAGGGTGCGAGAGGAAAGAAGGAAGGAGAGAAAGTTAAAGTAGGAAGGAAGAGAAAAGAGAGAAGGATGAAAGGAAAGAAGGAAGGAAGGGTGAGAAAAGTAAAGAGAGGAAGAAGACAGAAGGAAAGAAATGAAGGGGAGAGAAAGGAAAGAAGGAAGGAATGGATGGAAGAAAAAAAGAGAAAGATCCTAACAAATCAATATTTAATCAACTCCAAACTGCTGCACATCAAATAAAGAAAGATTTTTACACCTTTAACGATGAGTGTGGGTGTGTATGTGTGTGGGTGTGGGTGTGTGTGTGGGGGGGGGGGGGGGGGGGGGGGTGGGTGTGTGTGTGTAATAAGCAACCAACATGCATGATGTACATACTAATTAAAAATATTTTTTCCTGTGTGTGTGTGTGTGTGTGTGTGTGTATTTAGTGTGTTGTTTTGTGGTACACAAACGCTGCCATGAGTTCGTCACATTCTCCTGCCCAGGAGCGGACAAGGGACCGGCGTCAGACGTAAGTCTCTCTCTCTCTCTCTCTCTCTCTCTCTCTCTCTCTCTGTGTGTGTGTGTGTGTTCCTCTTAGACAAGTCCACTTCCTCTCCAGATTAAAAAGCGCTGTCTCTTCCTGACTAAGCAACAAACAGCACACACACTCTATCACTATCAGCCGCTTTAATCAGAGCTGAGTTACACTGGCTGTGTGCTAAACACTACACACACACACTACATAAACACTACAGATACGCACACACACTACGTAAACATTACACATACACACACAATATAAACACTACACATACGCGCACACACACAACGTAAACACTACAAACACACGCTATGTAAACACTACACATATACACACACACTATGTAAACACTACACATACACAGACTACATAAACACTATACATATACACACAAACACGCACACACAGACTACGTAAACACTATACACACAGACACACAAACACTATATAAACACTACACACACACTACGTAAACACTACACATACACACACACTATGTAAACACTACACATACACACAGAGTACTACATAAACACTATACATATACACACAAACACGCACACAGACTACGTAAACACTATACACACACACACACACACTACGTAAACACTACACAGACACACACTATATAAACACTACACACACACACTATAAACACTATGCATACACACGCACTACGTAAACACTACAAACACACTATGTAAACACTACACATACATACACTATGTAAACACTACACATACACACACAGAGTACTACATAAACACTACACATACACACACACTACGGAAACACTACACACACACACTATATAAACACTATGCATACACACACTATGTAAACACTACACATACACACACAGAGTACTACATAAACACTATACATACACAAACACGCACACACAGACTACGTAAACACTACACACACACACTATATAAACACTATGCATACACACACTATATAAACACTACACGTACACACACACTACATAAATACTACACACACTATATAAACACTACACACACACTACGTAAACACTACACACACACACACACTACATAAACACTACAAACACACACTATGTAAACACTACACATACGCACACACACTATGTAAACACTACACACACACTACGTAAATACACATGAACACATAAACTACGTAAACACTACACATGCACACACAGTACTACATAAACACTATACATACACACAAACACACACACAGACAACGTAAACACTACACATACACTATATGAACACTACACATGTACACACACACTACATAAACACTATATACACACACACTACATAAACACTACACACACTACATAAACACTACACACACTATATAAACACTACACACACACACACTATGTAAACACTACACATACGCACACACACACACTATGTAAGCACTACACACACTACGTAAATACTACACATGAACACATAAACTACGTAAACACTACACATGCACACACAGACAACGTAAACACTACACATACACTATATGAACACTACACATATACACACACACTACATAAACACTACACACACTACATAAACACTACACACACACTATATAAACACTACACACACACTACATAAACACTACACACGCACTACATAAACACTACACACACTATATAAACACCACACACACACTACATAAACACTACACACACACACACTACATAAACACTACACACACACACTACATAAACACTACACACACACTACATAAAGATTATCTACACACGCACTACATAAAGATTATCTACACACACACTACATAAACACTATACACACACACACTACATAAACACTATACACACACACACACACACACACTACATAAACACTATACACACACACTACATAAACACTATACACACACACTACGTAAACACTACACATGCACACACAGTACTACATAAACACTATACATACACACACAAACACACACAGACAACGTAAACACTACACATACACTATATGAACACTACACATATACACACACACTACATAAACACTACAAACACACACTACATAAACACTACAAACACACACTACATAAACACTACACACACTATATAAACACTACACACACACTACATAAACACTACACACACACACTACATAAACACTAACACACACACACACACACACTATATAAACACTACACATACACACACACTACATAAACACTACAAACACACACTATGTAAACACTACACATACGCACACACACTATGTAAACACTACACACACACTACGTAAATACACATGAACACATAAACTACGTAAACACTACACATGCACACACAGTACTACATAAACACTATACATACACACAAACACACACACAGACAACGTAAACACTACACATACACTATATGAACACTACACATGTACACACACACACACACTACATAAACACTATATACACACACACTACATAAACACTACACACACTACATAAACACTACACACACTACATAAACACTACACACACTACATAAACACTACACACACTATATAAACAGTACACACACACTACATAAACACTACACACACACTATGTAAACACTACACATACGCACACACACACACACACTATGTAAACACTACACACACTACGTAAATACTACACATGCACACACAGTACTACATAAACACTATACATACACACACAAACACACAGACAACGTAAACACTACACATACACTATATGAACACTACACATATACACACACACTACATAAACACTACACACACACTACATAAACACTACACACACTACATAAACACTACACACACACGCACACTACATAAACACTATACACACACACTACATAAACACTACACACACACTACATAAAGATTATCTACACACACACTACATAAACATTATACACACACACACTACATAAACACTACACACACACACTACATAAACACTACACACATACTACATAAACACTACACACATACTACATAAACACTGCACACACACTACATAAAGATTATATACACACACACTACATAAACACTACACACACACACTACATAAACACTACACACATGCTACATAAACACTACACACACACACACACACACACACACACAGATTTCATGAAGAACAACAGTTCCACACTCTGTGCACGGTTCCACAGCAGGAGGTTTTTTGTCAGTAAATATATTTCTAAAGGTGATATTGACATGAAATTTTGGTCATGGCCAGAAAAGTAGAGGCGTGGCCGGTTTACGGTGAAACGATGTCCTTTCCACGTCCGGTTTACGGTCCCAGCAGTGGTCACTGGAAGTTCTGAAATCCTTCTGTAACCAATGGCATCAGTATGTTCCGCACACACACACACGTATATATAATATGCATGTATGTATGTAATAATGTAATATAATATAATATGTATGTATATATGTATATATGTATGTATGTATATATATATATATGTATATGTATGTGTGTATATGTGTGTGTGTGTGTGTATATGTATATATATATGTATATGTATGTGTGTGTGTGTGTATGTATGTGTGTGTGTGTATGTGTGTTTTTTTTATATATATATATATATTATATATATAATATATATATATTATATATAATATATATACATACATACATATATACACACACACACACACATATATACACACACATATATATACAGTCAAGCCCGAAATTATTCATACCCCTGGCAAATTCCTATTTAATGTTACTTTTATTCAACCAGCAAGTTATTTTTTGACCGGAAATGACACAGGCGTCTCCCAAAAGATAATAAGACGATGTACAAAAGGCATCATTGTGGAAAAAAATATTTCTCAGATTTTATTAACATCTGAACAAAAAGTGGCATGTCCAAAATTATTCATACCCTTCGCAAACTGTCACAGTCTATGGGAAGATCCAAAGTTCTATACCATTCCAAATAGTCCAAGCTGTTCTAAAGCATCCTAATTACCCTGATTCACTGGGAACAGCTGTTTTAATCAACTCAACAGGTGAAAAACAGAAGCTCTCTGCTGTTGGTTTGTGGACAGTCATGGCTAGGACAAAGGAGCTCACTGAGGACCTGTGGCTGCGCATTGTGGCTGCTCACAAGTCAGGAAAGGGCTATGAGACCATGTCTAAATGTTTTGAAGGTCCAGTGGCAAAGTATTATTAAAAAATACAAGACGTTCCGCACTGTGAAAAATCTCAGAGGACGTGGTCGGAAGCCAAAAGTGACACCTGTGCTGGCCAGGAGGATGGTGAGAGAGGTAAAAAAGAATCCAAGGATCACCACCAAGGCCATCCTGATGAATGTGGGCTCTGCTGGTGGCAACATCTCAAGGCAGACAGTCCAACGGACACTGCACACCGCTGGGTTCCACGGACGCAGACCAAGGAGGACACCACTTCTCCAGATAAGGCACACAAAAACACGCTTGGCCTTTGCAAATGCTCATCTGGACAAAGAAGACTTCTGGTCTTCTGTTTTATGGTCAGATGAAACAAAAATTTGTATTGTTGGGCCACAATGATGTAGCCTTCATTTGGCGTAAAAAAGGAGAAGTCTTCAACCCTAAGAACACCATCCCCACTGTCAAACATGGTGGTGGGAACCTAATGTTTTGGGGGTGTTTTTCAGCCGGTGGACCAGGGAACCTAATCACAGTAAACGGCACCATGAAAAAGGAGCAATGCATCAAAATTCTCAACAACAACAACATCAGGCAGTCTGCAGAGAAACTTGGCCTTGGGCACCAGTGGACATTTCAGCACGACAACGACCCAAAACACACAGCAAAAGTGGTGAAGAAACGGCTAGCAGACAAAAACATTAACATTTCGCAGTGACCCAGCCAGAGTCCTGACTTAGATCCAATTGAGAATCTGTGGAAGGAGCTAAAGATCAGGGTGATAGCAAGGAGACCCTCCAACCTGAAACAGTTGGAGCTCATCGCTAAAGATGAATGGGCAAAAATCCCAGTGGAGACATGCAAAAAGCTGGTCAGCAATTATAGGAAGCGTTTGATTGCTGTAATAGCCAATAAAGGCTTTTCTATTGATTATTGAGAAGGGTATGAATAATTTTGGACATGCCACTTTTTGTTCAAATGTAAATAAAAGATGAGTAATAATTTTTTCCACAATGATGCCTCTTGTACATCGTCTTATTATCTTCTGGGAGACGCGTGTGTCATTTCTAATCAAGAAAAAACTTGCTGGTTGGATAAAAGTAACTTTAATGGGGTATGAATAATTTCGGGCTTGAGTGTGTGTGTGTGTGTGTGTGTGTGTGTGTGTGTGTGTGTATATATGTATATGTATATATATATATATATATATATATATATATATATATATATATATATATATATATATATATATATATATATATATATATATATATAATTAAATTATAAATATTATATTAATATTATAAATATTAAATTATATAATGTATATGCATATATGCACACACGAACAAACACACACGCAAACAAACAGACACACACACGCACAAGTGCTTGAAATCTTCTCCTTCTTTCTTCTTTAATATCTATTTTTATAACTCTGCTTCTTCCTGACATGTGGGTACACACACACACACACACTCACACAGAATGAAGAGGAACACAGTTTCCTGTGTGTAGTCATATCTGTGTGAAGCAGCTGGTGAACAGGCACGACATAAAGAAACTGTAAACTTTGTGGCTTTACCGATCAAAGATTATTAAAGAGCTGTGTGTTCTGGGTGGTGGAGGAGAAGCTCAGAGCTGTGTGTTCTGTGTGGTGGAGGAGAAGCTCAGAGCTGTGTGTTCTGGGTGGAGGAGGAGAAGCTCAGAGCTGTGTGTTCTGGGTGGTGGAGGAGAAGCTCAGAGCTGTGTGTTCTGGGTGGTGGAGGAGAAGCTCAGAGCTGTGTGTTCTGTGTGGTGGAGGAGAAGCTCAGAGCTGTGTGTTCTGTGTGGTGGAGGAGGAGAAGCTCAGAGCTGTGTGTTCTGGGAGGAGGAGGAGGAGGAGGAGGAGGAGAAGCTCAGAGCTGTGTGTTCTGGGAGGAGGAGAAGCTCAGAGCTGTGTGTTCTGGGTGGAGGAGGAGAAGCTCAGAGCTGTGTGTTCTGGGTGGAGGAGGAGAAGCTCAGAGCTGTGTGTTCTGGGTGGAGGAGGAGAAGCTCAGAGCTGTGTGTTCTGGGTGGAGGAGGAGAAGCTCAGAGCTGTGTGTTCTGGGTGGTGGAGGAGAAGCTCAGAGCTGTGTGTTCTGTGTGGTGGAGGAGAAGCTCAGAGCAGTGTGTTCTGGGAGGAGGAGGAGGAGAAGCTCAGAGCTGTGTGTTCTGGGAGGAGGAGGAGGAGAAGCTCAGAGCTGTCTGTTCTGGGAGGAGGAGGAGGAGAAGCTCAGAGCTGTGTGTTCTGGGAGGAGGAGGAGGAGAAGCTCAGAGCTGTCTGTTCTGGGTGGAGGAGGAGAAGCTCAGAGCTGTGTGTTCTGGGAGGAGGAGGAGGAGAAGCTCAGAGCTGTGTGTTCTGGGAGGAGGAGGAGGAGAAGCTCAGAGCAGTGTGTTCTGGGAGGAGGAGGAGGAGAAGCTCAGAGCTGTGTGTTCTGGGTGGAGGAGGAGAAGCTCAGAGCTGTGTGTTCTGGGTGGTGGAGGAGAAGCTCAGAGCTGTGTGTTCTGTGTGGTGGAGGAGAAGCTCAGAGCAGTGTGTTCTGGGAGGAGGAGGAGGAGAAGCTCAGAGCTGTGTGTTCTGGGAGGAGGAGGAGGAGAAGCTCAGAGCTGTCTGTTCTGGGAGGAGGAGGAGGAGAAGCTCAGAGCTGTGTGTTCTGGGAGGAGGAGGAGGAGAAGCTCAGAGCTGTCTGTTCTGGGTGGAGGAGGAGAAGCTCAGAGCTGTGTGTTCTGGGAGGAGGAGGAGGAGAAGCTCAGAGCTGTCTGTTCTGGGTGGAGGAGGAGAAGCTCAGAGCTGTGTGTTCTGGGAGGAGGAGGAGGAGAAGCTCAGAGCTGTGTGTTCTGGGAGGAGGAGGAGGAGAAGCTCAGAGCAGTGTGTTCTGGGAGGAGGAGGAGGAGAAGCTCAGAGCTGTGTGTTCTGGGTGGAGGAGGAGAAGCTCAGAGCTGTGTGTTCTGGGTGGAGGAGGAGAAGCTCAGAGCTGTGTGTTCTGGGTGGAGGAGGAGAAGCTCAGAGCTGTGTGTTCTGGGTGGAGGAGTAGAAGCTCAGAGCTGTGTGCTCTGGGTGGAGGAGGAGAAGCTCAGAGCTGTGTGTTCTGGGAGGAGGAGAAGCTCAGAGCTGTGTGTTCTGGGTGGGGAGAAGCTCAGAGCTGTGTGTTCTGGGTGGTGGAGGAGAAGCTCAGAGCTGTGTGTTCTGGGTGGAGGAGGAGAAGCTCAGAGCTGTGTGTTCTGGGTGGAGGAGTAGAAGCTCAGAGCTGTGTTCTTCAGGTTTTTGTTGTTTTGCCAGTGTGACTCTGCTCACAGTTTCTGTTTTAACCTTTTCATCTGTTCTTCACAAAACACACATTTTTAAATCCTTTTACTGTTTTTCCAATTAATTTTATAAAATTATTTCACCACAAATTATACTTTTATTTTCTTTCCAAATGTTTTATGAAAGGAAGTAAGTGTCATTTATATAACTATATATTTATGATCTTTGTTTTCCAAAATCTATTTATTTCACTACAATTTAGAATATGAAGGGAAAAAATTTTCCTGAAACTGTTGATTGTGATGTAGCTCTGAATAAATAAATAAATAAATAATGCATTCAGAATGATAGGGTTATTTATTCATTTATTAATTTTTTATCTTATTTTTAATTTATAATCTATAATTTTTTTTATGTCCAAAATCATATTTTATGAAACAAATATAGTAATTATGTAGTTTAGCTTCAAATTAAATAAATAAATAAACAAATAAATCAATCAATAAATAATGTGTTCAGAATGCTAGATTTCTGAATTTATTTATTTATTTTATTTATTTATTTATTTTAATTCATGTCCAAAATCTTATATTTTTTAAAACAAATATAGTAATTATGTACTTCATCTCAGAATTAGTTAAAGAAAGAAAGAAATAAAATAAGACAGCCAAGTCGTGTGTAGGTGTCGCAGTCACGGAGGAATAAAAATAAAAGCCTGTCCTTGTGATGTTTGTGTTGTTTGAGTTTATCTGCGTCTCTTGACACTGGAATAGCAGAATATTTTATGAATGAACTCCAGTGTTCTAAACTCCTCCCCCTTTCTGTAGTGATGACTCTCACTCAGGGCTGCTGGTGTTTAGATGTTTGGTATCTGAAGCAGAACGAATCTGATGGATGAAGTTAATTAGTGAGAGGAGCTGAACTTTAACCTGCTGCATAAACACCAGCCATCTGTCGTGTCCAGGAAACATTTCACTCTCCGAATCAAACTGGACAGTCCACTGCATACATTCCTGGGTTGAGCGGTTACTATGGCAATGACATGCCTTAACTCGTCAACACATTCGGACCAATGAGGATTCAAAAACCAATTGAAATAAATACTGGTTGTTTTCCAGGAACCTCAATGTGTGTGTGTGTGTGTGTGTGTGTGTGTGTGTGTGTGTGTGTGTGTTTTGCAGGACCCCCGCAGTAAACACAAATTTAAGGTACACACCTACTCCAGTCCCACTTTCTGTGACCACTGTGGATCTTTACTTTATGGACTCCTACACCAGGGAATGAAATGTGACAGTGAGTACACGCACACACACACACACAAACACACACACACACACACACACACACACACACACACACACACATACACACAGCATGTGCTGCATGCAGGCACTGCTCTCTAGCGGCTGAGATACTAGTAGTGTTGCAGTTATTGTGTGTGTGTGTGTGTGTGTGTGTGTGTACTCTGACAGTAGAATTGTTAATAGGAATTGTGAGAGCAGTTCATGTGTGCGAGCACTGAGACATTGAGACACTCGCGCTTCCCTTCACTTGACTGTTACAGTCACAACGTCACAAATATGTATCTTGCTAAACCCTGGAGTCGAGCGACGTGACACGAATATCACAACACCATTCATCAATAATAAACAGAAATGAAAAGGAAAAAACAAAGGAATCAGATCATCTGTTAAAATTCAGTGAGTCAGTTTTATTAAGAAAACATAAATAAACATCAGGATATCTGTAATATCTCATCAAAGTGACACCGTATCATTATATCCTCCGGCTCTGAGCCGTTAAACTGAAATATAAACACAGCGTCCAGCCTCTGATCCTGTTCATGACCTGTTAAAGTCGTGTCGCATGCTGCGTTGTTGATGTGTTTCTGCAGCCTGCATGATGAATATTCATAAACGTTGTGTGACCAACGTCCCGAGCCTGTGTGGGACGGATCACACGGAGCGGAGAGGACGACTGCACATCAGCGCCGACATCAAGGAGACCAAGCTAACCGTAACCAGTGAGTGACCCACATCTCCCACACACAATGTAATTGATTGGTTGTTCAGAGTCGGTTATTTTAGCATCAGAGCTTCACGTTAGCGTAGCCTGCGGGAGAAAAATACATCCTGAAATCAATTAGCCATCGATCGTCCTACATCTCCTCCACGTGCCGCGTACCGCCTCGGTGTGTACGGTCCTCTGTTTATACGCCGTCCCTCGTGTAGTACAGACCGCGTGGCGGACCGAGTCACAATGCAGAGAAACACTTCACGTTCGTCTAGGGTTGAAAGATTTGTTGCTGATTTTATCACGAAATGCAGAAGATCATGCAGAGTAAACGGTAATCCTGAAACAGGTTCATCACCGTGACACTAGGAGTGGGTAGAACCTGCTTAGAACCTGACCGTAAGCACTGGTTTATATTATTAGCCTTAAATGCGTCACTAGCAGCGCTGAGCTAATGGCTGTGTTTCAGTCAGGGTTTGGAGTCTGATGCGTTTCGTTTCTTTTAACAATGATTCGTTATAACTTATAAGAGGTTTAAAATCGTATGTTTATTATCGTTTCTCCACACTAGTCAGAGAAGCTCGGAACCTGGTGCCCATGGATCCCAACGGCCTGTCGGACCCGTACGTGAAGCTCAAACTGGTTCCTGACCCCAAGAGCGAAAGCAAGCAGAAAACCAAAACCATCAAGTGTTCACTCAACCCCACCTGGAACGAGACCTTCACATTGTAGGCCAAAAACCTCCTGACGTTTTTTTCTGGAAATCTTCACTAGCGTTCATATGAAGAGAAGGTTTGTTCACGTGCCTCGTTTGTGTTCTGCTGCAGTAACCTGCGTGAGACGGATAAAGACAGACGTCTGTCTGTGGAGATCTGGGACTGGGATCTGACCAGCAGGAACGACTTCATGGGCGCTCTCTCTTTCGGCATCTCCGAGCTCCAAAAGCAAGGGGTCAGTGGCTGGTAAGATCTTTAAAATAATCACGTTCATACATCTGGACACTTTGACTTCCTCATCAGAACTTCGAGCTTCTGCGACTGTTAAGATAAGGACTTTTATCTTGTAGGTTTAAATTGTTGAGCCAAGAAGAAGGCGAGTATTTTAATGTCCCAGTTCAACCTGACGGTGAAGAAGGAAACGAGGAACTGAGGCAGAAGTTTGAGGTTCGTGATCCACGTTACGGAAATGTTGTGTGAGGAGTGAACCACTAGAGGGCGATCTTAATCGACAGCAAGTGTTCAGTGACGCGTCCCTTTATTCCTCTGATACCACGGCGAATGATCTGTTATCTTAGAGCAGCTTTTTTTCATAAAGTTAAATACTGCCGCTTGTCATGTGACCGAGGAACTGCAGAAGAGTTAGAGAAGCTCCGACACTGGAGACTCCTTCCATTAAACGATAAATAAACAGATAAAACATCACCAGATTAACGATTAGCATTTATTTTTATTCCGTTTGTTACTATAGAAACGGTGACATAGTAGGACAAACACATTTGTATAAAGTAAAAACTTTTTCAATCTTTCTCATTATTATTACTACAAATGATGGTACATCACGCGGAGTGCACCGGGGGCTTGTTGTTGTTGTTTTTTGCTAGCTAGATAAATTTTTGTTAGTGTTGTTTGTTTAATAAATTAGCATTGTGTGTGTGTGTGACTATCGTCTCTCATCCCTGTGT
>JAUCMX010000025.1:495309-587809 GCA_033459395.1 Hemibagrus guttatus | reverse complement strand
TATTTGTATTTATTACGAAATAAGGGGATGTAATAGTGTGACTATCAGTGTAGTAAGAGTGTGTGTGTGTGTGTGTGTGTGTAGGTTCTATGCTGCAGAGATTGCCATTGGTCTTTTCTTTCTCCACTCAAAAGGCATCATTTACAGGTAAAAACAGCTTTAAACGTTCTACTAATGTATCACAGCTCTATAATAATCACTGCAGAAGATTCTAGAAAATCAGACAAAAGATCTAGATAAAAGCATAAATCTTTTGTGTTGTCTGTGTCTCATACGTGTGTGTGTGTGTGTGTGTGTGTGTGTGTGTGTGTGTGTGTGTGTAGAGACTTAAAGTTGGATAACGTGATGCTGGACTCTGAGGGTCACATTAAAATCGCTGACTTTGGCATGTGTAAGGAGAACATGAGCGACGGCGTGACCACCAAGACCTTCTGTGGAACTCCAGACTACATCGCCCCTGAGGTGTGTGAGCAAGAGTGTGTGAGCAAGAGTGTGTGAGCAAGAGTGTGTGAGCAAGAGTGTGTGAGCAAGAGTGTGTGAGCAAGAGTGTGTGAGCAAGAGTGTGTGAGCAAGAGTGTGTGAGCAAGAGTGTGTGAGCAAGAGTGTGTGAGCAAGAGTGTGTGAGGGCCCTTCAGCTGAATCTTCTTTAGCAAGTGTACTATTGGAAAGACCGTTAAGAGCGGAGACAGGAAGTGGACGGAGGTTGGTGTTAAACAGTTTCCTGTGTCTGGACTTTCAGATCATTGCCTATCAGCCGTATGGGAAGTCTGTGGACTGGTGGGCGTACGGAGTTCTGCTGTATGAGATGTTAGCAGGACAGGTAAAGTGCTAAATGACCTGACCTCGCTACGTAACCCATGCTAATTAGTGTGTGTGCGTGTGTGTGTGCATAGTTAGCTTCATAACTTTGGCCTTTTTTTATTTGTAGCCTCCGTTTGACGGTGAAGATGAAGATGAGCTTTTCCAGTCCATCATGGAGCACCACGTCTCCTATCCCAAATCCATGTCCAAAGAAGCTGTGGCTATATGCAAGGGCGTGAGTACACACACACAAACATGCGCACACATACTATATATATATATATATATATATACACATACACATACACACACCCTCTCTCACACACACAAGCACGCACACGCACACACAAACACATACTATACACACACACACACACATGCACATACACACACATAGAAACACACACACACACGTCTGTGACTGTTATAGTTCACTGATATGTAGATTTTGTGACACTCACTAACCGTGTGTCTTTGTGTGTGGGTGTGTGTCTGTGGTGTGTGTGTGTGTGTGTGTTTGGTGTGTATGTGGTGTGTGTTTCAGCTGATGACGAAGCATCCAGCGAAGCGTCTGGGTTGCGGCCCTGAGGGCGAGCGGGACATTAAAGAGCACGCCTTCTTCCGCTACATGGACTGGGAGAAACTGCAGAACAAAGAGGTTCAACCTCCATTCAAACCTAAATCAGTAAGTAAACGTGTGTGTGTGTGTGTGTGTGTGTGTGTGTGTGTGTGTGTGTGTGTGTGTGTGTGTGTGTCCACAAGGATATGAATATCTGCTTGTGGGTGGTCCCAGTGAGAACCTGTGTTAATCCGTGGAGTGTCCTCATAAAGATAATATGACATGAGAGCGTGTTCGTGTGTGTGTGTGTGTGTGTGTGTGTGTGTGTGTGTGTATGTGTGCCTTTTTGTGCGTCTGTGTATGAGTGTCCATGAGTGTCCATGAGTGTGCGTGTGTGTGTGTGTGTGTGCGTGTGAGCATGTGTGTGTCTCTATCTACATGATGTTTTGCATTGCTCTGCTGCCACATGATTGGCTGATTAGATACATGCCCGAGTGTGCAGGTGTTCCTAATAAAGTGAATAATAATAATAACTATATCTCATAGGTGGCTGGAATCGAGGTCACGTATCTTCTGTAAATGTCTTTAGTGTCACAAAAACAACCTCGTTTACCTCGCTCTTTACCTCATTTACCTCAATCTTTACCTCCTTTAACTGCTCTTTGCCTTGTTTAATGGCCCTTTACCTCATTTACCTCGCTCTTTAAAACGTTTATCTCACGCTTTACCTTATTTACCTCGCACTTTACCTCGTTTAACTGCTCTTTACCTCGTTTACCTCGCTCTTTACCTTGTTTACCTCGCTCTTTACCTCGTTTAACTGCTCTTCACCTGGCGTATCTTGCTTTCTACCTCGTTTGCCTCGCTCTTTACCTTGTTTACCTCGCTCTTTACCTCGTTTAACAGCTCTTTAGCTCATTTAACGGCTCTTTACCTCATTTACCTTGCTCTTTTACCTCGTTTACCTAGCTCTTTACCTTGTTTAACTGCTCTTTACCTTGTTTACCTCGCTCTTTACCTCATTTACCTCGCTCTGTACCTCGTTTACCTTGCTCTTTGCCTTGTTTAACTTGCTCTTTACCTCATTTACCTCGCTCTTTACCTCATTTACCTCTCACTGTACCTTGTTTACTTCGCTCTTTACCTCGTTTACTTCACTCTTTCCCTCGCTCTTTACCTCGTTTTCCCTCAGTGTAGTTTTGTGGGATTTAATTACAGTCTTATGAAGATTTTTGACACATTACTACACTGATGTGTAGCTCAGGATCATTTCCACAGACACATACACACACACAGTGGTCATGTTTCTCTTGTTTCACTTGTTTGAGGTAGAAAATGGTGTGTGTGTGTGTGTGTGTGTGTGTGTGTGTGTGTGTGTGTGTGTGTGTTAACAATTTTAACAATTTTTTGGTGTCTCTTTAGACCTCTGCATGGTTTGCCAGTTTTCAGAACAAACTTTTTTTCAGGTTTATTAACGGGGTACAATAAAAAAATGACACCAAGACCCTGTTGTAAAAATTCCCAGTATGATGTCGCTACCGTAACGGTGTGTGTTCGGATATTTATGACTTCGTTTGCTTTGCCAGCTTCTGATTTTGTTATTCTTATTTGAGTGAAAATATTCAGTTGTAATATAAAGGCGAGTTGTTTGGCTGTATGTGTGTGTGACTCCAGTGTTCACGTGTAAAACCCAGAGCCATGGGTGGAAGCACTAGAAACGTTTATCTCCGGCTCCTGGGGTAAATCTTCCTCTGTCATTATTATAATTTATTTAAACACTTGGGGCACGATGTTACAGGAAAATAATCAACACAATGACTGTTACCTCTAACAAAATAAACAAAGTGGATTATTTTCCCCATCGTCCTCCCGAGTGCTTCATTCTTCTTATACCACAGCAGTCTGACAACCTTTATTTATTAAATTCATTAACACCGATGTTACACCGGATTCGAGACCTCAGCAGCTGCGTGGTATAAAAACTCTGAACGTCAGCATTAATAAACCATGAATATCACGTGATGTCATCTGACCGACGATCAGAACACTTCAGCTCTCCATCTCACCAAGGAATCAGCTCCATGCTCCTCACGCCTGCAGCTCCACCTCTCACTAAACAAATGTTCTCTCAACATTTGTGCTTTCAGCTGGAGAACTTTCTGGTTCCTTAGATATTAAAGAGAAAGAAAACAACAACAGTGGGATTAAAGCATCTGAAGACGTTGTGATTTATTTAGCGTGATCATTTATGTTCCTGGAAATTGGAAATAAAAGCCGTCTCTGTGTTTTAATCCCGCTTTCGCTTTTTTGACATTTTTCTTGCAGATTTCTTGTTTTTGCCATGTTTTATGACACCGTTTGTTGTGTTCTTTTTATTTTGTTTGATATTATTTGAACCTCCATCCTCCCATCGCACTCCTCTCTTCTCTCGTCTTCTCCACAGTGCGGTCGAGACGCAGAGAACTTTGACCGTTTTTTCACCCGCCATCCTCCAGTCCTGACCCCTCCCGACCAGGAAGTGATTCTTAACCTGGACCAGGACGAGTTCCAGGGTTTCTCTTACATTAACGCAGAATTCCAAGCTCAGGAGTCCAAGTAGCCAATAGCAGCGCGGCGCTTGCACCGAGACCAGTCAGATCGGAGAGCCTGAAACGACAGAGTCCTAACGAGCCAATCATTTTGATCAGTCTGTATTTACAGTTACGCTTCCATTTGTTTCATACAATTCATGCAGGTTAATCATTACACACACACACACACACACACACACACACATTACCTTTCTACGGTGTTATAAACTCATACTGTTATGAGTTAACTACATGAGGATTATAAATGTTTACTTTTTATTATTCAGATAAAATAACGAATTTACGTATCTTTGGGGGGGGGGGGGGGGGGGTGGAGTTTAAAAAATATAAATATGATATGGATCATGTAGATAAATATAAAGTGTAACAAAAAATAGATTACTTGCCAAAATATACAAAGCCACCTAATAGGTCAGTCAGTAGCTGGTACTAGTTTTTTATTTGTTTGTTTATTTTAAAATATATTTTTTGTTCGTTTTGGTTTTTCGGGCCTTGTTTATCAAAGTAGATACGAATGAAATTTGTTCTCAGGAGCGTCTAGACGTTTGGTGAAAGTTACAAGAAAACTACAAGAATATGTGTACATTTACATAATAACTAACATTAATCTTAATTAACTTCAAATCATTAAAAAAAAAAAACATATTTCTGTGATTTTCTACCCAGATGAGTTTAAGTCACTCGCTAATTATTGCGCATTAATGACAAGCTGAGACTAGCTGTTCGATCTGGACAAGGTAACGCGCTGTGTAAAGGGGCGGAGTTAACGAGCATCATCAGTAGCTGCCGTGGCTGAGCTACATTACTGGAATCTTCTGGAGTTTTGTGGGCGTGGCTACATGTAAATGAGCCGTAAACACACTCGATTAACGCTGATTAGTTGTATATTAATATTTATCATGTCATCAGAGACAACCAGCAGAATATCTGGCAGGGATTTTTTTTACCTCAGTGAAACGTTATATTGACGCACGTTTGCTAAACGTTTGATAAATGAGGCCCAGCATCATCATGTATATACACGAACGAACGCTAGCTCTTTATTTCGTTGTGTATTTGTGCCAAATCAGGAGTCAGGACAGGATTAGCGCCTTGATCCTGTGTAACGTAGTTAGGTTTACGTCAGCGATCCTCAAACCGGTCCTCAGGGACGGGGTGCTGTTCTTTTACAATTCTTTTTATTTTTTATTTGAATTTCTCCATCTCTCCGCACATGTGTATCAGGTATACAGTGTTTGTTTTTGTTTGTTTTGGGGGTCAGTCAGACCTGATGCAGGAACTGGGACACAAAACTGGAAGTAAGGATCCATCCTTCATTGTTCACCACAACTCTGCAATCTTTCTCACAGTCCCAGAGTGTTTATTATTATTATTATTATTATTATTATTATTATTAGTGATATTATATTTTAAAAAAACAAAAAAACAAGAACATATCTTTTGTGGCTAGTCCAAATAAATGAATCTGTGTAGTAGATGATTATAACTCCTGGTAAAAAAACAAAACAAAAAAAAAAAAAACAGAAGCCCTCAGAGTCTTTAAATGAGAGTAAATCAATCCACTGTGACCAGACGGTACCTTTTACATTTTAAATATAAATATAAAGTCTATGAGTATTTTTTGTTTTTCTGTTGTTTCTCACATGAACTGAAAAGCATTTTCGGACATACAGCACATTGTTATTGTGTGATAATAATGTGTTGTTTATTGCGTTTACCCAGAAGCAGTCTTACTTAGTGACCAGCTAAATGTGGAACAAAATAAAGGCATGAATTCGTTCAAATCTTTTCACTGTTATGCCCTGATTTACAGTACAACGTTTACCAGGAAAAGTGATGGCGGAGTCGAGCGGCTCACCTGCTGACGTTCAGATAGATTCAGATTCGGGGATAGAAAATGCTGACTGTGACAGATCTCTCTGCAGACAAATGGAAGTAGAAAGGAAGCATTTATCATAAATCTTAATATATGATGCTGTGAATCTAGAAGATTGTTCTAAAGAGTTCTAAATAAATCTAATCGGATCACTGGGTTCATTTAATAAAATCCACTCTCGTACAGATCATTAGAAAATAACACTTGATCCAGCGCATTGTTATTTATTTGTTTGTCTGTTTGTTTGATTTTCTCACACATTGAATGCAACGTCAGTGCGTAGAATTCACCTAGAAAAACACTATTTTGCTAATGTTTGCGTAGATAAACGTCTTCGAAGATGATTAGTTAATCGGTTAAGTCATTTATATCTAAAAAATAGCAACAACATTATCACGCTTGGATTAAACGCTGGATTAAAGTTCATCCAGGCTCCGCCCCCTCACGGCGTCGTTCAGAAGTCTGCTTAAAACAGCCTGTAAGTTACATGTGAGATCTGCGTGCCTGATGTGTGCTTTGGTTTTTATTAGCGCTCGTTAGCGGTTCTGCACACGGCACCACGGAGCCACGGTCCTTAAAGTCATTAATAGAACCTGCAACAGATTATAAAAAAGAAACAGTCAGCAAAAAAACAAACAACAAACATGTAATCCAGATGTTCCTTCCAGCAAGAACGCTCACATGCATGCAGCAGTATGTAGGGATGCCAACACACACACACACACACACACATATATACAAGTGGCCTTAAGGGCAATAACAAATCAAGACCATCTGCTGGCCATTGTAGTAAATCTGAAAGCATTTCTGTGTGTGTGTGTGTGTGTGTGTGTGTGTGTGTGTGTGTGTGGCTATACATCCGTGAAAGAAATTTCCCCTTTCATTTTTGTGAGAACATCTGGAATCAGCTGTTGCGTAGGGTCCAGGCCGAGGGCATGCAGGAGAGGTGTGCTCCTTTGAGCTCTGGACACAGGTAGGAGACTGTGAACGTCAGTAAACCTGTCACAATGTTCCTCATGTCCTGACCGTTACCTGATTGGTCTTAATCATCATTTAATCCAGTGACTCTGTTTGACCTGAATGTAGCACATGCAAGAAAACAGGAGGGGGCCAAGAGTAGATCCTGGGGGAACACCGTAAAAACATCTCCAGCAGTAATTATAGCAATAATAACAAATGTAGCCTCCAGCAGCACGAGGCCAAGCACTTCCTGGACCCTGCAGGTGAAGTGCAACAGAAGTAACGGTGGTGGATGAATTCATCTCCTGGTTCAGAGTTACCCTTTTTTTTTTTTTTTACTCGTTGTTACCTGACGAATAATTTAAAGAACAGAGAAAGAAAATGATCTCTAGTTCGTTTCATAAAACAAAAACTTGGAAGTGTTTTAAACTTATCAAGAGAAACTCCATACAGATGAGGACATGACCAATCAGCCGTACACTTTCTGGGGATGAATACGTCTCCATACCTTTCTTTTTTTCTCTAATAATGGAGTTAACATCATACACAACATGAAACACTTTGGTTTATTGTTGATGTTAAATCAGTATTTTAATATTTTATAGAGAATCTAACAGCACTTTTATTACAATTAGATTTGATTTCTTCATTACAGCAGAGTGAGAAGAGTTGAGATGAATAAAATTACACTTCAGTCACACAATCATGCATAAAGACGCACGGGAGTCACTGCTGCTGTCGCTGGATTCATTATTATTATTATTATTATTATTATTATTATTATTATTACGTGTCTGTGATATTCTGTGTCTGTGGCTACACTATAATATACTGTATCTCAGTTTAATACAACAAAACTACACAAAGTAGACTCATGTTAGTTTTAACTGCCCTAAAATAACTGAATTTAGTTAAAATTGGAGAATTTGAAGGGTAAGGGTTTTGACTTGGTGTTTTTTTATTGAAAACATGGAACATTCTCATATTTTACTCAAGTGTCTTAATACTCTCATGCACTTACTTCAGTCCTGTCAGAGCTGAGACACTCAATAAACACACTTTACCCCACACTGTACTACACACTGCTATACTACACACACTTTACCCCACACTGTACTACACACTGCTATACTACACACACTTTACCCCACACTGTACTACACACTGCTATACTACACACACTTTACCCCACACTGTACTACACACTGCTATACTACACACACTTTACCCCACACTGTACTACACACTGCTATACTACACACACTTTACCCCACACTGTATTACACACTGCTATACTACACACACTTTACCCCACACTGTACTACACACTGCTATACTACACACACTTTACCCCACACTGTACTACACACTGCTATACTACACACACTTTACCCCACACTGTACTACACACTGCTATACTACACACACTTTACCCCACACTGTATTACACACTGCTATACTACACACACTTTACCCCACACTGTACTACACACTGCTATACTACACACACTTTACCCCACACTGTATTACACACTGCTATACTACACACACTTTACCCCACACTGTACTACACACTGCTATACTACACACACTTTACCCCACACTGTACTACACACTGCTATACTACACACACTTTACCCCACACTGTACTACACACTGCTATACTACACACACTTTACCCCACACTGTACTACACACTGCTATACTACACACACTTTACCCCACACTGTACTACACACTGCTATACTACACACACTTTACCCCACACTGTACTACACACTGCTATACTACACACACTTTACCCCACACTGTACTACACACTGCTATACTACACACACTTTACCTCACAATGTACTACACACTGCTATACTACACACACTTTACCCCACACTGTACTACACACTGCTATACTACACACACTTTAACCCACACTGTACTACACACTGCTATACTACACACACTTTACCCCACACTGTATTACACACTGTTATACTACATACACTTTACCCCACACTTTACTACACACTGCTATACTACACACACTTTACCCCACACTGTACTACACACTGCTATACTACACACACTTCAACCCACACTTTACTACACACTGCTATACTACACACACTTTACCCCACACTTTACTACACACTGCTATACTACACACACTTTACCTCACAATGTACTACACACTGCTATACTACACACACTTTACCCCACACTGTACTACACACTGCTATACTACACACACTTTACCCCACACTGTACTACACACTGCTATACTACACACACTTTACCCCATACTGTATTACACACTGCTATACTACACACACTTTACCCCACACTGTACTACACACTGCTATACTACACACACTTTACCTCACAATGTACTACACACTGCTATACTACACACACTTTACCTCACACTGTACTACACACTGCTATACTACACACACTTTAACCCACACTGTACTACACACTGCTATACTACACACACTTTACCCCACACTGTATTACACACTGTTATACTACATACACTTTACCCCACACTTTACTACACACTGCTATACTACACACACTTTACCCCACACTGTACTACACACTACTATACTGCACACACTTTACCCCACACTGTACTACACACTGTTATACTACATTCACTTTACCTCACACTGTACTACACACTGCTATACTACACACACTTTACCCCACACTGTACTACATACTGCTAAACTACACACACTTTACCCCACACTTTACTACACACTGCTATACTACACACACTTCACCCCACACTGTACTACACAGTGCTATACTACATTCACTTTACCCCACACTGTACTACACACTGCTATACTACACACAATTTACCCCACACTGTACTACACACTGGTACACTACATACACTTTACCCCACACTGTACTACACACTGCTATACTACACACACTTTACCCCAGACTGTACTACACACTGCTAAACTACATACACTTTACCCCACACTTTACTACACACTGGTACACTACATACACTTTACCCCACACTGTACTACACACTGCTATACTACACACACTTTACCCCACACTGTACTACACACTGCTAAACTACACACACTTTACCCCACACTTTACTACACACTGCTATACTACACACACTTTACCCCACACTGTACTACACACTGCTATACTACATACACTTTACCCCATACTGTACTACACACTGCTATACTACACACACTTTACCCCACACTGTATTACACACTGCTATACTACACACAATTTACCCCACACTGTACTACACACTGCTATACTACATACACTTTACCCCATACTGTACTACACACTGCTATACTACACACACTTTACCCCACACTGTATTACACACTGCTATACTACACACACTTTACCCCACACTGTACTACACACTGCTATACTACACACACTTTACCCCACACTGTATTACACACTGCTATACTACACACACTTTAACCCACACTGTACTACACACTGCTATACTACACACATTTTACCCCACACTGTATTACACACTGCTATACTACACACACTTTACCTCACACTGTACTACACACTGCTATACTACACACACTTTACCCCACACTTTACTACACACTGCTATACTACACACACTTTACCTCACACTGTACTACACACTGCTATACTACACACACTTTACCCCACACTGTACTACACACTGCTATACTACACACACTTTACCCCACACTGTACTACACACTGCTATACTACACACACATTACCTCACACTGTACTACACACTGCTCTACTACACACACTTTACCCCACACTGTACTACACACTGCTATACTACACACACTTTACCCCACACTGTACTACACACTGTTATACTACATTCACTTTACCTCACACTGTACTACACACTGCTATACTACACACACTTTACCCCACACTTTACCCCACACTGCTATACTACACACACTTTACCCCACACTGTACTACACACTGTTATACTACATTCACTTTACCTCACACTGTACTACACACTGCTATACTACACACACTTTACCCCACACTTTACCCCACACTGCTATACTACACACACTTTACCCCACACTGTACTACACACTGTTATACTACATTCACTTTACCTCACACTGTACTACACACTGCTATACTACACACACTTTACCTCACACTGTACTACACACTGCTATACTACACACACTTTACCCCACACTTTACTACACACTGCTATACTACACACACTTTACCTCACACTGTACTACACACTGCTATACTACACACACTTTACCCCACACTGTACTACACACTGCTATACTACACACACTTTACCCCACACTGTACTACACACTGCTATACTACATACACTTTACCCCACACTGTACTGCACACTGCTATACTACACACACTTTACCCCATACTGTACTACACACTGCTATACTACACACACTTCAACCCACACTTTACTACACACTGCTATACTACACACACTTTACCCCACACTGTACTACACACTGCTATACTACACACACTTCAACCCACACTTTACTACACACTGCTATACTACACACACTTTACCCCACACTGTACTACACACTGCTATACTACACACACTTTACCTCACACTGTACTACACACTGCTATACTACACACACTTTACCTCACACTGTACTACACACTTCTATACTACACACACTTTACCCCACACTGTACTACACACTGCTATACTACCCCACACTTTACCTCTCACTGTACTACACACTGCTATACTACACACACTTTACCCCACACTGTACTACACACTGCTATACTACACACACTTTACCTCACACTGTACTACACACTTCTATACTACCCCACACTTTACCCCACACTGTACTACACACTGCTCTACTACCCCACACTTTACCCCTCACTGTACTACACACTGCTATACTACACACACTTTACCCCACACTGTGATATGATATGATATGATATACGATACAATATAATACGATATGATACCATATGAAACAATACAATATGATATATGATGTGATACGATACAATATGATATAATACGTTATGATACGATATGATATACCATACAATGCAATACAATATGATACGATACAATATACGATACGATAAAATACGTTATGATACGATGTGGTATGATATACGATACAATGCAATACAATACGATACGATATGATATGATAGCATATGAAATTATATATGATACGATACGATATATACCATACGGAACAATATATGATATGATATGATATGATATGATATGATTGATATGATATGATATGATACAATATGTACCATACGGAACAATATATGATATGATATGATATGATATGATATGATACTATACTAAATAATACATGATATGATAATGAATGATATGATATATAATGCGATACAATATGATATGATATGATAATGAATGATATGATATATGATGCTATATGATATGATACGATACAATATGATATGATAATGTATGATATGATATAATATATGATGTGATATAATATGATATATGATATGATACGATATATGATGTGATATTATATGATATATGATGTATCTCAGGAGGTTAACAGGACAAAACTAACTGCATTTCTATGTTAGTCTTTAATGCCTCAACACACTGTGTGATTAAAGCACTGAAGACTAACACAGAAGAAAATCTGACAATGGCATAGGATGATATGAGGAAACTCTCTAGATTAGATTAGATTAGATTAGATTCAACTTTATTGTCATTAAACATGTACAAATACAAGGCAATGAAATGCAGTTTAGCATCTAACCAGAAGTGCAATGAGCAGCAAGTGCTTTATATACAGAAGTGTAGATAAACTAATATGTGCAGATAAGTACATATGTACAGATGCAATACTATGGAGATTACAGTTGTGTATATACAGTATTATCAACATCATATGCAGATGTATGTGCTATGGACATGATATACAGAATACCTTGAATTATGTATAGATAATACAATATGTAGGGGGCCACGGTGGCTTAGTGGTTAGCACTTTGCCTCACACCTCCAGGGTTGGGGGTTTAATTCCCGCCTCTGACGTGTGTGTGGAGTTTGCATGTTCTCCCTGTGCCTCGGGGGTTTCCTCTGGGTACTCTGGTTTTCTCCCCCAGTCCTACATGCATTGTAGGTTGATTGGCACCTCCAAATTGTCCATAGTGTGTGATAGCATGAGTGAATGAGTGTGTGCCCTGCAATGGGTTGTATCCTGCCTTGATGCCCAATGATGCCTGAGGCACAGGCTCCCCGTGACCCGAGAATAGATCAGATAAGCGGTAGACAATGAATGAATGAATACAATATGTACAGATAAGGGCAGGTGTTCAGATAGGAGCTATGGATTATGTATAGATAATACAATATTTATAGATAAGGGCAGATGTATAGATAGGAGCATTATAGATACAGGTGGATATATACAATTTTCTACATGATATATCAACATGATATATAGATGTGTGCTATGGACATAATATACAGAGTAATACGGACAATATACATATGTGCAATGAGCATATATACAGGAGGTTAGTGCCATGTGCATACAATACAAATGGGAATGGAAATGCAAATGATGTACAGGCTGAGGCTATGAACAATTATATATAGCATGTGAATGTGTGCTAGATGCATTGCTTATGTGGAAGTGACATGGCTAGATGAAGTAATACAGTCAATCAGAAGGAGGAATGAGGAGAGTGTTGTGGTGAGGGAAGGCAAAGGGGTTCAACGGGGGACAGAGTTCACTAGGGAGACAGCTGTGGGGAAAAAAGCTGTTCCTTAGACTGCTGGTTTTGGTCCAGAGGCTCCTGAACCGCCTTCCGGAGGGTAAAAGTTTGAAAAGGCTATGGGCAGAGGGTGGGAAGAGTCTTTGAGAATGCTGTGAGCCAGACGTACACAGCGCTTCTTTTTCAGGATTCTTCTTCCTCACTTGCAGGATGTGGGGTTCCTATGATGCGCTGGGCGGTTTTAACCTCCCGTTGCAGGGCCTTGCGGTCTGCGACTGAGCAATTCCCATACCAGACTGTGATGCAGTTGGTCAGGATGCTCTCAATCGGGCAATGGTAGAAGTTCACCAGGATGGTTGAGGACAGGTGGTTCTTCTTCAGAGTGTTTAGGTAAAAAAGGCACTGATGAGCCTTTTTGACCAGACTGGAGGTATTGGTGGTCCAGGACAGATCCTCTGAGATGTGGGTCCCCAGAAACTTGAAGCTGGATACACGCTCGACACCTATTCCGTTGATGTGGATGGGGTTGTACGTTCTTCCTTTCTCTCTCCTGAAGTCAACGATGAGCTCCTTTGTCTTGCTGGTGTTAAGGAGCAGGTTATTGTCAGCACACCATGCGATCGTTGTCACTGATGAGGCTGATCACTGTTGTGTCGTCTGCAAACTTGATGATGGAGTTGGATCCATACACAGGCCTGCATTCATGGATGAAGAGGGAGTAGAGGAACGGGCTCAGCACACAGCCTTGTGGAGCAGATGTGGCCTGACCTAACATGCTGTGGTCTGTTGGTCAGAAAGTCCATGATCCAATTACGGAGGGAGGTATTGATACCAAGATCTCCAAGTTTAGTGGTTAACTTAGAGGGAATGACAGTGTTAAAGGTGGAGCTGAAGTCCTCAAACAGCACGCATGCGTGTGTATTGTTGTTGTCCAAATGTGTGAGTACAGAGTGCAGCACTGTGGAGACTGCATCCTCTGTGCTCCTATTGCTGCGGTAGGCAAATTAGTGTGGGACCGGGGGGGGGCTGGTGTCATTTCTTGAGGTGTGCCAGGACCAGTCGCTCGAAGCACTTCATGACAATAGGTGTGAGTGCTACAGGGCGGTAGTCATTCGGGCACTTTGGGGAGGAGTGTTTCGGCACTGGCGAAATGGAGGTGGATTTAAAGTATGTTGGCATGACTGAATGGGCGAGGGACAAGTTGAAAATGTCCGTAAAGACACCTGCAAGCTGCTCAGCACATGCCCTCAGAACACGTCCAGGGATGCCATTGGGGCCAGCAGCCTTACGTGCATTGATCTGGTTCAGTACATTGCACACATCTGTGGAGGTGAGTGTGAAGGGTTGATGGTCTGCAGAAGGTCTAGTCGAGATGCTTTTCTCCTTGTTGTCTCTTTCAAAGCTAGCATAAAAGTCATTTAGCTTGTTAAGAAAGGAGACGTCTGTGTCATTCAGGGTGGAGTTGCTGGGCTTGTAATTATTGATGGCCTGGATGCCACATGCATCGAGGGTCGGAATTGTGAAATTCCTCCACCTTAAGCTTCGCCTTTTTGATGCCCCTCATTAGATTTGCCCTGGATGTGCTGTACGCTTGTGTGTCACCTGATCTGAAGGCTGCGTTGCGGGCCTCCAACAGGAGCCGCACCTCTTTGTTCATCCATGGCTTCTGATTAGGGTACGTGGTGATCTGTTTCTCTGTGGTAACACTGTCAATGGTGGTGTTGATGTAGTCCAACACAGAAGAGGTGTAGGTGTTAATATCAGTATGAGTGCCACAGGTGGCCTCAGAGGTGAACATACTCCAGTCTGTGTGCTGAAACCTGTCCTGAAGCACAGTGTCTGCCCCCACTGGCCACACTTTGATGATTCTCTTTGTTGGCTTCACACAGTTGATGAGAGGTAAATACTTTGGGGTGAGGAACAAAGAAAGGTGATCAGACTGTCCAAGGTGGGGGAGGAAGGTCGCATTGTAGGCTCCAACAATGTTTGTGTAAACATGGTCCAAAGTTTTACCACCTTTGGTATGGCAGGAAACATGCTGGTGGAATTTGGGGAACACTGTCTTTAAGTTGGAGTGATTAAAATCACCCGCAACAATAAATGTGGCTTCCGGGTGAGCAGTTTGTTGTTTGCTAATGGCCGCATGAAGATCATTCATAGCAAGCTTAGCATTAGCGTCCGGGGGGATATAAGCTGCTGTTATGATGATTGAAGTGAACTCTATTGGCAGATAAAAAGGTCTACACTTGATCATAAGAAACTCCATGTTAGCTGAGCAGTGACTTTCAACAGTGACAGAGTTCATGCACCAAACTTTGTTGACATAAATGCACAATCCCCCACCTCTGGTCTTACCGGAGTCATCCACTGATCTATCTGCCCGGAGTGTGTGTCGTCCAGCTAGATCAATAGCATTGTCTGGTACTCTGCTGTGTAGCCATGTTTCTGTGAAAATCATGACATTACAGTCCGAAAGTCTTTTGCTGCGGGTGATGCAAAGTTGTATCTCATCCATTTTATTCACCAATGACCGCACATTAGCGAGGAAGATGCTAGGGAAAGAGAGCCGATGCAGTGTTAGCTTTATTTTAGCTCTTAGCCCTCCACGTTTCCCCCACCTTTGATTACGGTCTCTTCGCTGCCTGTGTGCACTTCCGACCAGCTGGGTAGGGTGCACAGCCTCGAGTGGTCTGGGGATCTCAGGGAGTCGAAGATCGGTGATAAATCTGTCAGAGTGTCATAGACTGATATCCAAAAGCTCTCATCGGGTGTAGGATGTTAACACTAAGCTGTTCTGTATGAACAGACCCAAGATGAGCAGGAAAAATACTGCAAAATCGCAAAATCTGGGGAGACGGTGAGCCTCGCGTTGTGCGCGCGCCGCCATCTTGGTCCTACCAACTCACTAGTGTTAACTCTAGTGTTAGTCTTGACTGCTCTGATACACAGAGTGAATTTGGTTCGTCCAAAAAAACGTTTTTGATTTGGTGTGTTTTTTTTTAACCAAATTCACTCCGAGTGTCAAGACTAGCACCAGAGAGTTTCCTCATATCACCCTTCAAACCGGAGATACAGTACAGTAAAGTATAGCATATAGAACAGTGTAGCACAGAAGCTCAGTTTGGAACAAACTCTCTTTAACTCTATTCAACTCTCTTTCTCTCAAAATTTGTAGAAGAATCGGCGTGACACCAGCAACTTTGACAAGGAGTTCACCAAGATGGCAGTGGAGCTCACTCCAACAGACAAACTCTTCATCATGAATTTGGACCAAAACGAGTTCCAAGGTTTTTCCTACACCAATCCCGAGTTTGTTATTCAGGTGTAACGTCCAGCTTGTCGTGGGTTTCTCCTTCACCACAGCATTAAGGTCCATCTTACGAAGGCGAGGCGAGGAGATCTGCCTTCTCGCGTGCTCATTTTCCCATGAACCTGTTTAAGTATCTCAGAAACACTGGATTACGTGGAGGGGAAGGGAACAGAGATAAACGTTCATAATCTCCATGAGAAGGTTTTGTCATCTCCATGAGAATTATCTGACCAGTCCCTGTATTTTCTGCTAGCCCAAATTCCAAAGACCAAATTCACTTTAATACAGAGGCTTAAACTCCAACAGTTCAAAACAATTCACACAGATTTTGCACAACGTCATAAAAAAACCCACACACACACACAACCTGAATTATAATAAACAACAATCTCAGTAATAAATAATACATCACCATCCATGTTCTTTTCCAGTTCTAACATAGCGTTGTTAGCATGTAGAATTGACTTCTGATTAAGAATAATAATCTCTTTGATGCTTAGTTTGGGTGTTTTATGTGAAATACGAAAAAGTAGAACAAAAAGATCATCTGAGTGGCATAGAGCACATTTGAAAGCTTGCATTAAGCTTAAGTTTAAAGTTAAGATCATTTGTGGTTATAGCTGATAGTGCTACAATGGCTTGCGTAAGTACTCCACCCCGTCAGATCAGCTTTATTTTGTAGTGTTAGAGAAGCGTGATGTCGTTAGCGTCATGTTAAGCTTCATTACTCACGTCTGTTTATTTTATCTGAGCACAGACTTTTCATGGATAGTCTCCTCTGGTATTGGAAGGTTTTTTTTTATATGCAAACATAAATAATACTTTTCCACACCTTTGTTTTTGATCGCTCTTCAGTCTTCATGATGCCATTTGTTAAATCGCTTTGTTTTGTATTTTTTGTGTAGATTCATGACTTGTAGCTCTACTAAAATGTAGGACGGTTCAAGGGGGGGGGTGAATACTTATGCACTGGCACTGCAATTTTATATCTTGCTACAATTTAAAGGTTAAAACGATAAACGCCTGAAGTGAAATGCTAGTTTTAATTCACAAGGAGAAACACATTTTCCATTCAGTACACAATATTATTATAATTATTATTTTATTATTATTATTAGTTTCATTATTATTAATTTAAAAATACAAATCTCTGTGAATTTTGACTGCAGTTAGTTACTAATGCCGCAAGCTGTGTTTAGGTAACTGAGGAAGATCTATCATCCTCATCATCACCTCTTATTTGAATTTCTTCACTTTAAGATTCGTGTTCTGAAACGAAACCCAACTTGGAAATCAAAATAGTTCTCATAAATTTTGTGCTGGAATGCAGCATTTTGGGGACTTTGTAGACTCGAAGTGGAAAAAAAAATTAAAGAAGCAGATAAATGCGAGTCGTAGTCCACCACGTGCATGCTTTGGTAGAGCTTTTGCTCGTTTTAACTCTTGTGTCGGTGTTTATTGTGGTGGGATCTGTTCTAGCATAGAGCCTTAAAGATTATTATGATGTTTGATCATTTCTATAGCTCTTTCATTTTGTATGTAGAAATAAACGTACAATAGAGATCCTAGTCTTCCATATGAGCAAGCGTTGTGTGGTCATGTGAGTGGTGGTGATGTATTATAATTATGGATAAATGAAATGCTTGTGTTATTGAACATTCCCTAACGGACGTTAATAGACGGGAAAATTTTAAAAAAGAAACATTTAATTCTTCTGGGTTTGGATTTATTTTCTTGTTGTTTTCTGTGCGTGTGCCGCATGTAGACACTCTAAACACGCATGTATTTGATGCAGGAGGAATTGTTTAAGGGCTTCCAGTACTAACCCTCTCCTAAATTACAGATTTAACTATGCAAGTCAACAATACAGCAATGAATCATATGTGAATGAGAATTTTAAAAAGCCTGACGAAGGGGCGAGGGTTTATCCAACGATGGATATTTTGCATGCTCCTTTACTCATGGTGTGTGTGTGTGTGTGTGTGTGTGTGTGTGTGTGTGTGTGTGTGTAGGACGAAATAAAGCTGAAATTTCCAAACGGTGTGTGTTCCTTCATATGTGTGTTGGTGCAGCTGAATATGTTGAATTGTAGAGTATTTATTTTTTATTTTCATATTTATAATCTGCCCATAGAGCCAGATTCAAACTGTAGATTGCTCTACTGTGTTTTTCTCAGCCTTAACATACTAACGTATTTTTCCATATTATACTACATTATACTATACTATATTACTATACTACACTATACTACACCATGTATCCCATACTATCCCATACTATACTACACTATACTATCCCATACTATACTACACTATACTATCCCATACTATACTATATTATACTATACTATCCCATACTATTCTATACTATACTATATTACACTATATCATTATACTATATTATACTATACCACACGATACTACACCATGTATCCCATACTATCCCATACTATACTATACTATGCTATGCTATACTATCCCATAATATTCTATACTATACTATACTATACTATACTATACTATGCTATGCTATACTATCCCATACTATTCTATACTATACTATACTATGCTATGCTATACTATCCCATACTATTCTATACTATACTATACTATACTATACTATGCTATGCTATACTATCCCATACTATACTATACTATACTATACTATACTATACTATATTATGCTATGCTATACTATCCCATACTATTCTATTCTATACTATACTATATTATACTATACTATACTATCCCATACTATACTATACTATACTATACTATACTATACTATGCTATACTATCCCATACTATTCTATTCTATTCTATACTATACTATATTATACTATACTATACTATGCTATACTATCACATACTATTCTATACTATACTATACTATGCTATACTATCCCATACTATACTATACTATACTATACTATATTATACTATACTATACTATCCCATACTATACTATACTATACTATACTATACTATGCTATACTATCCCATACTATTCTATTCTATACTATACTATATTATACTATACTATACTATGCTATACTATCACATACTATTCTATTCTATACTATACTATACTATACTATGCTATACTATCCCATACTATACTATACTATACTATTCTATACTATATTATACTATACTATACTATCCCATACTATACTATACTATACTATACTATACTATGCTATACTATCCCATACTATTCTATTCTATTCTATTCTATTCTATTCTATACTATACTATATCTATACTATACTATACTATACTATACTATACTATACTATACTATGCTATGCTATACTATCCCATACTATACTATACTATACTATACTATACTATACTATACTATATTATGCTATGCTATACTATCCCATACTATTCTATTCTATACTATACTATATTATACTATACTATACTATCCACTATACTATACTATACTATACTATACTATACTATACTATACTATGCTATACTATCCCATACTATTCTATTCTATTCTATTCTATACTATACTATATTATACTATACTATACTATGCTATACTATCACATACTATTCTATACTATACTATACTATGCTATACTATCCCATACTATACTATACTATACTATACTATATTATACTATACTATACTATCCCATACTATACTATACTATACTATACTATGCTATACTATCCCATACTATTCTATTCTATTCTATACTATACTATATTATACTATACTATACTATGCTATACTATCACATACTATTCTATTCTATACTATACTATACTATACTATGCTATACTATCCCATACTATACTATACTATACTATTCTATACTATATTATACTATACTATACTATCCCATACTATACTATACTATACTATACTATACTATGCTATACTATCCCATACTATTCTATTCTATTCTATTCTATTCTATACTATACTATATTATACTATACTATACTATGCTATACTATCCCATACTATTCTATTCTATACTATACTATACTATACTATGCTATACTATCCCATACTATACTATACTATACTATACTATTCTATACTATACTATACTATCCCATACTATACTATACTTTACTATACTATACTATACTATGCTATACTATCCCATACTATACTATACTATACTATTCTATACTATATTATACTATACTATACTATACTATATTATACTATACTATACTATACTATCCCATACTATACTATACCATATCACACTATACTATATTTAGGTAAGAACCTTTAAGTAATTTGAACTTTAGTATTCTGTTCTTTTTGTATAGATTCATCACATAAAAATCACAATCACGTTCATTTCTGTTCCAGTTTTCAACACTTTTAAAATGTAAGAAAGTTGAAGGGGGGTGAAAACTCATGCACTGACACTGTCTAAGTGCTTTTTATATCTTGCTACAATTTAAAGGTTAAATCAGTAAACACCTGCATTAAACACCTGAAGTGAAACGCTAGCTTTAGTTCAGGAAGGAGAACCTCATTCTGTGTGAGAAGGTAACAGTATGTGCTGGATGGAGCGATGTTTTCTGAGCTGCCGTATAAAAACATCCTGTTACATAAAATGAGAGGGTTCTTCATTGTTCCTGAATCTACACCCAGATAATTGACTAGCCTCCACACTGAGTTTGTTTCATTCATAATATTGATCCGTGTAAAGGGGTCGTCGTTCTGGACATAAAGTGACCGTGACTAGACAGCAAGCTCCTCATTCTGATACACGATGGAATGAGCGCAGAGCAGCAAAAACAGCCCCATGAAGGATTTTGGTCCTTTTTTTTTTAATCTCAGGACTTCATGCTTAATCTGGGACCTAAAATGGATGTTACATGTCACTGATGCTCGTGTTGGTGAGCAGTTCCTGAAGAAAGTCACCAGAGCAGACCCTTTGACCCTCATCGTGTAAAAGGAACCATGATGTGATTCCTGTGGATCGTTAGCCGCAAACTTTTAGGAGTTTCATGAGATGGAAGAACGATGAGGCCGTGCAACCGTGGAGCACAGATGCTCATCACCACAGCTGGAGCTTTCGCAGCTTTCAGCCTCATGACCATCGCAGTAGGAACTGATTACTGGCTTTACTCACCCGGGGTGTGTCGCACCGAGAGCACAGGAGACAACGAGACCAGCCAAAAGAACGAAGAGGTGCTCACGCATTCGGGCCTCTGGCGTCAGTGCTGCATGGAAGGTAAAGATAAAAATAACTTCTTATGGACTTGCATTCGTAATGAATTTTATTGTTATGAGAATCCTCAGTTTAAGATCTACCTGTACTGCATGGAACTGTTTTAAATCATTTCTCACAAAGCTTTTGGAGAAATCTCAGCGCTTCATTTTTGTAAACGGTCAATTTCATTAATGATGTCAATTATATATATACCTGAAGAAGCGTTATATAAAAATGTGTGTGCTAATCATGACATTTTTAGTTGTTATATTGTGCAGTAAATACTTTCAACACTTTATTCAAACTATTCACAACGAACGAACATCCTAATTTCGTTATTTTGAATTCATTATTAATTCATTCTCCACGTTGGAACTCACTTTAAAACAGGAACGAACGATCTAGGATGCAGAATTATTTATAATAAAGACTAAGATGGACTTTAGGTTATTGTTCCATGCTCAGAAGGTTTTAATAAAGTGTTTATTTCACATCTTTATGACTGTTAATGCAGTAATTAATAATCAGGTGCTACCATCACCATGCTTTCACATCCCTCCAGCTATATAGTGAAACAGATGACCGTGTAATTTTGTGTGTGTGTGTGTGTGTAATGTAGAAGTAAAACATTTCCTGGTTGTGAAATATGGGATCCGGGGTTATTTTGTTCACCTTGAGAAAACAGGAAGTGTCCCTTCGACCCAAATCCCAGTCTCCGACCTACATTGCGGCTTTTAATGGAAAGTGTAATGAAGCGTTCTGGCTGTTAGAAGGACGTCGATACGCCAGCGTCCGCTCGGTTCAGCACTGACCAGGCTGGAAATCCACACAAAAGCAGTTCTCTAGAATTCAACACACTTTCTCTGTCTGAAAGTCGAGTCCAGTTCATGTAGAACAGGAAGTGAAGAATTATATCAGGAATAAAACTGTGTGTGTGTGTGTGTGTGTGTGTGTGTGTGCATGTTTACATTAGAGCAAATGATCTACTGTTTCAAACGTTTTTTAATCATTCATTTACAGATCACAGGTATTGATCTTCATTATAGAGTGGATACATTTAGAGCAACTGCGTATAAAATGGCTTTTGTTAACTCGTGTGTGTGTGTGTGTGTGTGTGTGTGTGTGTGTGTGTGTGTATAAGGCTTATTCACAGGTGTGTGTAAAAACATTGATCATTTTCCAGAAGATGCTGAATATGAACAAGATGCAGCAGAATACTTGCTCCGTGAGTGCCTGCAACACACACACACACACACACACTATAAGGCTGCAAAAGTCTGAAGTTTTTATTTTGGCATATCCTCAAACAGGTGTGTGTGTGTGTGTGTGTGTGTGTGTGTGTGTGTGTGTGTGTGTGTGCGTGTGTGTGTGCGCGTGTGTGTGTGTTTCAGGAGCAGTGCGTGCCTCCAGTCTTTTTCCCATCCTGAGTGTTGGGCTGCTGTTCATTGGTGGAGTGTGTGTTGCTGCCAGTGAGTTCTACAAAAACCGCCATAATGTCATCCTGAGCGCAGGAATATTCTTCGTCTCTGCTGGTACACCTCAATTAAATAGATAGATAGATGATTAGATAGATAGATAGATAGATAGATAGATAGATAGATAGATTAGAAAAAGAAAAAGAAAAAGAAAAAGAAAAAGAAAAAGATAGATAGATAAAAAAAATAAAAATAGATAGATAGATAGATAGATAGATAGATAGATAGATAGATAGAAATGACACAGAATGGGAAGTCTAAAAGTATAAAAATCATACAAACAGTCTGCTACAACCTTCAGCAACTTCAGGACATACCATAGCAACCGTCAAGCAATGCCTTGGCAACCATCTGGAATGCCATAGCAACTGCCTAGCAACACCCTAGCAACTGCCTAGCAACACCATAGCAACTGCCTAGCAACACCATAGCAACTTCCTAGCAACACCCTAGCAACTGCCTAGCAACACCCTAGCAACTGCCCAGCAACACCAAGCAACTTCCTAGCAACACCCTAGAAACTGCCTAGCAACACCCTAGAAACTGCCTAGCAACACCATAGCAACTGCCTAGCAACACCCTAGCAACTGCCTAGCAACGGCATAGCAACTTCCTAGCAACACCCTAGCAACTGCCTAGCAACACCCTAGCAACTGCCTAGCAACACCATAGCAACTGCCTAGCAACACCCTAGCAACTGCCTAGCAACGGCATAGCAACTGCCTAGCAACGGCATAGCAACTGCCTAGCAACACCATAGCAACAGCCTAGCAACACCCTAGCAACTGCCTAGCTACACCATAGCAACTGCCTAGCAATACCCTAGCAACTGCCTAGCAACACCCTAGCAACTGCCTAGCAACACCCTAGCAACTGCCTAGCAACACCATAGCAACTGCCTAGCAACACCCTAGCAACTGCCTAGCAACACCATAGCAACTGCCTAGCAACTGCCTAGCAACACCATAGCAACTGCCTAGCAACTGCCTAGCAACACCATAGCAACTGCCTAGCAACGGCATAGCAACTGCCTAGCAATGCCATAGCAACTGCCTAGCAACACCAAAAGCGATGCAGTGGAGTTATTTATCAGTAGCTCTACATGTTTTTGTTCAGTTGCTTTTTTTTTCTTTCTTTCTTTTTTTAAAAACTGTTCTTAGAAATTTCTTCTTTTACTTTTTTTTCTTTCTTTCTTTTCAACTTCTTGAACTTTATCATCTTTTTTTTCTCTCTCTGTAAGTGTGCAATTTTATGTAAATAGCTGATGCGTATGCTTATAAAAGAGCATTATATGTAATGTAGTGTGTGTGTGTGTGTGTTCCAGGTCTCAGTAACATCATCGGGATCATTGTGTACATTTCCGCTAACGCCGGAGATCCAAACCAGAGCGAGTCGAAGCGCAGTCACTGGTACGGCTGGAGCTTCTACTGCGGCGCGCTGTCCTTCATCATGGCGGAGACGGTGGGAGCGCTCACGGTGCACCTCTTCATCGACTCGCCCCGGGCGCGCGCACCTTCCGCTGCGCGCCTCAGGGCCCGCGTGCACGCGTCGCTCCAGAGCCGCCGCTCCTCCAGCTACCGCTCGCGCTACCGCGGCCACCACGCGCACGTTCCGCCGCGCTCGCCAGGCGGCGGCCGCCCGAGCAACGACGAGCTCGCGCTGAGTTCGCTCCGTCACGCCCCTTTTCCCCCGCCGCTCGCGCACGCGCACTACATCAAGGCGGAGAACGGGCTCGCCTGTCACGCGCACAGCCATGGAGCGCGTCACGAGAAGGAGAACTCTTGCGCGCTCCCGCCTCAGAAAAAGCGCGCGCTCCCGCCTCTGACCAGCAACAGCGCCGCCACGAGGAGGCCCCACACCGGTGGGGACGTCTTTAAAACCCCCGGGCAGCTTAAATTAACGGAGATTTACTCTAATTAATTATAAATAAAAATTAATTATGAATAAAAATTAATTATAAAAAAAAAATTAATTATAAATAAAATTATAAATAAAAATTTATTATAAATAAAAAATATTTATAAATAAAAATAATTATAATTAAATTTTATAAATAAAAAATAATCCGTAAATTAAAGGAAATAAACTGGGTATGTCTGCCTCGTGCACATAACATTAGAATAGCTGCTTCACAGAGAGGAGAGAAATAAAAAGGAGGAACAGCTCACTCTTTAAAACAAAAAGAAAAAGAGAGAGAGGGGGGGAGAGAGAGCGAGAGAAACAGAGGGGGGGAGGGGGGGGAGAGAGAGAGAGAGAGAGAGAGAGAGAGAGAGAGAGAGAGAGAAAGGGGGGAAGAGAGAGAAAGAGAGGGGGAAAAGAGAGAAAGAGGGGGAGAGAAAGTGAGAGAGAGAGAGACAGAGAGAGAGAGAGAGAGAGAGAGAGAGAGAGAGAGAGAGAGAGAAAAGGGGGGGGGGGAAAGAGAAAGGGGGGGGGAGGGGGGGGGGGAGAAAGAGAGAGAGAGAGAGAGAGAGAGAGAGAGAGAGAGAGAAAGAAAAGAGAGAGAAAGAAAGAAAGAAAGAAAGAAAAGAAAGAAAAGAAAGAGAAAAAGAAAGAAAGAAAGAAAAGAAAGAAAAAAAGAAAAAAAAGAGAGAAAGAGAAGAGAGGGTGTCTTTTCTTTCTTTAATGAAAGCAGTTAGTATAGAGATGTTTAATAAAATGTCAGAGTTACACATGTTTAAATGTTTACATTTTTTATAATTATTCAAATAATGTACACACTTCTCCAGTCTGTACTGAACTGGTTTCTGGTACTGAACTGGTTTCTGGTACTGAACTGGTTTCTGGTCTCCAGTAGATTAGAGTGTGTTGTTTCTCCTCACAGCTTTCAGATGTGAATGGTGTGTTTTCCAGATGTGTGAGAAATCAGTGTGTGTGTGAGAACCGTTCTCTGCCCATGTCACACTGAGTGGACGTCTAAATTCTCTGGGGTTTTGCAGATGAAAGACACACACACACACACACACACACACACACAGGTCTACAGAGTGATGTTTAATTCAGTTTATATCAACAACACCAGAATAATCTTTCATCATGAAAGAGCTGACCACAGAAACAGCTGACCGCTTCTACACGTTCAAGTAAACACATCATCATCCTCAGCATGTATCCTGAGTGTGTGGGGGTGACCTTCATGTGACCTTCACTACGCCGTCCGGCTCTTCTCCCGACCCCCCAGCTCCATACCCTCACAGTACGATCGAGGACGAGAGGGTTTCACCTGAGAGCAGAATCACACACTACATTACAGTTTCATTCAAATAATAATTTTGTGTGTGTGTGTGTGTGTGTGTGTGTGTGTGTGTGTGTGTGTGGTGTGTGAGAGAGAGAGAGAGAGAGAGAGTATACATGTCGTGAAAAATCAGGACAGCCCATTAAATATTCAGTTCTTTATTAAGAAATGTCAACATGTCAGTTTCTGATCTTGTGTTCATTTGTAGCTGTAGATGAAAGCGATGTAATTACATGGAAACAACAAAAAAATCACTTAGTTTTCATTTATTAAACTAAATAAATCAACAGAAATGAGTATCTGACCTGAGGAAAAAGGTAGGCCACTCTATGCCCTAATAGCTAGTGTTTCCCCGACTGGCTGGAATAACCTCAGTGAGACGTTTCTTGTAGCCATCTCCCAGTTTGTGACGTGGACTGGAAGAACGTCTCCCCCACCCTCAATGCAGAACTCTTTCAGCTGTGTGATGTTTAGGGGTTTCTCACACACACAGTCCCCTTTCTTATCACCCCACAGGATCTCAATAGGATTTAGATCTGGACTTTGACTCAGCCATTCCAGAATTTTCCAGAATCTTTTACTTTTCAGCCGGTCCTCGGTGGAGTTACTGGCATGTTTTTGGGGCATCGTCATGTTGCAAGGTTTAGTTCAGCTTTAGCTTCAGTTTTTTGACAGATGGTCTCAGATGTTCCTCAAGCACATTCTGATCCAATGTAGAATTCATCATGGATTCTGTGATGTTTAGCTGGTCAGGTCCTGCTGCAGCAGAGCATTCCCAAACCAGAACACTTCCTCCTCCATGTTTCACAGTTGGTATGAGGTCCAAACATGCCCCGTTATGGTGTCCAGATAATTCTGTTTTAGACTCATCTGTCCCAAGCACATTACTCCAGAAGTCTCGGCCTTTCTCTCTGTGTTCTTTGGGAAACTTCAGTCTTGTCCTCATTTTTTTTTTTAGACAGTAAAGGTTTCCTTCTTGCACACATCCCATAATAATTAAAGTCGTGTAGTCTCTTTCTGATTGGAGATTCATGCACTTTGGCATAAACTGGAGCAGAAGCTTGCTGTAGGTCCCGTGATGATATTTCAGGGTTTTTGGAGACGTCTTTAAGCATCCTGTGGTCTGCTCTCGGGGTGAATCTGCTTGGACGGCCTGACCTTGCCATGTGGTCAGTCATTTTAAATGTTCCCCCACTTGTAAATGATTTTCTGGACAGTGGAACGGCTGATTACAAATTCTTTTGAGATCTTTTTATATTCCCCAAACCCGACTCATAAGCATCAACAATCTTCTTTCTGAAGGCCTCAGAGAGCTCTGTGGATCTCACCATGGTGACAGCTCTCACTTCAACAGTTAAGAGCAAACCCAAACTAAAAAGTCTGAGGTGTAAATAAGACACGCCTCCGTCACAATGCTCTGGAACAAATCTTCATCATTTCACCTGATGTGATACACCTGCAGGTCATTTTATCCATTTTATGCTCAAATAAATGTGGGTGTGTCCTTACTTTTTCCTCACAATGACATTTTTACAGATCATTTAAAAAAGACTTTTATTTTTATTATTTTTATTTTTTTTTTATTTGTTTAGTTATATTACTTGAATCGTTCAATATTGTTAAGATGCGCATATGTTTAGCTAGGTTAAAAAAAAAACACAGGCTTTACATGGGATGTCCTAATATTTTCACATGACTTTTTTGGGGTGTGTGTGTGTGTGTGTCTCACTGTGTTTGTATTTCTGAGTTGCTGTAGTAAAGGGAAAGGTGTCCACTGGATGGGTTCAATGGGCCAGCTGCACACAGACAGGTCACTCGCCTTTCCCGAATCCACCACACCGTCCGCTAGGCTGCAGGTGCTCATGTCCCAGTGATACTGAGAACTAACAGAACAAACAAATAAACAAAACACACAATGACACACACATCAGAACACACACTGCATGTGCTTCATGGTGAGTTTGTTTCTGAAAAAGAAAAAAAAAACTGAAAAAAATTGTGTCCGGTTTTTCAGGCTAGTTTCAGTGGTTTTGAGACGTAGCTGAGGTGTGATTTTTTCGACGAAACCTGGCAACCCTAGTTCAGGATATTTGAATGAATGAATGAAATTCTTCCTTCCATCAAACTCGTACACTCACTAACATTCTGGACATTTTTGTGTATAGTGTAAATATAAAGCCCATGCGCACCCACCTGTGAGGATACACCGTATTGAGGCGGGTAACACTATCTGGGTAGGTGGAGGCGAGGGAGAGTGTGTCGTCATGGTAACAACAGGCCCGGTCCAGTGCTCTCATATGCAGTAATTCATCAGAACGACTGAACGCAGTGTTATCCCGAGAATCCCGAGATCCAGGCCAGGATCTTCTCCAGAAACGAGCTGACAGCTCATCAAAGTGGTTAAATCTGCGGTAACTTCACACACACACACGCACACACATGCACACACACACACTTCTCACTTGTACGCTCCACTCAGCTGCTCTGCTTTGTTTTGACTGGCCAACGATTTCCTGCTCACACTTTCCAATAACAATAGTACGACCGTGTGCTCAGAATAGGTGTAGTTTGTGTGTGTGTGTGTGTGTGTGTGTGTGTGTGTGTGTGTGTGTGTGTGTGTGTGTGTGTGTATGTGCGTGTGTGTGTGTGTGTGTGTGTGTGTGTGTGTTTACCTGCTCTGCGTCTGCTCTGCTTTGGCTTGTATAAGCATTTTCTTAAAGCGCTGCACGGCGAGATAAGCTAGAAGCCCCATCAGCGCTGCTATGGCGGCCAAAACCCCAGAGCACACGCCGGCTAATCTCTGTCGGGTCATACGGAGGTCACAGCGCTGACCCATGAACCAGAAATCCTCACCCACAGGACATCTACAGTATGTACACACACACACACACACACACACACACACACACACACACACACACACACACAAAAAGCTAAAACAGTTTGCATTGTGTATATATGAGGTGTATATACACCCCCCATATTTTTTGCTAGTTTTAAGTTTTATGTTAAATCCTGCAATCAGATGGGGCCCCTGGTGGTTTGGGGACCCGAAGCAAATACCACTTATAACTATTAACACTCTTCATTAGCAGGACACTCACTGGCAGACTGGGTTCTGTCCAAACCGATGGACACAGATGCCATGGTTCTTGCAGTACTCAGAGTGGCACACTGACCTACAGGTGACGTTTCCCTCAGAGGAGACGCAGGTGAAGTGGGATGGACAAGAAAACAACCAAGAACACAGGTCACTGTGCATTCCTGTGGGGGAGAGAGAGAGAGAGAGAGAGAATAAGGTTTTGTATTGAACTATAAAATCAGCAATATGTACACATTAAAGGACAGCTTTTGGGCAAGCAGAAGTAAGGGGGTGTGTGTGTGTGTGTGTGTGTGTGTGTGTGTGTGCGCGCACGTTATTCTGACCTCCCACTGTGATGTTTTTCACCCGAACGCCGCTCACAAATACCCCCCCTGCTGGAAGCGGTTTTAGCCTCGCCTCCTCTAAGAGAGGGCTCCGCCCTCTCAAGCCATGAGACGGCCTCAGCTGTCCTGAAGGTGACCACAGACTGCAGAACTGGACCACTGAATGTTCATAAAAAAAAATCACAGAAGTGGGTTTATTAATTCACCTCTTTATAAATCGTCAATGTTGATGATGTTCCAGACGACATTCTGACCTTCTGGCCACTAAAATCGAAAACAGCACACACTACACTGCGTCCAGACGTCCTTACCTGTGCCAGGTAACATGCTGGCGTTGGTATCCTGCTACATTTTGTAGAAACGGCTCCACCTGTGTACGGAAGATTAACAGTCCATGTCTGTTAGCAATAATTCAGTAATGATAAGGATCAATCATTATAATGTGATAAACTCCCGTAAGGAAAATATTCATTTATTAATAACTTGATAAATATCTTAGACATGACAAAAAACCAGATGTCGAACAGACGAATGAGACTAGAATTTGTTATCATCAGTATTTTTCGTCATTTCAACATCGTTAAAATACCACGAACAAAAGCATTAAATAATTTCTAAATCATTCCTTTATTTCAGAATAAAAGGACTCTTAGTTAACGTTGAGAAAAAAATATGTTATAAAAGTGCTCAGAGGCTCTCTCTGAAGAAAGGAGTAGGAGTTGATCCCAGAAGTAACTGCTGTAACTCATAATAAACCACACCCCATTGCTGTAGGAGGAGCCAAAAGAAGTATGCACTGCCAATCACATCAGATATTCTTGAAAACAGGGGAGGGGCATCTGTGGCAGCTTGGTGGACCTGGGATTTGAACTCACAACATTCAGATCAATAGCACAACACCTTAACCACTAAGCTACCACATCCGTAGAGCAGAACTCAATACCTCCACAAGTCCTGCGTACGGGGGCGAGTTCTCCTCCAGTATCACCTGCAGGAGCACCTGGAATATTTCCACTAAAACACACAAGAATAGATTTTATTAACACACTTCCTGACAGTGGCTCGGACTTTAGTGAACATAATCACAAACACTGACCTCTTGGTTGTAACAGTAACTCCACCTGAAGGGTTTTATTCCTGCCATAATTAACGGAGTGATCTGTGAGTGATTGTAATGACGTACCCTTGATGATCGCTGGTTGGTCCTCCATGATGAAGACCCGCCCCTTCTGTGACCGGTCTTTGTCAGTTTTCCTAGTGAACGTGCGATACCAAGACGTTTGATTGGTCAGAGGGGTTAAAGGTGTGTGTGTTCCAGCCTGAGTGTTTGTGTGCACTGTGTGTGTTGTTGTTGTTGTTGTTGTTGTTTTTCTGGCTGCTGGACGATCCTACTTGTAGTGAGACGGTTTGGAATTCTCGTCTCAGCCGGTCTGGTCGTCGCTAAAAAGGCGACTCGTCTGAGTGGTGTGAAGGTTAGCCGACGGTGCGTTGGTGGTAACGGTGTCGAAGGTGTGCATGAGCGGGGATGTGAGACGTGACGATGGTGTAACAGCAGGACTCGGAGTGGTCACTGTCACAGCACCGTTCCTAGACGTCCATGGAGCGTGATGTGTGACCTTTGGTTGGTCGAGAGTCAGTGCTCAGAGCCGTCACATGAGGCAGATTATTTAAATTTGATGTAATAGCGTTCGTTTCTGTGATCTGATTAGTGCTATCCTTATCGGTTTGCGTCTGTAATCCAGACACAGGGATAGAGTTCGTGTCCTTTGTTTCATACGGAGCTGTGATTGGACCGAGCGTGGTGGTCAGATCATTCAGATGGGTCGTGGTACAGCAGCTGGTCTGCACTGTGGAAGGGTTACTGGGATCACTCGGTGTGTTTGGTGAAGGTGAAGCTGATGTAGAGGTAAAGTCCTGTCTCGTCCATGTGACAGAGCTCGAGCGTGAATCCGAGTGTGTCGGAAGAGACGTGTGTGTGTGCGAGTCACTCATCTGTTGGTCAGTAGTTTGTACTGTAGCGTACTGGGTGTGGGCGGTGTGTGAAGCCTGTGCAGTAGCTGATCGAGCTGGTGTGGAGTGTGTGTTTGGGGAACTGGTGTAATACGGAGTGTATGAGTAATACTCCATCCTCTTCCTGTTTACTGTAGATACATTTCCCGAGTCGTCAGAAAGTGTTGCCGTGTCCACCTGATGAGGTGAAGGAGAAGCTCGAGGTGTGGCAGTCACGGTGCTTGCATCATCAAAAAGCGACGAGGCTGTATGACTAGACAGGTTTTTGTTAATATAAGTCGATCGAGGTAAGCGGTTCGTTCGGCCCGCCCCCGTTTCCGCCATGTCCGTGTACGCTGACGACCTCACTGTGCCGTCACTTAGATATGTGACGCTGTTGGACTCCGAGAGCTCGAGATCTGACACGGAGTCGCTTAGAAAGACATCGGTAACAGACAAATCTGGGTAGTTTGGCTTTATGTGATTTGTATGGGGAAGACTGTTAGTCCGGAACGTTTCGCTTGAGCGCCAAGCCGCAGTCCCTCCCTCGCTGGCTGGGAACGATGATGACATCACTGAAGTGTCACGTCCACCTGTGACATCACGAAATCCGAGTTCTGTGACTATAGCTCTATTTCCATGAGTAGTTAAATGAGATTGACTGACCACGGGTGCTGAAGACATCACGGTGATGTCATCACCGTGAAAGGTTTTTGAGTCAAGCGCAGTGAGCACATCAGAGAGAAGTAAAGGCGTGTCGGTATCGTCGCGCGTTTTCGAGTACACGGCTGTGCTATGAGGAAGCGTGTTTGCGCCCGTATTTGAATCGGTGCTTGTGGCTGTGGTCAGTGTATGACCAGAAAGTCCTGGCCATTGTGTTTCAGCACTAAAGCGACTGGAGTCTTGTTCCTTTTCTGTAAACGAGAGCCTGGAATCAGTGAGTGAGTGCGTAGCTGTGTGAGCGAGGTCAGAGATCACGCTCCCAGCTTTATCCTGTCCATTGTGTGTGCTTTCCTGTGGAACAAGATGGAATCTGGCCTTATCACCCAATCCAGAGTGGCCTCCACCCTGACGTACACTCACGGTCTGGAGCGTGTGTGCATTCCCAAAAACGTCCAGGAGGCGGGTCACACCGGTGGAACCGTCCCGAGAGGGGGACGCAAGGTCACTGCTGGAGTCCAGGTATGGAATTCGAGACGGATCAGGATCCTCCTCTGATGTGTTAAATCCTGGGAAACAATAAAAAAAACACACACACACACCACACACACACACACACACACAGACAGATGAATGGAAACAGGAATTTCTTGAACACATCAAGGGCAGAGAATTTCAACCCTGAAGGAAGATTTAACGCTCTCAAGAGTCAACGCAGTGACGTTCTTTCTGTAACGTTAATTCATTTCCCACTTTATAGACCTCGGACAATTCAAAACCGAATCCTTTAAGCTAAAAATAAAATGCTTTATGCAGAAATTTGATTAGTCTTCAGTCAAAATCTTCCAGAAACTGATTTCAGGTAAACCTCGCTGTGGAAGTGGATCTCCGCGCTCCACTCCACCGTCCTTCTGCTACCTGAGGACATCACCTTCTCGCCCGTCTCCTCCGCTACACCACTGTCCAGTTCTCTCCTCACCAGTGCGACCCTGTCTATCCGAATGATGTCAGTAAACTCCAACACCTACAACAAATCTCTTAAAACCCGGTCATTTCCATATTTACTAAAAGAAATGTCTTTAACGCTAGCCCTGATGACTAGCCTTTACATTCATCAACAAACCACTTCCTCCTCTCTATAATACATAGGTTATTGTTTCCATGGCAACAGGAGAGGTTTACGCTTTTCAGTTGGTAACACATCTACTTTCTTTTACCTTCTGCTTGTATTATTAACCTGAAGACTGAAGACAGGCCGTGAGGGAAGGAGCGTTTATAGCTGCTGTAAGGTAAGTGACCTCATCAGGACTGGGAGAAAACCACCACAGTGTGATGAATGGTTGAATATTAAACTGGAACTGTAGAGTAAAGCACTGGGACGTGTGCTGTCCGGGTTTACTGCTTAATAACGACTAATTTTATAAGTAGCTGTTATAATTATTGCTATTTGAATGAATGACATTTTCCTCTATGGAAGTAAATTAAAGTCGATTTATAATGAAGTCCGCTCAGAGGAGCGCGCATGAACCCATGTGCAGTCAGGACATGTCCAGGAACGGCGTTTTTCTGGGTTATTCCCAGGATTAAAGCAGCAGTAAGTGAAGTGAGAAATAAACCAGCTTACCTGTGATGAAAGTAAACAGCAAAGAAAAGTGAAAAAGTCGCATTTTGTGACAGGAAACATTCCCTCTCGGTGCGCGAGCGTCTTCCGTCTCTCGGGATATCTCAGGAAAACATTTCTAAGACATATTTTTATTATTTTATTCTTTTATAATTTTAATCTTTTATTATAATTCACCTGTAGAACAGTTTAGTGGCCGCTGGTTTCGCGGCTCGTCCAGTCTCTCTCTTCAGTTTTAACAGAAACGCCTCACGGTCCGCTCTCCGCGTGCGCGCGCGAGCGCGCGACACCCTGTCGACCGGAGAGGCGCGCACTCGCCCGCGCGCTCCGTGCACGCGCGCGCGCCGCCGCCGCCGCCGCCTTCTGACTTCAATTAAGCGCGCGACACCGGAAGTCGTTACCGTCTTAATAGATTCACGATTAATCTGTTTCACCTCGAAACACACACATTTATTTATTTATTTGTTTGTTTGTTTGTTTGTTTATTAGCTGGTAAATATTTACACCTTTCCTTTATTTTCGTGTGATTTTATTATTATTTATTACATCAGTACAGCGCCACGTCATCACTTCTCTTTCAGATTTATAGATACATGTTTGAGTTCTGCCCCCCCCCCCCACACACATACACACATATACACAAACACACACATATACACAAACACACACATACACAAATACACATGCACACACACATATTTACACACATAGACACAAACACACATACACAAATACACACACAAATACACATACACACATATACACAAACACACATATACACAAATACACACACAAATACACATACACACACATGTATATATACACACATATACACAAACACACATACACAAATACACACACAAATACACATTACACACACACATATACACAAACACACATACACAAATACACACACAAATACACATATACACACACATATACACAAACACACATATATTTACACACATATACACAAACACACATATATTTACACACATATACACAAACACACACATACACAAATACACACACAAATACACACAAACACACACACACACACACACAAATACACAAACACAAACACACACACACACACACACACACACACACACACACACACACACACACACACACAGAGGAAGAGAGAGTGTGTTTCATGGCACTTCAGAAGGAAAGGTTAATCATGAAACACTCGTTAGAGGAAACCTGCAGCTTCTGTTCATCTGCTCTTCAGCCTGAAGCTCCACCTGGACTACAACATTAAACTGGTCAGAGGTCAGAGGTCAGAGGTGAGCAGAGTGTAAAAGTCCCAGAGGTTTGTGTGTCTTGTTGACGGAGAGCAGGATGAAGTTGAGAATAAACAGAGTGAGATAAAGACATGTTGATAAATCTGTAATGAAGCTGCTTACACACGCGGATAAAACTGGGGCTACTCTTCTGTTAAAGAAAGAAAAACCCACACCGGTCACTGAAATAACTCGAAACTGATCCAAAGTAAAAATAAATAAATAAAGTGCTGAATAATTGACTAATGAAAATCAGAGACTGGACATCATGACCCCAAACTGCACAGTGACCACTTTACACGTCTGACGTCAGCTAATTGCTAATTACTGGACACACTTCAGTTGAACGCGTGCCTTTGGTCAAACGATTTCCTAGGGCTGTTTGTCCAGGTCAGTTTCATCAGTTGTTTTTTTGTTTTTTTTAATGTTTTTGTTGAACCACAATTCAAAAGCAATGTCTGATCTTCATTAGTCAATTATTCACTACATTTTTTATTTATTATTACTTTTCAGTTTCACGTTGTTTCACTGACCAGTGTGAGTTTTTCTTTCTTTAATGGAAAAGTACCAACAGTTCTGTTCTCATGTTTATCTGTTTTAACAAAACTCCTCGTCATTAGATCTGCTTCGTTTTTAATAAAAAAAAAAAGAATAAATCTATGTTCACAAACGTTTATCAGCTCAATTCCATTTTATTTTTTGACGATAATGTGCTGTGAAGAGCTAGATGACTCCGTTATCTGATCTCAGACCTGTGCAGCAGTGACTCCGATGAGGAGAAAACCATGTTGTGTCTGAAATAAACATGCAGAGATTATTTTCTCCCAGCGACAGAGCAGCGGTCCAGTGTTCAGAACCTGAGACCATTTAGAGTCAAACTTTTTATTAATAACTACAGCGAGAGAGGGAAAAGATTTTTCTGGACTTTATAGAAGTACAATATCCATAATTCAGTTCTGATTCTAAGTGTAGGCATAACATTATGACCACCTGCGTAATATAGTGTTGGTCCTCCTTTTGCTGCCAAAACAGCCCTGACCCGTCCTGCACTGTGCATTCTGACACCTTTCTATCAGAACCAGCATTAACTTCTTAAGCAATTTCAGCAACAGTAGCTCGTCTGTTGGATCGGATCACACGGGCCAGCCTTCGCTCCCCACATGCATCAATGAGCCTTAGCTGCCCATGACCCTGTCTCCGGGTCACCACTGTTCCTTCCTTGGACCACTTTTGATAGATACTGACCACTGCAGACCGGGAACACGCACAAGGGGCTGCAGTTTTGGAGATGTTCTGCTTTTCCTGCTTTTTAACACATCAACTTTGAGGACAAAATGTTCACTTGCTGCCTAATATATCCCACCCACTAACAGGTGCCATGATGAGGAGATTCTTATCCACGTCACCGGTCACTGGTCATAACGTTATGGCTGACCGGTGTGTATGTACACAGTTTTGGAATAAACAGATATAAAGATTATATAATATTAATCTCGGTTTGTTTTCAGAAACAATTTCATGAAATTCTATTTCTATCCCATTCTTCATCTATGAGGTGAAGTGAGGAGTAAATAAAAGTGAGGAACGCTCCTGGAATCTAAATTAGGGATTTAAAGACTTTAATAATTGTAAAGAACGATAAACGGTATCCAAACATCCTGCAGCAGGAAGCTGAGATCCTGCAAAACACGAATGAAGTCCACGGCAGGTTTAAACAGGTTTACAGCTGAACACAAAACACACGAGACGGCGCTGCAGTGACCGTCACGGACGCCGCTCTGCACGCCGCTTCGTACCTGAAAAACACAGAGAGGAGGAGAGAGATAAAGTGCAGCTCTAACGCTCGACAGACGGACGAGAGTCTCACGAGAGTGAGACGTGTATGATGTACAGCATCAGAACTCACAGTGAAGGATAAACTGCTCATTCATAGACGTCCTTCTTATCTGCGATGTACTGAACGATTTCATCAGGGGTCATCAGCTTCTCCGCTTCGGCGTCAGGAATCTCGAAACCTGCACACAAACACACACGGGAAGAGCTGAGCTGTCATCATTAACCGAATGTCTGCTCGGTGAACGAGCTGTTGCTATGGAAACGATCCGAGCTGCAGTTATAGAGAATTAAACAACACCTTCTGACCAGTCAGAGTCCAGAACTCAGCAGCAGCTCTGTGTGTGAAATTAAAACCCATTACGAACCAAATTCGTCCTCCATGGCCATGATGATCTCCACTTGGTCCAGACTGTCCAGCCCCAAATCCTTCATGAAGTGCGACTTGACCTGAAGCTGAGAGAGAAACACGGTGGTGTCGGCATCAGCAACAAACACGCAAGAGCAGGAAAATCTAGGATTTCTCTCTGTGAGGGTTTCCTCTGGGTTCTCTGGTTTCCTCCCAATAACATGAATCAGCTACACTAAGCAATGATGTGACCTGTGATGGTTCACACACACACACACACACACACACACATAGGGGGACTCTTTACCTGCTCGGGGTTGATCTTGTCGTACAGTTTGAGGACGTAGAGCACGCGGTCTCGGATAGACTCCAGGGTTAAAGGTGGAAGGTCACCGTACCGCCGCCACTGTGTCCCAGCGGGGGTCTGAGGAGAGAGACGGACGTGTAGGACGTGTAACACGTGCAGGTAAGGACTTAAAAGCTACCCAAGTTCACGTGACAGATACTGGAGTTAACGTGAATCATTAACACTCGAACTGTAACGGAAGAAATAAATAACGTGCAGAAAGGCTTGCGTTTATTTATGTTCGTATAAAGTCTTTATCAGTGTTAGTTGTTTATTTCTCAGATTCTCGATTCTGATTGGTCAGAAGTCACAGGTGTACATGAGCACCTGATCATTTCTACAGAGAATCTCAAGGAGTCTCCAGTTTCAGTCTCTGGAACAGACTTTCTGTCTTCTTCTGCACCGAGTAACAGTAGCGCATTCTCAGGAAGGAAGTCACTTTAAACACTTTATGAAATATATAAAAAAAATAAATAAATAAATAAAAAAATGCTAAAGAACATAACGATGCACGACACCATCAGAGAATGAATTGCAATTAAATATGAGATCATAGAAAGCTTTTAATGCTGTGAGATTAAAGTGTTATGTATTAAGGATAAGAACAGTGAGATAGAAACATGAATAAATGTAAATATAAGTGTAAACATGATGATGTGTTTGTGTGTAGGAGTAAACAGACTGAACTGTAGCAGTGTGAGCTAGCTAGTTAGCATGATGCATTATATGATCATGTGGTTCAATTTATCCGTGTATAAGATATAAAAGTATAAAAGTGTTGTGAAGTGTGTCAAGTGTGTGTGTGTGTGTGTGTGTGTTCTACACGAGTGTGTTCATAGTGAAGCTGCTACTGAGCGCTGAGCGCGGAGGTCACTGCCTGTCGGTCACCGGGAGAGAAACACACACTGACCTGCGAGAGCAGCGGCCTGTGTCCGGCCGCCAGGTGAGAGAACACTCGGTCACGGCTGAGAGGAAGCGCCGCGGCCGCCGCGGACACATCACACCGATTAAACACCACCGCGCCGCGGTTCAGTGTCCGGACACACCGGGAGAGGACGCGCGCCGCCATCTTTCACCCGCTCACGTCCCACAATGCAACAGAACCTGCTTCTGTTCTTCTTCTGTGGTGTTTTAAAGAAACGCTGCAGCGCCGCTTGTGATGCTTTACTGACACCTACCGGTCTGGAGGATAACGCACAAGTCTGCACAATGTGTGCATGACTTCTACAAATATGTGTAAAAACTCAGAGCACATCAATTATTAAAATACATAAAATACGCATAATTAATCAATAAAACTTATTAAGATTTATAACGATTCAGTATTCGCCATTCCGCTATGCTACTCACCTACATTGGCCTCCTAATGTCGATACAGAAAATTAAAAAGTAATTTTTCATTGACGCCATTAGCATTTTTATGTTCATGCTAAAACAAAGCTAAATAATTTCACAACACTTGGGCATTTTAGTTATTATTCGAAAGCTTTTCTAACCGAGTCACGTCGAGGATTCATCATTCGTTAAAGAAACTGAACACTAGGGGGCGCGCTGCCATAGGAAAATAATCACACCTCCAGAAATGCTTTATTTCTCTCACAGCACGCCAATTTGTCACCGATTACCGTTTTATTATTTATTTATAGGAATTTATTCACGGCGAGCATATCATTTTTGATCTGTTATTGCATTTAATCTTGAGGAGAAAGAAGAATAAACTCCTCTGTCCTGAAGAGCAGAAAGGTGATGTGTCCATGTTTTTATCGGAAGTGCATACAACTCCTGAGAAAATGACACATATTTCTTACACACACTGGACATTAACCTGCTTCTCACAGAAAAAGCTCTTAAAATGTACCTGTTAAAATAATATTTTATTTTGCAAGTAAAACTCAAACTTTACTCAAAAATCATACTGACACAGAACACACAGAATTCACCACGAACATGTGTGTGTGTGTTGTGTGTGTTTTACATGTGTGAAAAATGTGTGAAATCTCTCTCATCTTAGGTTATAAACATTTTTTTAAACAATTTGTTTTCTTAAACACACAAATCCTTTCAGTCTGAAATGTTCTCCGTAGGATTAAACTGATAAATATGAACATCCCCGTTCAGGTATCCTGTAAGGAGTGTGTTTGGCCCCGCCCACCGCGCCAGGCGGCACATTTCCGCAGAATCATTTGCATACACACAAGCCACGCCCCCTGTAAGGTTCCAGATCGTCAGACCTGACTGGAAAACACCCACAAGCGCAGACTCACACACATCACCGTCTACCAACCTGGGAGGTAGGGAGGAAGGGAGAGAGAGAGGGCGGGAGAGGGAGAGAGGGCGAGAGAGGGAGCGAGAGAGAGACACAGAGAGAGAGAGCATGTTTGTGAGACAGAGAGAGAGAGAGTGTGTGTGAGAGACAGAGAGAGAGAGAAAAACCATTTCATTTATTAAACTTCACAATAAACACGTGTAAAGAACTTAAGGATCGATTACTAAACATTCATTAAGGTGTAGGAGTTATATTAGTCCAGGAAAATGTTACCGCTCTGAGGGAGATGATGGGGTGATGAAGCTCCTCAGAGTCAAATACTTTCCTGTAAGTGGATTTGCAGCAACCAGAGAGAAAAGAGTGGAACCAGTTTCTTCATGACATGCACTCACATGCTGCAGTAACACACACAACACACCCTGGGGGTGGGTTGCAGAGGGAGAGGGATAGAGAGAGAGTGAAAGAGAGTTAGAGAGACAGAGACCGGGAGAGGGGGGAGAGGGGGGAGAGGGGGGGGGGGGGGAGAGACAGACAGAGAGAGAGAGAGAGAGACAGTGTGAAAGACAGAGAGAGAGACAGAGAGAGAGAGACAGAGAGAGAGAGACAGAGAGACAGAAAGAGAGAGAGAAGAGAGATGAAACATAGATTAAAAATAAATAAATAAACGTGTGACAGAGTCTAGACCAGAATAACAGTAGTGTTGTTCATGATAAAATACTGTACACACTGCAGTGTGTGTGTGTACAGTTATACAGTGTCCAGTGGGCGTGGCCTAAACTGGCTCTGACAGTTCCTCAACCTCAGCTCCATCACTCCACTCAGTAAAGGTGTGATCTGAAATCCAAAAGTTTCTCCCGTGGCTTCACTGATGTGATGCTGGTTCTACACACCTACCCTGCGGGAGTATCCTCTCAGACAGGTTGCCGTGGAAACGCTCTCTTCCAGGCGGATGGTCTGAAGCAGCTGGCCTGATTTCATGTTCCTGAGGTTTACAGAAAAAGGCAAAGATGTTTAAAACACCAGAAATGAAAGTTCTAAATGAATAAGGAATAAGTTGACCGAATGGACAGGACCGGAGTCAGAAGCAGAACTTCTCACCATATGAGGACACTCTTGTGTTCGGTCCAACCAATCAGAGCGTCTTTTTCCCTCTCCACCATCACCAGGGTCTGGATGGTTTCATAGGTGGAGACCAGGGACAGAGTTTCTGCCATCCTGCAAAGAGAAAACAGGGGTGTGTGTGGGTGTGGGTGTGTGTGTGTGTGTGTGTGTGTGTGTATTAGCATTACCTGCCATCCTGAGTAAGTGTAAACACCCGGACGTTTTGGTGAGCTCCCGGAGCAGAGCAACACGTCACCCTGCGATCCGAGACAGCGAGCACAGCCTGCAGAGCTCCTTTATACAGCTCAACCTGAGAGAACTCATTGTCTGTGCTGGGGCAGTACAGTATCCTACACACACACACACACACACACACACACACACACACACACACACACACAGACTATAATCACCCCTCACTGATCTCTAGACTATTGAAATTATTTGAGTCATAATACAACAATTAACAATAATTCAGAAAAAATATTCAGTGTACAATTTATATATACTCTCCATTAGATGGACAGATCTGTGTGTGTGGGGGGGGGGTCTGTCTGTCTGCCCATGTGCGTGTGTATCTGTCTGTATTCACATACCTGTCTGTCAACATGTGTGTAAATCTCTTTATGAGCTTCTGTCTGTCTACATGCGTGTATAGCTATGTGTGCACTCTTCTCCGCGTGTATGTGTGTGTGTGTGTGTGTGTGTGGGTGTGTTACCTTGCTTCTGTGATCTCCAGCCTCCCCAAACACACACACAGCAGAGCAGAAGAGTCAGGAATCCCCTGAAGAGAGATGACTGACTGCACATAAACACATTCAGAGGTCAGAGGTCAGAGATGTAATAAAATAGACACACATTAAAGACAATGTTTTGAGAACTGACCATAAATACTGACATTACAGATCAAAAGAAAAAGTGTGTGTGTGTGCGTGTGTTTTATACTTGTGTAAAGGTCCAAGTGTACAGAAGTTTCCACTGCTGGTCTCCAGGGTTCTGCTTCCAAACACACACACTCCACTCTCCGGCCACACACACACACCAGTCATCAGACGGCCACCGCACTAAACACACATCCAACACACACCCTCCGTCCAGCGCCTGAAGAGAGAGACAAATAGCACTTTTTATTTTATACAACTGTGCTTATTATTATTTGCTAATGAGTACAGAATGTCAGTAGAAGATATAAAGGTCGTTGAGGGCGGAGTTCTCCTTTAGCTTCAGTCCCTAGAAAACAGACGCTACTAAAGACTCTACTACCTTCAGAGTATGAGTTTTCCGGAGAGATCCACCGGAAAGGAGCTCCACGTGTTGAGTTTGGGAATTTTGAGCATCTCTGTTCGTCTGACTGGTTTGAACTAAATTCAAAGACAGAGCAGTTTCACTATCTTGTCTCTGATTGGCTGAGACACCCGGAAGTGCCGAGGTCTCGACGTTTAACACACTGCTGATATCTCCACGTGGTGACGTTCTGCTTGTTGGGGTTTGGGAATGAAAATCCAGTCCGGAGACGGTGTCCTCAGCGTCTGAATTCTTTTCAGGCTCATTTGGAGAAGGAATAGAAATGGCATGACGCTGGCTCTCGCTTTCTGAGCAAATCAGGACGTCGTTTGTCAGTTTGGGAACTTCTGCATTTTTTTCTTGTGGGCTGATATTCAACTCCATTACTTCTTTTTCATCAGCAGTGCCACAGCCTTGTATCTCCACTTCAGCGTTTATTGCTGGTTCAGGTGCTTCAACCTCCATTTCAGGGCCATCAGAGCTACACCTCTTGCTGTAAGTATGCTCAGAAACGTCCCGCCCCTGGGTCTGCACTTTAGGGCTTGTTAAAAGGTTTGTCGTTTCTTTGTTAACGTTTTCAGGTGTTCCGTTATTCATTTCCACCTCAGATTGTTCTGAAGCAACATCCTGATCAGGCATGGAGAGGAAAGGTGCGAAGTGTGAGGAAGGAGATACGCTTAACGGGTTAGGGGTCGCACCCAGTGAGATGAGAGAAGAATTGTGATCAATCTGGCTGTGTGAGGTCAAGGACATGCTAAGGTTTAGCATTAAACTCCTGCTAGCAGAGAGTGTGTGAGGATCATTTAACTTGATTAGCTCTGTGTGTTTCACAGCTTCTCCGTTCTGCTGTACTTCTGTTTGGTTTGTGATAGATCTGTGTACAGGTTCTTGTATCTTATCGAGAGCTTGGCTTGTGACCTCACACTCTGATTGGTCAGTGTCCTCCGCCTCCACCTGTGGCTGTGCAGGACACGTCAAAGGAAGAAGACTTTCTAAAGAAGAAGCATGTGGTAATGAGTTCAGAACGACCTTCTTATTTTCTACCCGTCCACCTTCAGGACTGTTCGTACTCCCGTTCTTTCTGAACCACGCGCTGCATGAGAGCGAGTCCAAGTTAGGGCAGGATGAGCAGAGCCGCTCCAGTTTTAGCTGACCAAACTCGTCATCAGGTAGGTGAAAGTCCTGCACGTCCAGTATCGTTAGCAGACCGCCGAGGTTTCGGAAATCCTTTGTTCTCAGAGCCTGAGTGAGAGACGTTAATGAAGGCAGAAGTTGAGAGGAACCTGAAAATAAAGCAGACAAACACTAACTTATACAATACCCACACAATTAATGATGTAAAAACACAAGTACATATTTATTTATTTGATTAAAAGCTTAATAAAGGAGATACCTTTAATGCTTGTAGAAATCTGAGAACGGGACACACTGGCCCGCCCACACCTCCTCCTGAAAATAGGATAGACGTGTGAATCAGTGGAGAGCTCACAGTTGAGGTGAAGCTGAGGGCCTGAGCTAGGTTTGGGTGATGGGATCGGCTCAGACTCTTCCTGTGGAAGAGAACAGGGGGACTGGACAAGGGATTCGGACTGACCGGACGAATCAGACTCACGTGTCCTCCTGCGTCCCCGCCGTCCTCTTTGACTACGTCTTCTACTGCCACTTCTTTCAGGAAGTTTTTGGGATAAAGGCTGTGAGGAAACGCGACCCCTGCTTGCACTTCGTCTGCCTCGCCCGTTGGAGAGCTGGCTCTGGATCACAGCGTTCAGATCCACAGAGCTGTGAGCCGACGCCATTCTCCTGGTGGTACGAACGTAATACTCAACAGGAAACGGCAAACCTTCGATTAAGGTGCAGGACGTTAAAAAATCTGAGCTTTTCTCTGCGTTGTTAATGGAGCAGGACTGACCGGACGTTTCATTAGATGGGACGGAATTATCACTGGAGGTTGATGGGGAGTTTCTGAGAGCTGACTGACCTGCAGGACGGTCATGGATTTCTAACAGCTTTGTTAGAGGTGACTGGTTGGCAGAAGAACTCTCGGTTGCTGATTGGTGATTTTCTGGTGTCAGATTTTCTTCTTTTTTTTCCAAAACATCCTTCAACATTTCTGCCTGCTCTCTTTTCTCCTCCTCCTGTTTTCTTTCCTCTTCAGGCTGTCCTTTCTCCATGTCCTTCTTCTCCTCACTGGTCCACTCACGCTCTCCCTCCATCTCTCTGCGCTCTTCACGCCACCTCTCCTCCATTCCCTCCCTCATCTGTTCTTGACTCTCTTCAGTATCAGACTCTTTCTCCCTGGTCTGCAGACGGAGAAGGCTGCGCTTGGAGCGGAGACGGTGAGATCGAGACGGGCTTCGTTTACACGTCAGGGTGGAAAACGGAGAGGCACCAGGAAGATGGAAGCGAACTTTAGCTGGGAGGAAACAAAACACACACACACACACACACACAAGCAGCTTTTTATTCTTAACTTCATACAGAAAAGGTGTTGTTGAAATATGGAGATGTTTTTTATTAACATATATGAGCGCACTTACTGGTTTCTGAAGGACCACTGCAGTTAGAAAGCTGCTCTGGAGAGGAAGAAAAGCTTTGTTCCAGTGGGACTGATGTGTTGATGTGCAGCAGCCGGTTCTGCTCGGAGATTCTGCTCTGGACATGTTTACGTACCGCCTCCTTCCGCTCAGCACGCTAACACACAAACACACAGAATTACACACACGTCTACATGTCTCATACTTCATCCTGGTCAGGATCGTGCCAGAGTGGGAGTCAATCTCCGGGAAGACCGTGTGTGAGGAAGGAGAACATTCCACCACAAAAGGGCACCATCACAGGCGACCATAAACACGCACTCTCATATTCATTTTATATGAGCTTAAATGACTCGACCAATTTGAGGTTGTATTTTTCTGTGATTCAGTTCCACACATGCCTGTAATCTCTGTGCCGTTCTCTCATACTCTTTCTGCAGCAGCTCCAGTCGCCTCTTCAGCTGTAAGAAAGTATAAATAATAAATAATATGCATCCAAAGATGAGTCCTTACGTCTGTGTCTAATACACTGACCAGGCCATTTACTTTAATTCCAGATTTAAAATACCTGCTTTTGGGGGGCATGGAAACAGCTAGTGAAGTCAGATCATTTGACTCAGATCAACAATAAGACCCATGGTGTTGTTTTGGCTATTTATACACCATACTTACTCATCTTTGCCTTATTATGGCTGATGATGTTTCATGAACTCTTACTCAACGTTCATCAATTCTGAATCGAATCTCATAATTAACTTAAAACAGCCGAATCAAAGAACCGACTCTTTCGCAAATGACTCACCACTACCTGTCAGAATCTTCAGGAGAAATTAAAATAAATAAATAGCTTATTACAAATTTTATTTCACTTACTTCTTCTTTATCTTGGCTCGTCAGACTTTCATCCGACATTCTGACTATTCCTTCTGCAATGGACAAGAAAAAGAAATCGGGTAAATGATATAGCTTTCCTACTAGGCGTCGTCCCAAATTAACTTTCCGTTGGACATCTATACATTCCCTATACAGCGCCCTAAACACCATTACGTCGTGCACTATATAGTGCACTTACAAAGGGCACACGGCGCTATTCAGGACTCGACCGTAGCTGAGGTAACAAGCCTTACTAGCTAGCCAATCGCTAACGACAAGTTTTAAAGGGTTTATCTTAAGAAAACCAGACATATACCTATCTGAAAAAGATGTTCTATCTCAGCTTAATCACGACACATTAGATGTTAAAATGCCAGTTATAACTTAGTCAACAATAATATCGTAATTCTGTGAAGTTGATATCCGTCTTCACGGACAGCCATAACAAATTTCCCGCGACTGAAAATGGAAGACAAAAGTAATCGATAACTACATGTTGAGGCGTGTGGAAAATTGTTGTTAACCAAATTCATGTGTTGTTCAATTGTTTAACGTTTTGATGTATATCTGTTTTATAACAACATATTTCTCTAATTATGTGTATAGATTTTTGTGTCATCTAATGGAACGGAGCTGTTGTCGTGCTCGATGCATGATGTCTGATTTAGTGATCTGGTTTATTACTGTGAAGCATGAACTCCATTTTTTTCCTCAAACATGATTAACTGAAAAGGAAAATAATCACAACAGTAAGCCATATATTCCTGAGGCATGAAGGAATATGTCTTAAATTTGTCTCTTCTTTTATATTTGCGGTTACTGGTTTTTATAACAAACGAAATGTTTCAAGCAAAATCTTTTATTCAGTAACAGCATCTCCTTATAGAGTCAATACAATATATAGACAATATATAAATTCTACAAATAAATTGATTAATTTATAGGAAAACATACTAAAATTCACCCTAATTTCCTTTCTAATTCAGATTCAATTATCAAACAAAACATTTTTAATGAAAAAAAAAAGACAGACACTGGTATCTTAAACTGTGATGCTTTAATAAAGCAGTTTATTATTATAATAATAATAAAAAGAAGAATTAAAACTGTACAAACTGTAAAAAAGCGATCGGCTCAGACATGTTTGGAATGTAAAGGTTTTTTTTAAATGGTGCCCTGGAGCTGTGACGCTGTGGAAGTTAGGGGGAAGCGTTATCGATCATCATCACACCTGAAACGTGATAGCACATGTGCCGTTTCATCAAATAGATTGGAATAATTTCATGGAGCTTAGGAGCTGAAATAAAAGTATGTGAATATGCATTTCATATCCATTTGAGACCATTCGAGTCAAGAGGTTTTTATCATCACTTCGACCACATGTAGCTGATGCAGTACAGAGTGAAATGAAACAACGCTCCTTCAGGACCATGCTGCTACAAAACACACACAAATCACAGACATCTCTCATCCAGCCCATAAACTCTTTACCCTCCTGCCCTCTGGGAAGAGGTTCAGGTGCCTGCGCTCCAAGACCAGCAGGCTAAGAAACAGCCTTTACCTCACAGTCACTTCCTTACTGATCTCTTCAACCCATTAACCACCAAATGATGGTAATATCCCCTCCTTCATACTGATAAACCCCTCAAAACTGCAATATATCACTGTATACTAGCCATAACATTATGACCACCTGCCTAATATTGTGTCGGTCCCCCTTTTGCTGCCAAAACAGCCCTGACCTGTTGAGGCATGGACTCCACTAGATCCCTGAAGGTATGCTGTGGGATCTGGCACCAAGATGTTAGCAGCAGATCCTTTAAGTCCTGTAAGTTGTGAGGTGGGGCCTCCATGGATCGGACTTGTTTGTCCAACACATCCCACAGATGCTGGATTGGATTGAGATCTGGGGAATTTGGAGGCGACACCTCAAATTGGTTGTTGTGGTCATCAAACCATTCCTGAACCATTTCTGCTTTGTGGCACGGAGCATTATCCTGATGAAAGAGGACACAGCCATCAGGGAATAGTGTTTCCATGAAAGGGTGTACATGGTCTGTAACAATACTTAGGTAGGTGCTACGTGTCAAAGTAACATCCACATGGACGGAAGGACCCAAGGTTTCCCAGCAGAACATTGACCAAAGCATGACACTGCCTCCGACGGCTCGCCTTCCTCCCATAGTGCATCCTGGTGCCATGTGTTCCCCAGGTAAGAGACGCACACACACCCGGACATCCACGTGATGTAAAAGAAAACCTGATTCATCAGACCAGGTCACCTTCTTGCATTGCTCTGTGGTCCAGTTCTGATGCTCACGTGCCCATTGTTGGTGCTTTCAGCAGCGCACAGGGGTCAGCACGGGCACCCTGACCGGTCTGTGGCTATGCGGCCCCATACACAACAAACTGTGATGCACTGTGTATTCTGACACCTTTCTTTCAGAACCAGCATTAACTTCTTCAGCAATCTGAGCAACAGTAGCTCGTCTGTTGGATCAGACCACACGGGCCAGCCTTCACTTACGCTTGTCATTTTTCCTGCTTCTAACACATCAACTTTGAGGACAAAATTTTCACTTGCTGCCTAATATATCCCACCCACTAACAGGTGCCATGATGAGGAGATACTCAGTCTTATTCACTTCACCTCTCCCTGCTCACAGTGTTATGGCCGATCAGTGTATTTATATATCTTGTCTATATATCTGTACATATGTTGTATTTCACTACTCTGCTTTGCACTTCTGGTTAGAGACTAACTACATTTTGTTGCCTTGTACCCATGTGCAATGGCAATACAGTTGAAACTAAAAAAAATGAACACAATTTAAATGAAATGAATTTCAAAAAAATGAAATGAAGTCCAGGTCCTCATAAATATTCTAATTCAGTAGTAAGAGGGATGAAGATTTTCCTGAATTTTCTTATTTCTAGCATGCAGAATTTACCCCTTATTAATGAGCTGATAAATTAGTGTGTGTGTGTGTGTGTGTGTGTGTGTGTGGAGTAAATGCATGAGCAGATAAACAAATCCAAATCAGGCCTTCGTGCTCGTGCTGTGTTCCTGTTCTGTAGATGGAGATGACGGGTGTATTCAGCTTACTCTGCGTTGCCGTGACGACAGTTCGGTGCAATGTTAATCAAACCTTACTGCTTTACGAAATGGCTTCCCCTGCACATGGAAGTGTAATATAGGTGTAATAAAATTCTTATTCTTTATTCTGTTTCTAGACCTCCACTCAGAGAGCGGCTCAGAAGGATGTAAACTGTACGATTATTAAAGATTATATAAAGTCGTAGGGTTTTTTTAATGAAAAAATATATATTTATTTTATTTATTATTTGACCTGACCTGATGTTAGTGGTTTAATAACAGCTGGATAAATAGATGGGTCTTAATTACATTAACTATAATAATAATAATGATGATGATGATGATGATGATGATTTATTATTATTATTTTTTATTATTATCAGTGATGTTTGGGGATGTTATAAGTAATCTAAATCCTCCTCCTCCTCTTCCTCCTCCTCCTCCTGCTGCTGATCTGCTCTCAGGTGTGAGAGTCTAAAGTGTGGAGTTTTGTTTAATACTTTTTTTTTTTTTTTTTTTTTTTTTTTAAATATCTCACATAATCACTTCATGTCCAGTGTCCAGTCTTCTGTATGACCACATACAGAACTGTGAGCTGAGTTCAGTCGCTCTGAAAGTGTTTCCTTGTCCCTGGAAAACTCGGATACTTCACTACTACATGGATTAAAATACAACAATCTGAATAAGAGATTTAAGAATGCAAACGAGGCTTTGTCTAATTAAATATGCATATATTTGCATATTTAATCAAAAAAACAAAAATCCTGGCTCTAGGTTTTATTGTCATTGTGCTTCTCGCAGTGAAATTTAGACGAACATCTCTAACTGGGTTCTGGTTCTGAATTTAGTTAAAAGACAGTTTAATGTGTTTAGTGTCTAGAGAAGCCTCCGTTCACCATTTCCGAGAGCTGCTCGTGCGAGCCGACCGGCCCAGTCATGTGAGCCCGGTGCGGCGCAGGCACCGACAGATGTGTGCGAGAGACTGTGGCGCTGAGAAAACAAACATGAGAAAAAACAACAGCTGCATTCTGTCTTAGACCAAAACCTTCAGCATTAAACTGAACTACTGCACCACACGGACTCACTTCTGACCTCTGACCTTCCTAAACCACTGGGTTTTGGAGCTTTATGTGCCAGTCTTACAGAACTGTTTACACAGTCATGTGGAATCATCATCATCATCATCATCACAGTCCTCCTACACATTAAAAACTCTACACATATTACTCTCATTGTGCTTTTGTATTTACACTGAGAGAAATCTCTCTGCTCATAATTGTGCTTCCGAACTACATGATTAAAACTCTTTTAATTTCTGCACTAATTATTTCTCGACATAAGGACATTTACATTAAGGACATTTTGTGTACAGCAGTGTGTGTGTGTGTGTGTACATAGAGAGGAATCGTGAGCTCTGAAGTGGTGAGAGAATAAAACAGGCTCATGACAGCTCCTTATACACTAAACAATCTGTCACACAAACCCTCCCTCATCCTCTTCATCTTCCTCCTCTAATCCAGGACACCTCATCCTCTTTTTCACTGTGTGTAAACAAAACCATAAACAGCTTGATTTTATACACCCAGGTGAACCACACAGCATCAGGTGATCATGGGGTCTATAAATTAGGTCTGATGCTGTAAAGAAGCGATAAATCCAAGAGATTATCTGGAGTGATTCCTCAGAGCGCTCCGATTGGAGCTCACATCTTTCATTCTAAGCTGCAGTTAACTCTGCAAAAATGGAAGAAAACCCTACCAGTTAACATGGTTTCATCTTCGCCCGTCATTGTGCCACGCCCACAAGTGACATGAGTGACTCCGCCCTCACAGTATTTGTGGTCATCAGTGACTTCTTGCTTGAAAACATACAAAATGAGAGTCCTGTATGTTGCGGGAAACGTTTCACTTTTTTACAACAACATGACCCTCATCTGCTACCGTGTTTATAAAATGCTATTTGTATTGAGGTGCCAGATGTTTGGAGACATGACACATGATAAAGCAAATACAATACAAATGTTAGCTAGTATTAAAAAAAACACAAAACAAAACGCGAAATGCCATTATTTCTAGATTTGTCATCTTGTCTTAGCAGAAATCATGTGGTTTGTTCCTCACAATGAGGCTCGAACTCAAAAACATTTCAAGAACTGGCAGTTGTCTGAACTGTTAATGGCATCTTTACACCAGAGATGTTCTGTTTGTGTTTGTCTTATAGCTGCTGTGACATAAGTGATAACACGAAGTTGTGCTTTATTTGATATAAAGTCTGAACAGGAAACTCATGCATTCAAGATAAAAAGAAAAACACATCTAGAGGAACTAGGAACATCCTCTAGAGGAACGGTCAAAAATTCCCATAAACACACTCCTAAACCTTGTGGAAAGCCTTCCCAGAAGAGTTGAACCTGTTATATAGATGCAAAGGGCCGGACAACTCCATATTACATTCATGTGCATGTAAAGGCAGATGTCTCAAAACTTTTGACCTGACTCGCAGTCTCCGCTCTAATTCATCCCAAAGGTGTTCTATGGGGTTGAGGTCGGGACTCTATGTGCAGTCATGTTGGAACAGGAAGGGGTCATCCCCAAACTGTTCCCACAAAGCTGGGAGCATGAAATTGTCCAAAATGTCTTGGTATGCTGAAGCATTAAGAGTTCCTTTCACTGGAACTAAGGGGCCGAGTCCAACCCCTGAAAAACAACACCTGAACTCAATGATTTGGAGGGGTGTCCCAAAACTTTTGCCAATATATTGTATTTAATGTGAAGTGATTTTTGATTTATTGTAGCCTACAGCATTTTCTAAAATCCAAGAATCCAAGTTATGATGTCCGAATGTGACATTACTGACATGTTATTATGATATTTAACATTAACATGCGAGTCTCCAGGGACAACATGACACTTTTTTGTGGGGTTTGGCTGGTGAGGGAATGAATGTTTCTAGCTGATATACTGTATGTGAGGAACAGGAAGTTGTCTTGTGCACCTTTCACAACATTAAACAAGTATTAATTCATTAACAAATAAAATATGTAAATGTTGAAATGTTGATAAATAAGAAGAATGCAACACTCTCATGTGTAGTGCTAATTTAATTTTTTTTTTTTTAATAAAAAATCGAGTTCATTAAGAATGTGCTCAGGACTTTTAATATGAAGTCCATCGGCGCCATTTTATCCCACGATTCTTTGCTGAACTCGCCTGGAATTTCAAATTAGGTGAACCAATCAGAAGCGACGGCAAGGAGAGAGCCAATCAGAGGCGGCGCTACTATGCGAGCCAATCAGAGGCGGCGCCAACGAACAGGGCAGAATTTAAAAATGATGCAGTAGTCACAGTGTCAGAGTTACGCGTCAGGACGAAGCACACTACCCTGTTTTATTGTTTTGCACATTTATTATTATTTTTTATTTAAATATAAGCAGAGGTGGAGTTATGTTAGTGTGGGTCTTCTTGGTTTAGGGTTGCAGGTGTATATATGTATATTTGTTTAGATAATAGCGTTTCAGTTGAAGTTTTTATTCGAAATCGAGTCAAGACGGAGATCATCTGACGCTTTTGTACATCTCTCTCGAGTTTTATTTCTACGTGTGAATCGGGAAAAGAAACATGAGCGCTGGCATGGCGAAGCCGGTGAAGCCTTCATCACACGTCGACCCCAAGTCTGCTCCTCTGAAGGAGATCCCAGACATCCTGGTGGATCCGCGGACCATGAAGCGCTACACGAGGGGACGATTCCTGGGCAAAGGCGGCTTCGCCAAGTGCTACGAGATCACAGACCTGGACACGAAGGAGGTGTTCGCGGGGAAAGTCGTGCCCAAGTCGCTGTTAATGAAGCCGCATCAGAAGGAGAAGATGAGCACGGAGATCGCCATCCACAAGAGCTTGGACAACCCGCACGTCGTGGGCTTCCACGGCTTCTTCGAGGACGATGACTTCGTGTTCGTCGTGCTGGAGATCTGCAGGAGAAGGGTGAGCTCTCCACCTGACCATGGCTGTGTTCTAAACACTTCGATATTAAACACCTAGTGCACTATAATATCACAGCCCTGTGGGCTTATTAATCCTGTTCACTTCACTTTTGGACCTTGTGCATCTCTTTAAAACACAAATGCATTCAACAAATTCACTCAGCCTACCTTTTCAGTATGCTCAGCAGTTACTTTTAGCTTTTCTTGCTAGCTCCTTCAGCCAACGGTCGAACTCCTCAGCCACAACTAGCTAGCTGACGCTAACCACCGAACAACCTGAATATAATAATTTATTATTAACTAATGCCATTGTTGTTTTTTCACATAAAGTCGGTTAACCAGTTTGTATTGTGCATTATTTTTCCAATTTGGAGTATGTTTAAAACTTTTTGCTTGCGCCGGGGCGTCCGTGTGGATTTTAAACGGCCGGACGTGACGTCACTACTACTACGTTTGAATGGCGTAAACAAGTATATAAAATTTTAAAGATTTTCTTTTTTTCGGTATATGTAACTTTTTTTTTTTTTTTTTTTTTTTTAATCTAATTTAACACTATTTTTAATGTATTAAAAACTGTGTATGAAACGGTTGTTTTTGTGACGTCATATCACAGTTTTTAAGTGAGTTTTATTTGAGTTGTTAATGTCTTTTTAAATCTATTTATTGAATGTTTGTCTTTTTTTTTTTTATTATTCCTTTTCTGCCCTTTGCAGCCATTTGGTAATCAATATTAAGAATGTGCATTTATTCTTCTTTTTTGTCGTGTACATTTTGGTTAAACAGTCTGATCCTTGTTTTGATCTGATCTTCCCATTATCTTTGACATTTTGTTTGACTTTGTTTGTACTTCCAGTCTCTTCTGGAGCTTCACAAGCGCAGGAAGGCCGTGACGGAGCCCGAGGCGAGATACTTCATGCGCCAGACCATCCAGGGTGTCCACTACCTCCACAGCAACAGAGTCATCCACCGTGACCTCAAACTGGGCAACCTGTTCCTGAACGATGACATGGAGGTCAAGATTGGTGAGCATCCTTTGTGTTCAGACTGAAATGAACAAGATTCCTGTAGAGCTGCAGCTCCTGTATCATCTCGGTTATATTCTGTACATAGGCATCAAGTGATGCACACATCTGCACTAAACCAAAATGACATCAAGGAAATATGGCTAGAAAACCTCCTTGCCTCTAACAGCAATTCAAGTCTGACTTTTCTGACCAATCAGGTTGGAAGGTTAGATGGTGCTGTGCTAGATATCTAGTCATCCATTATACAATAGAACGTCAAATACAGCAATGTTTCCGGTCCCTAAACCTCTTGTCTCTCAGGTGACTTCGGTTTGGCCACAAAGATCGAGTTTGATGGCGAGAGGAAGAAGACGCTGTGCGGCACGCCCAATTACATCGCCCCTGAGGTGCTGTGCAAGAAAGGTCACAGTTTCGAGGTGGACGTATGGTCGCTGGGCTGCATTCTGTACGTATTGCTAATGCTGCTGTCTACTGGAATTGTTTAGACGATTGAGCAGGAAATGGTTTCTGATTAAGAACGCTCTGTCGGACGTTAGGTACACGCTGCTGGTTGGGAAGCCGCCGTTCGAGACGTCGTGTCTGAAGGAGACGTACGTTCGCATCAAAAAGAACGAGTACACCATTCCCAGGGTGAGCCGCGTGGAGTAGATTTAATCAACGTCTTTATGGTTTAATTTTTTCTTTATTAATGTTGAGTTCTTTTTATTGTGATTTGAAATGTCCCTCATTTTTCCCTCTGTAGCACATTAACCCCGTGGCTACGGCACTAATCCGGCGGATGCTGCACGCTGACCCCACACTCCGCCCCTCCGTCGCCGACCTGCTCTCGGATGAGTTCTTCACCTCGGGTTACGTTCCACTGAGACTCCCAACGTCCTGCCTCACTGTCCCTCCCAGGTTCTCCATCGCCCCCTCCAGCCTGGAGGCCGGCCTGCACCGCAAACCTCTCTCTGCTTTTAATAAAGGTACGCACACCCACAGGCTTGCTCCTGCTTCTTGAGTGTATCTCTGAGCTTGAGCCTGAAGTGTGTGTGGTGTTGTGACTTATTTCCAGAAACTGACAGTCCGATTGAGAAAATGGGGAAGGTGGAGCAACCGCTGAAAGAAGAGCCCCTGCAAAGGTCAGATTTCGATGGGTTTCTGCATTTCCTTTTATTTTTTGCTCAGCAGCTCTTTCCGTTTTCGTCCGAGTGCTCCGAATGCCTTTGAATCTGATCCTAACCCGCTTCTCCTGCTTCAGAGACGGATCCGAACAGCCAGAATGCCACCTGGCCGACATGCTACAGCAGCTGACCAGCCTGAACGCAACCAGACCGTCTGCGAGAGAGTTCGTACGGCAAGGTAAAGTCAACGTGTCCGTGAAGTTCTTCAGTGTTGTGCTGAAAGGTTCCTTATGTCCATGTATCTGAGTGTGTACACTGAAAACACCTCTGTTCTTCGTTACTGACAGAGGAAGCGGAGGATCCGGCCTGCATCCCCATCTTCTGGATCAGCAAATGGGTCGATTACTCTGATAAATATGGCCTAGGTAAACACACACACACACGATGTACTAATCCGAATCAAGACGCTGAATCTCCTGGAGCTTTTTCCATGACTGATTCTGAATCAGAACAGAATCGATTCCTTTAATCGACCCAGAAGGCCAAAAAGAACATGTCTGAGGGTCATGTAGGGCTTGAGCTCCTCATAAAACTCTTTCCTCAGACACATTTCTGACTGGATGAACTACACTGTTTTTGTAGAAGTCACACCTCAGCTCAACAGAGAAGATGGCGCTGGTGCTCAGGAAACCATCAGATTATTTATTTAAAGAAGTAGTAATATCGAGCCGTAAGCGGTACCACATGGTACATTTGATTCACTGACCACAGAGAACTGATTCAGAGTCGTTTAACGAGCTCAGCAGCTCTCATACTGGAGTGTGTTCTGGTCTGATTTAAAGAACACACCGATTTGTTTATTTCTCTGAACAGTTTTATAAACTGCTGAGCTAAAGCCTGGTGTCTTCTCCCCCACCACAGGGTATCAGCTGTGTGATAACAGCGTGGGAGTTTTGTTCAACGACTCCACCCGCTTGATCATGTATGACGACGGAGACAGCCTGCAGTACATCGACCGCAGTGGGGCGGAGTCTTACCTCAATGTGCGCTCCTACCCGGCGGCTCTCACCAAGAAGGTACGCTGTGTGCTCCAGCATGTGCTGTTGGAGGAAAATAATCACATCACGCCACCGCTGATTAATTTCCTGTAACAGCACACCCGAGTCATTTATTCTTTACTGAATTCACACATGCCTTTCTTTAAACGCCATTTGCTCCACCCTCCGTCCTTTAGATCACTCTGCTGAAGTATTTCAGGAACTACATGAGCGAGCACTTGTTGAAAGCGGGCGCTAACATCACGCCGCGTGACGGAGACGAGCTCACACGCCTGCCCTACCTGCGCCACTGGTTCCGCACGAAGAGCGCCATCGTGCTCCACCTGAGCAACGGCACCATGCAGATCAACTTCTTCCAGGTTTGTGCTGCTGTCATGCTGAAATATCAACAAGTGCCACATGTTCCCCTCATTCATGGGGGTTATGTAGTTAATGGCTGTTTCAAATCACCACCGTATGATTCAGTACAACCCCAAATCACTACGGATTTCATTCAATTTTCCTCGTTTTAGCTCCAATACTGATTCAGTAGACCCTCAATTCATGACTGAGTTGCTTAAATTCAGCACAGTTCCTTAAAACCATGAAACCAGTGCTGATGTGATTCATTTTGATTCAATACACCTTCAGTTCAGCCCTGATCCAAAATGATTCGAATCGATTCAGTATTTGATTCATTTTGATTCAATACACCTTCAGTTCAGCCCTGATCCAAAATGATTCGAATCGATTCAGTATTTGATTCTTCTTGATTCAATACACCTTCAGTTCAGCCCTGATCCAAAATGATTCGAATCGATTCAGTATTTGATTCTTCTTGATTCAATACACCTTCAGTTCAGCCCTGATCCAAAATGATTGAATCACATATCAGTACTGAACCGACTCGAGTTAATGTGCTTGATGCGTCAGTTTTGATTCTAATGAATGAATTCAGAACATTTCTTCACTGTCTATATTTTATTGAAGGTTTACTACTTCTCTGTCAAATGTTTTTTGTTCCTCTCATGCTAAAACTCTCTCCTTGTGGTTGTAGGACCACACCAAGCTGATCCTGTGTCCCCTCATGGGTGCCGTGACGTACATCAACGAGCGCCGTGACTTCTGCACCTATAAGATGAGTCTGATCGAGGAGTACGGCTGCTGTAAGGAGCTGGCCTCGCGCTTGCGCTACGCCCACACCATGGTGGAGAAACTTCTAGCTTCTAAAGGCACCACCACCACCACATCCTCCGGCCGCTAGTCCACCATCGCACCACACCAGACTGTGTGCTCGTAGACACTCGGTCAGGAACCCTCATGTGACTGAACCCTCCAAACTGTACACTTTCCTCTGTCTCTCTCCCTTTTTTTTTTTTTTTTTTTTTTTAAAACTCATGAGTAGGGAAAGCTCTGTGTGAACATCTTCCTCGTCTGCTGTATCTTGTAAATTCTTTCTCTTTTCGCTGTTTAAATGGGTTTTTTCTGTATTTTCTAAAAAGCTCCGTTTCCCTTTCGTCTGTCTGTTTTTATAAAAAGCTTTTATGGCTTTATTTGTTAAATGGAATTGTATGAAACTGAGTTGCATTCAATTTAATAAAAGCTCATTTTTGGTGAAATCAGTTTTTTGAGTATCTCTTTGAATATCTTTATATGTTGTTATTAGCTTGAAAATGTTCAACACTTGATGCCTTTTTTTTTTTTTTTTTTTAACACCCAATACTAGATTTTTTTTTGTTTATTTCCTTTCCTCTCACTCGCTTCCCAAACACTGATTTGTGTAAAGTTAGATTACTGTTCAGCATCAGCATCCTCACGATCTAATCTCCGCTTCATACTGAACATCAGGAGCTGAAATGTGTGATTAGAAATGAAAGTTTCAGATGTTTTGTGACACTGTTGTACTTGAAGTTTTGGGACACGCCTCCAAATCACTGAGTTCAGATGTTTTTCAGGGGTTGGGCTCGGTGAAAGGAACTCTTAATGCTTCAGCATACCAAGACATTTTGGACAATTGGATGAGTGAGTTTGGTGTGGAGGAACTTGACTGGCCTGCACAGAGTCCTGACCTCAACCCCATAGAACACCTTTGGGATGAATTAGACCGGAGACTGCGAGCCAGACCTTCTCGTCCAACATCAGTGCCTGACCTCACAAATGCGCTTCTAGAGGAACGGTCAAAGATTCCCATAAACACACTCCTAAACCTTGTGGAAAGCCTTCCCAGAAGAGTTGGAGCTGTTATAGGTGCAAAGGGCCGAACAACTCCATATTACATTCATGTGCATGTAAAGGCAGACGTCCCAAAACTTTTGGCCTGGTTCGCAGTCTCCGTTCTAATTTCTAATTCATCCCAAAGGTGTTCTATGGGGTTGAGGTCAGGACTCTGTGCAGGCCAGTTCCTCCACACCAAACTTGCTCATCCAATTGTCCAAAATGTCTTGGTATGCTGAAGCATTAAGAGTTCCTTTCACTGGAACTAATGGGCCGAGTCCAACCCCTGAATTCAATGATTTGGAGGGGTGTCCCAAAACTTTTGCCAATATAGTGTACTTTACATTTGAGTTTAAGCTTCAGCCAGAGGGTTTATTTAGATGAGTGAGTGCACTTTAACTGGAATAAAGCATTGTACAAGCTTCTAAAGTGGTGAGGTTTATTTTCCAGCCAGAAGAAATCTTCAATGCCACAGCAGTGTTAAAAATCCAGAACTTTACTGAAATAATAAATAAACCCAGAGGGATGAATACACCAGTCATTCACATCCACCTCTCCTTTCTGTCTCTGTAGAAAATGATGACAGGAACACGTTTTAGACTTCAGGTTATTTGACAGTGGTTAAACTGGACTGGTTCTGGCGTGAGTGATTTGGATCAGAACTCGCTGTGGAAAATACACATCTCGTTATATTTAGCTTTTAAAGCTCGACGTGGACTGGCAGCACTACGCATTTTCAGTAACACCTCGTAAAAAAAACTTTAGCGGTATAAAATAAAATACTGAGTGATTATAAAATACGCAGGTGAATTCTGAGGTGTTTAAAAATAGGTTAGTAAACAGTGTGTTTGTGTGTGTGTAAGAAACTCTGAGCCTGTGGTGTAGCTACAGCGCCTTGCGGAAGCGAATTCCCTTTGTTTGTGCTAATTAGTAAAATGCAGCCGTCAGCGAGGTTCAACCTCAACACCATCACCACGCTTCACGGCTCCACTTACTTGTGCAAGGAACTGTAAACAATGTTAAAAAGTTCAAATGCTTTTAAGAGCCTCGATAAAAGACTGTTGTGTATCATTGTGAAGTTTGGGCCGTGAAGGATGAAGAGCAGATAAGACAGAAATAGTCTGAATTTCAGATCCGGTCAGTCAGAGAAGAAGCAACAGCAGGAACTGTGAGATGAAGACGATGGCAGTTTTCATGATTTTCACGTCTCTCGTCTCGCTTGTGTTTAATAAAATGGGGTGTGAACGATTTCACGGCCAAACCAAAGTAAAAATTCTTCGTGTGAAGATGCTGATAAATATCAGTCAGGATTAAATTACGAAGTGTGTTCATGACACCTTTACGTTTAGCCACGCCCACTCTGACCACCATAAAGACAAAATGGCGACTGAAGAGTGAAAGAGCCTCCGCTAATATCCCCACTGCAACACATCACACACACTCCTTTTACAGGGTGCCATTACTTTCCTGATTGAACAGCTAGTCTTATTTGTATTTTTACAAATTTATCGATTTGTTTTCTTTCAAAACAGTGTGTGTGAAACGAATACTAACGTGTCAGCGTGATCCGTGGATAAAGTTGCTTTACAGCGTATCTAAAATTCAGGCCTCTCCCGGCTAGATTTGAAAGAATTGTGTCAATGATCTTCAGAAGGATTTACAGATGAATTTGTTTGTATCCTGTTTTGGGGATAAAACTAAATGGATTCCCGTAACAGCTAGCACTTCCAGTCGAGGTCAGGGTCTAGCGGCAATTAAAACAAACAAGCTGCGTCTTTTCAAGTCAAACCTCCCGCTTTCCCATCAGGGATTTAGGGTTTAAACCCTCAGAGAGCTGCTTCCATGGTGATTACAGCGAAGCAACAGAGCACACACTCCTGCTGAAGCTTCTTACTGTCCACTTCATAGCTCATAAAGGCTTAATAACGCTTAAACAAAACCACTGCTTAATCCACCAAGCGGTCACCATTCAGAGAGCCAGGACTGTCCTCCTGAAGAAAAACAATACTAAAAAGCTGGACGTTATGGACGATGACATCAGCAGTTCCACGGGAGACAGCAACGCTTTCCTGAAAGTCTTCCGGATCCACGAGTCAGTGTCTGTCCTAGCGTTCTGTAAAATCCTGAATGAATCCCGTTGTGTTCTGCTTCACACCTTCACCTGCAGTACGGCTGGGGATTAGTTCGGCACGCGTGTGTGTGTGTGTGTGTGTTTAGTTGTGGTAATAAGGGTGGAACGGTCTCTCAGAGGCGCAGATGCTCAGTGCAGTGTGTGTGTGCAGCAGTAACCGCGGGAAGCGGGAGGTGAAGTATGCCACAAAGCCTTCTGGGACTTCACCAAGCGTTGCCTGAACCTCAGAGGGAAGTTCATGATAATGATGCTTCTGAAACACACACACACACACACACACAGGTTTTAATTGGTTAAGGTGACTAACTGAAAACACAGCGTGAGTAAGAAGAGATGTGACAAACATTTTATATATAAACATTAAATAATAATAATTTAGCATTTTTATAATTTTATATATGTTATTATTAGAGGTCAAGCACTGAAGGTGAATGCGTGTTTTCTTTTTCTTCATGTTCTTCGATGTATTATTTATAAAATAATAAACAATAATAATAAAATGATTACAGAATAATATTGAAAGCTTAATTAATGTTGAAAAAAGCACTAATAGTAAGACCACCTGCCTAATCTTGTGTTGGTCCCTACCAAAACAGCCCTGACCCGTCGAGGCATGGACTCCACTGGGCACATGACCATCCACGTGATGTAAAAGAAAATGTGATTCATCAGACCGGGCCATCTTCTTCCATTGCTCCGTGGTCTGGTTCTGATGCTCTTTCGGCAGCGCACAGGGGTCAGCACGAGCACCCTGACCGGTCTGCGGCTATGCGGCCCCATATACAACACACTGTGATGCACTGTGTATTCTGACACCTTTCTATCAGAACCAGTATTAACTTCTTCAGCAATTTCAGCAACAGTAGCTCGTCTGTTGGATCGGACCACACGGGCCAGACTTCGCTCCCCACGTGCATCAATGAGCCTTGACCGTCCATGACCCTGTCGCCGGGTCACCACTGTTCCTTCCTTGGACCACTTTTGATAGATACTGACCACTGCAGACCGGGAACACCCCACAAGAGCTGCAGTTTTGGAGATGTTCTGATCCAGTGGTCTAGCCATCACAATTTGGCCCTTCATCAAACTCGCTCAAATCCTTACGCTTGTCCATTTTTCCTGCTTCTAACACATCAACTTTGAAGACAAAATGTTCACTTGCTGCCGAATATATCCCACCCACTAACAGGTGCCATGATGAGGAGATCATCAGTCTTATTCACTTCACCTCTCACTGCTCACAGTGTTATGGCTGATCGGTGTATGAGTGTACTGATTTAAAATGATTTCATCTTGACATTTGTATAATAATAACAATAATAATAATTATAATAATAAAGCACTCACTTTATTTCTCATAGCTCTGAGCAGGTCTCTGACCGAGTTTCCTTTATATGTGCGGAACTTCCTCAGATCTGACAGAACATAGAGAGCAGAGAGTGAGGGTGAGGGTGTCATGGATCTCAGTGAAATGGTGAATTGTGTGGTGTACATTCAGTGTTAGAGTCTACACAATGATCCACAGAGATGTTTTGGTTTGGAAACATGGCTGCAGTTCCACTAACCGGCCTGTAGAGGCGCTGAGATGTGCATCCTCCAGTTGGTTCTGACCACTGATCGGCCCGATGTCTCTAAACGGACCACGATAGGGCTCTCTGCTGGTTCTTTTTCTATACGATCACTGACATCCTACAACACACAATATAAACATCAAACAGCAGAATAATTGCATCACATGTTGATTTATTTTTAATAAGCATAATATTTTTTTACTCTACAAACATACAAACCTGAAAGAACTGCAGCTGTTTGTCCGGCCTCCAAAAAAACGGATGTTTTAGGACGGAGGCGGTGGAGGGGCGGGACTCCGGATCTGAGCTGATCATCATCTCAATCAAATCTCTGGCAATGACGTCCTCTACAGTCACACGAACAAAACAACAACAACAATTATGAGCCTCACACACTTTTAAACATTTTATTAAACTCACCCTCTGTGTGAAGACAGACAGAATGAAGATGAATAAGTCTAGCTGTTCAGTTCGGACAGTTCGTGTTTTGTGGGCGTGGCTAAATCTGTACGATCATACTAGTTATTTGCAGCTGATCGGTGCTTATTAGGAGCTGAATGCTAGTGAATATACCAGGACTGTATGTTATCCAAGAGGAACAAATGTGATCATTTTAAATAAAGGATTTAATCACTCTCTCACACACACACACACACACACACACCGTGTATATCCTCCATGAAGTTCTCCAGACTGTACGCTCCACAGAGAATGTTAGCTTGGCGACGTAACGTGTCCCCGAACGGATGCTGTCCTCTGGATATGATGTAATAAAACAAACAGCCTGCTGAGAAAATGTCCACTGCACTTGTCTGGACACACACACACACACACACACACACATTATAATTATCACATTATTTCCTCCAAGTGCACTATATATAGATTAAGACACATTGGGTAACACTGCTAAAGGAAAATAATCAACAACAGGGTGGTGTGATGAAGTATAGACACTGTTACTATGCCACAGTTGTTTATTTTCCAATAACATCAAAGTTTTATTACTTTTATAACACAGCCAATTGTCAACAACTGTGGTCTAAACGGTAAAGCTGATTATTATTGTCTTGATCGTACAGGGTTTCCCTTCTCGTCACCCATGAGTAATTCCGGAGCGATCCAGCCTTCCGTTCCCGGGATTCCGGAGCGCAGGCTGAAACTGTGCCGACCGTCTGGAAGCTTTTTACACAACCCGAAATCGGAGATCACGGCTCGCACTCGCCCGAGCGCTCCCGGAGCCGAGAGGAGAATATTACGAGGCTTCAGGTCTCTGTGAACTGATAAAAAAAAGAGAGAGAGAGAGAGAGAGAGAAATAGATCAAACTGAAGGAATGTGAAGAGATTACAAACCCGATTCCAAAAAAGTTGGGACACTGTACAAATTGTGAATAAAAAAGGAATGCAATAATTTACAAATCTCATAAACTTATATTTTATTCACAATAGAATATAGATAACATATCAAATGTTGAAAGTGAGACATTTTGAAATGTCATGCCAAATATTGGCTCATTTTGGATTTCATGAGAGCTACACATTCCAAAAAAGTTGGGACAGGTAGCAATAAGAGGCCGGAAAAGTTAAATGTACATATAAGGAACAGCTGGAGGACCAATTTGCATCTTATTAGGTCAATTGGCAACATGATTGGGTATAAAAAGAGCCTCTCAGAGTGGCAGTGTCTCTCAGAAGTCAAGATGGGCAGAGGATCACCAATTCCCCCAATGCTGCGGCGAAAAATAGTGGAGCAATATCAGAAAGGAGTTTCTCAGAGAAAAATTGCAAAGAGCTTGAAGTTATCATCATCTACAGTGCATAATATCATCCAAAGATTCAGAGAATCTGGAACAATCTCTGTGCGTAAGGGTCAAGGCCGGAAAAGAATACTGGATGCCCGTGATCTTCAAGCCCTTAAACGGCACTGCATCACATACAGGAATGCTACTGTAATGGAAATCACAACATGGGCTCAGGAATACTTCCAGAAAACATTGTCGGTGAACACAATCCACCGTGCCATTCGCCGTCGCCGACTAAAACTCTATAGGTCAAAAAAGAAGCCATATCTAAACATGATCCAGAAGCGCAGGCATTTTCTCTGGGCCAAGGCTCATTTAAAATGGACTGTGGCAACGTGGAAAACTGTTCTGTGGTCAGACCAATCAAAATTTGAAGTTCTTTTTGGAAAACTGGGACGCCATGTCATCCGGACTAAAGAGGACAAGGACAACCCGAGTTGTTATCAGCGCTCGGTTCAGAAGCCTGCATCTCTGATGGTATGGGGTTGCATGAGTGCGTGTGGCATGGGCAGCTTACACATCTGGAAAGGCACCATCAATGCTGAAAGGTATATCCAAGTTCTAGAACAACATATGCTCCCATCCAGACGTCGTCTCTTTCAGGGAAGACCTTGCATTTTCCAACATGACAATGCCAGACCACATACTGCATCAATTACAACATCATGGCTGTGTAGAAGAAGGATCCGGATACTGAAATGGCCAGCCTGCAGTCCAGATCTTTCACCCATAGAAAACATTTGGCGCATCATAAAGAGGAAGATGTGACAAAGAAGACCTAAGACAGTTGAGCAACTAGAAGCCTGTATTAGACAAGAATGGGACAACATTCCTATTCCTAAACTTGAGCAACTTGTCTCCTCAGTCCCCAGACGTTTGCAGACTGTTATAAAAAGAAGAGGGGATGCCACACAGTGGGAAACATGGCCTTGTCCCAACTTTTTTGAGATGTGTTGATGCCATGAAATTTAAAATCAACTTATTTTTCCCTTAAAATGATCCATTTTCTCAGTTTAAACATTTGATATGTCATCTATGTTGTATTCAGAATAAAATATTGAAATTTGAAACTTCCACATCATTGCATTCTGTTTTTATTCACAATTTGTACAGTGTCCCAACTTTTTTGGAATCGGGTTTGTATAAACATACACAAAAGCTTTTAATGCTATCTGCAGTAATGAGAAACCTGTTGATCTATCTATCTATTCATCTATCTATCTTATCTATCTATCTGTCTGTCTGTTTGTCTCTCTATCTGTCTATCTATCTGTCTGTCTATCTATCTATCCATCTGTCTGTCTGTCTGTCTGTCTATCTATGTATCTATCTATCATCTGTCTATCTATCTACCTATCTATCTGTCTGTCTGTCTGTCTATCCATCCATCCGTCTGTCTATCCGTCCATCCGTCCATCTATCTATCTATCTGTCTGTCTGTCTGTCTGTCTGTCTATCTATCTATCTATCTATCTGTCTGTCTATCTATCTATCTATCTATCTATCTATCTATCTATCTGTCTGTCTCTCTATCTGTCTATCTATCTGTCTGTCTGTCTATCTATCTATCTATCTATCTATCTGTCTGTCTGTCTGTCTGTTTGTCTCTCTCTCTGTCTGTCTATCTATCTATGTATCTATCTATCATCTGTCTATCTATCTACCTATCTATCTGTCTGTCTGTCTATCCATCCATCCATCCATCCATCCGTCTGTCTATCCGTCCATCCGTCCGTCTATCTATCTATCTATCTATCTATCTATCTATTTATCTATCTGCCTGTCTATCTATCTATCTATCTATCTATCTATCTATCTGTCTGTCTATCTATCTATCTATCTATCTATCTTCTGTCTATCTCCATCTGTCTGTCTATCTATCTATCTATCTATCTATCTATCTTTTCTATCTGTCTGTCTGTCTATCTATGTGTCTATCTATCTTTCTATCTGTCTATCATCTGTCTATCTATCTATATCTGTCTGTCTGTCTCCCTATCCATCCATCCATCCATCTGTCTATCCGTCCGTCCGTCTATCTATCTATCTATCTATCTATCTATCTATCTATCTATCTATCTATCTGTCTATCTATTTATCTATCTGTCTGTCTGTCTATCTATCTATCTATCTTCTATCTGTCTATCTATCTATCTATCTATTATCTATCTATCTATCTATCTATCTATCTATCTATCTATCTATCTATCTATCCATCTGTCTGTCATCTGTCTATCTATCTATCTGTCTGTCTATCCATCCATCCATCTGTATGTCTATCCATCCATCCATCCAGCCGTCTGTCTATCCGTCCGTCCGTCTATCTATTTATCTATCTGTCTTCCATCATCTATCTATCTATCTATCTATCTATCTATCTATCTATCTATCCGTCCATCCATCTATCTATCTATCTTCGTCATCTATCTATCTATCTATCTATCTATCTATCTATCTATCTATCTATCTATCATCTATCTATCATCTATCTATCTGTCTGTCTGTCTGTCTGTCTATCTGCCAGCAGTACAAACATCTTGCATGTTCATCTGGATCGTGTTGCTACAGATAATGTTACCATGGCAATGTGAGCTCACCGATGTTGAGGGAGTGGAGGTGATTGAGTCCACACATGGTCTGCTCCAACAGAGTCACAGGGTTCAGTTTGGAATACGGACAGCTCGGGTCCTCGACATACTACAAACGCATACAAGACTTTTAAACATTAACGCTTTTAAATATATTCTAAATATACTCTGCTGTGCAAAAGTATTTCAGCATTTCTCCATTCTAGCCTCAAAATGAAACAGATTTTACTGGGAATATGTCACGAGAGCAAAAGGTGAAGCGCGGTGCTGTTAGCATTATTTCATTTGTTTTTATTAATTAATATTAAACTTGCTCTCTAACGTCTGGACATGTTTTATAACCTGGACTGACAGTCATCCAGAACTCTAGTTCACTCCTCGCTCTTCCTCAGGAAGCGGTGTGTTTATACGCAGGTCATGTGACACTTTAACAGCACTTCTTCTTCTTCTTCTTCTTCTTCTTCTTTCGGCTTTTCCCTTCAGGAGTCGCCACAGCAAATCATCTCTCTCCACCTATCCCTATCTTCTGCATCCTCAACACTTGCACCCACTAGCTTCATATCCTCATTAATTCCATCCATATACCTCCTCTTTGGCCTTCCTCTTTGCCTCCTGCCTGGCAGCTCCATGTCCAACATTCTCCTACCAATATACTCACTCTCCCTCCTCTGAACATGTCCAAACCATCTTAATCTGTCCTCCCTAACTTTGTCCCCCAAACGTCCAACATGAGCTGTCCCTCTGATGTACTCGTTCCTAATCCTGTCCAATCTTGTCACTCCCAAAGAGAACCTCAACATCTTCAGCTCTGCTACCTCTAGCTCTGACTCCTGTCTCTTCCTCAGGGACACTGTCTCTAAACCATACAGCATGGCCGCTCTCACCACTGTCCTGTACACCTTCCCCTTGATTCTCGCTGATATTTTCCTCTCACACAGAACTCCCGACACCTTTCTCCACCCATTCCAACCTGCCTGCACTCGCTTCTTTACCTCTTTCCCACACTCTCCATTACTCTGGACTGTTGACCCCAAGTACTTAAACTCCTGTACCTTCTTCACCTCTTCACCCTGTAACCTTACTGTTCCACTTCCCTCCCTTTCATTCACACACATGTACTCAGTCTTACTACGACTGACTTTCATTCCTCTTCTCTCCAGCGCAAACCTCCACCTCTCCAGGTTTTCCTCCACCTGCTCCCTGCTCTCACTACAGATCACAATGTCATCTGCAAACATCATTGTCCAAGGAGACTCCTGTCTGACCTCCTCTGACAACTGGTCCATCACCATAGCAAACAGGAAGGGGCTCAGAGCCGATCCCTGATGCAGTCCCACCTCCACTTTGAACTCCTCTGTCTGACCTACAGCACACCTCACCACTGTCCTGCTCCTCTCATACATGTCCTGCACCACTCTGACGTACTTCTCCTGCTACTCCTGACTTCCTCATACAGTACCACAGCTCTTCTCTTGGCACCCTGTCATACACTTTCTCCAAGTCTACAAACACACAGTGCAACTCCCTCTGACCATCCCTATACTTCTCCATCAAAATCCTCAGAGCAAAAATTGCATCCGTTGTGCTCTTTCTAGGCATGAAGCCATACTGCTGCTCACAAATTTCCACTACCTTCCTTAACCTAGCTTCCACTACTCTTTCCCATAGCTTCATTGAATGGCTCATCAACTTTATCCCCCTATAGTTACTGCAACTCTTTCACATCACCCTTATTCTTAAAGATCGGCACTAACACACTTCTTCTCCATTCCTCAGGCATCCTCTCACTCTCTAAAACCCTGTTGAACAAACTAGCTAAAAATTCCACTGCTGCCTCTCCCAGACACTTCCAGACCTCCACCGGGATGTCGTCAGGACCAACTGCCTTCCCACTTTTCATCCTCTTCAAAGCCTTCCTGACTTCATCCTTGCTAATCTTATCTACTTTCTGTTCCACAGAGTTCACCCCTTCTACTCTTTTTTCCCTCTCATTTTCCTCATTCATCAGCTCCTCAAAGTACTTTCCCTTTCCCTCTCCTCTGTACACTCTCCGCACTTGTGAGCACCCTTCCATCTCTATCCTTAATAACTCTAACTTGCTGCACATCCTTCCCATCTCAATCCCTCTGCCTAGCTAACCTGTACAAGTCCTTCTCTCCTTCTCTAGTGTCTAACCTAGTGTACAACTCGTCATATGCCTTCTGCTTGGCCTTAGACACCTCCCTCTTCACTCTGCGCTGTAACTCCTTGTATTCCTGTCTATTCTCTTCAGTCCTGTCCATGTCCCACTTCTTCTTGGCTAACCTCTTCCTCTGGATACTATCCTGAACTTCCTCATTCCACCACCAAGTCTCCTTATCTTCTTTCCTCCTTCCAGATGACACACCCAGCACCTTTCTCCCTGTCTCCCTGATCACTTCTGCTGTAGTTTCCCAGTCATCTGGCAGCACTACCTGACCACCCAGAGCCTGCCTCAACTTCTGTCTAAATTCCTCACAACATTCCTCCTTTTTCAGCTTCCACCACTTGGTTTTCTTCTCTATCTCTATCTTTGACCTCTTCTTCTTACAGACCATCAGAGTCATCCTACACACCACCATCCTATGCTGTCTGGCTACACTCTCTCCCACTACCACTTTACAATCACTAATCTCTTTCAGATTGCCTCTTCTACATAGGATGTAGTCTACCTGTGTTCTCCTACCTCCACTCTTGTAAGTCACTCTATGCTCCTCCCTCTTCTGAAAATAAGTGTTAACCACAGCCATGTCCATCCTCTTAGCAAAGTCCACTACCATCTGTCCTTCAAGGTTCCTTTCCTTAACTCCAAACTTGCCCATCACCTCCTCGTCACCTCTGTTCCCCTCACCAACATGTCCATTAAAATCCGCTCCTATCACCACTCTCTCACCCGTGGGAATACTCTCCATCACCTCATCTAATTCACTCCAGAATCTCTCTTTCTCCTCTAACTCACAACCTACCTGTGGGGCATAACCACTAACAACATTCAACATCACCCCTTCAATCTCTAACTTCAGACTCATCACCCTGTCTGACACTCTCTTCACCTCCAGAACATTCCTCACAAACTCCTCCTTCAGGACCACACCTACCCCATTTCTCTTACTATCCACACCATAATAAAACAGCTTGAATCCTGCTCCTATACTACGAGCCTTGCTACCCTTCCACCTGGTCTCCTGTACACACAGTATATCCACCTTCCTTCTCTCCATCATATCAGCCAGCTCTCTACCTTTCCCTGTCATAGTACCAACATTCAGAGTTCCTATTCTCAGTCCTACACTCTTACCTTTCCTCTTCTCTCTCTGTCTGCGCACTCTCCTCCCTCCTCTACTTCTTCCACCAACAGTAGCCCAATTTCCACCAGCGCCCTGTAGGTCAACGGCGCCGATGGCGGTCGTTGTTAACCCAGGCCTCGACCGATCCGGTATGAAATTCGTACTGACGATTCGCATGGTTAAATTTGGCAATGTTTTACGCCGGATGCCCTTCCTGACGCAACCCTCTCTATTTATCCGGGCTTGGGACCGGCACAGAAGTCACTGGACTGTGACCCCCATGGCTAGATTGACACTTTAACAGCACACTCTGTTTAAATAATGATTTTAACACTGTTTCTGTAATTCAGTGTATTTTGTGTAGCTTCAAGACACGAAAAGTTCAAACACTACACACTGTGGATAAAGTGAGAGGGGGTGAACACTTACACAGCTCACTATTTTAAACCATAACAGACATGCACAGCAAGTTGAGCTCATATAGACACACACACACACCTGCTGTAAGGTGGCCGCACACAGCTCGATGGCTATGTAGATGAACTGGCGGTCTCGCTCGGTGCAGAAGTAGCGGATGACGTTGGGATGTTCGTCTGATTCACGCAGCAACTGAACCTCACGCTCAGCAAACTCCACACACTCAGGCAGGATACGCTTCACTGCTACATGTCGCCCGTCAAAGTGACCTCTTCACACACACACACACACACACACACACACACACACACACACACAGTTGAACAACCCCAGTGTTTATATTATTCCTCTTCGTAACAGCAGCTCTGGACATTCCTTTCCTCACCACCCACTGTTCTTTCTCACTGTACACATCCCTGTGAATGAGCTGTTGCTATAGAAAGGAGTACATTAATATATCCTTGCTCTACTGTCAGAAAACTCAACACCTTCTGACCAATCAGGGTCCAGATCTCAGCGTCTCTCACCTGAAGACGAAGGTGCCCTCCGTACCGTGTCCCAGGACCTCAGAGGGGCTGAAGGAGATTTTACCCACTTCCACCACGTCGGGCTGAACGGCTGAAATTTAAATCAACATTTAAGCATCTAGACAATACTGTTCACTATACTGTTCATAATACTGTTCACAATACTGTTCACTGCACTGTTCATAATACTGTTCACAATACTGTTCATAATACTGTTCACAATACTGTTCACAGTACTGTTCACAATACTGTTCATAATACTGTTCACTGTACTGTTCACTGTACTGTTCACAATAATGTTCACTGTACTGTTCGCAATACTGTTCACTGTACTGTTCGCAACACTTCATAATACTATTCATAATATTGTTCACTATACTGTTCACTGTACTGTACACAATACTGTTCATAATACTGTTCATTACACTGTTCACTAAACTGTTCATAATACTGTTCACTATACTGTTCACTATACTGGTCATAATACTGTTCACTACACTGTTCACAATATTGTTCACAATACTGTTCACTATACTGTTCATAATACTGTTTACAATACTGTTCACAAAATGTTTCATAATATTGTTCACTATACTGTTCACAATACTGTTGACTATACTGTTCATAATACTGTTCACTGTACTGTTCACTATACTGTTCACAATTCTGTTCAGTATACTGTTCACTATACTATTCATAATATTGTTCACTATACTGTTCACTGTACTGTACACAATACTGTTCACTATACTGTTCACAATACTGTTCATTACACTGTTCACTAAACTGTTCATAATACTGTTCACTATACTGGTCATAATACTGTTCACTATACTGCTCATAATACTGTTCACTATACTGTTCACAATACTGTTCACAAAACGTTTCATAATACTGTTCACAATATAGTTCACAATACTGTTCATTACACTGTTCACTGTACTGTTCATAATACTGTTCATTACACTGTTCATAATACTGTTCATTACACTGTTCACTATACTGTTCACTATACTGTTCACAACACTTCACAATACTGTTGACTATACTGTTCATAATACTGTTCACTATACTGTTGACTATACTGTTCACAACACTTCACAATACTGTTGACTATACTGTTCATAATACTGTTCACTATACTGTTGACTATACTGTTCATAATACTGTTCACTGTACTGTTCACAATACTGTTGACTATACTGTTCATAATACTGTTCACTGTACTGTTCACTATACTGTTCACTATACTGTTCATAATATTTTTCACTATACTGTTCACAATACTGTTCACAACACTGTTCACTATACTGTTCATAATACTGTTCACAACATTGTTCACAACACTGTTCATAATATTTTTCACTAAACTGTTCATTATACTGTTCACTATACTGTTCGTAATATTGTTCACAACACTGTTCACTATACTGTTCACAACACTGTTCACAATACTGTTCATAATACTGTTCACTATACTGTTCACAATACCGTTCACTATACTGTTCATAATACTGTTCATAATACTGTTCACTATACTGTTCACAATATTGTTCATAACACTGTTCATAATACTGTTCACAATACTGTTCACTAATACTGTTCATAACACTGTTCATAATACTGTTCACAATACTGTTCACTATACTGTTCATAATACTGTTCACAATACTGTTCATAATACTGTTCATAATACTGTTCACTATACTGTTCATAATACTGTTCACAATAAAAACCGTTCATAATACTGTTCACTATACTGTTCACAATACTGTTGACTATACTGTTCATAATACTGTTCACTATACTGTTCACTATACTGTTCATAATACTGTTCACTGTACTGTTCACAATACTGTTCACTATACTGTTCATAATACTGTTCACTGTACTGTTCACAATACTGTTCACTATACTGTTCATAATATTTTTCACTATACTGTTCACAATACTGTTCACAACACTGTTCACTATACTGTTCATAATACTGTTCACAAACATTGTTCACAACACTGTTCATAATATTTTTCACTAAACTGTTCATTATACTGTTCACTATACTGTTCGTAATATTGTTCACAACACTGTTCACTATACTGTTCACAACACTGTTCACAATACTGTTCATAATACTGTTCACTATACTGTTCACAATACCGTTCACTATACTGTTCATAATACTGTTCATAATACTGTTCACTATACTGTTCACTATACTGTTCACAATATTGTTCATAACACTGTTCATAATACTGTTCACAATACTGTTCACTATACTGTTCATAACACTGTTCATAATACTGTTCACAATACTGTTCACTATACTGTTCATAATACTGTTCACAATACTGTTCATAATACTGTTCATAATACTGTTCACTATACTGTTCATAATACTGTTCACAATACCGTTCATAATACTGTTCACTATACTGTTCATAATAATGTTCACTATACTGTTCATAATACTGTTCACTATACTGTTCACTATACTGTTCACAATATTGTTCATAACACTGTTCATAATACTGTTCACAATACTGTTCATAATACTGTTCACTATACTGTTCACTATACTGTTCACAATACTTTTTCATAACACTGTTCATAATACTGTTCACAATACTGTTCACTATACTGTTCATAATACTGTTCACTGTACTGTTCACAACACTCACAACGACACACACTCAAAACACAACACTACACATAATCACATACTCACAACAACACAACACTACACATCACATATTCACAACAACACATCTACACAACACATATTCCCAACAACACTACATCTACACATCACATTCACCACAACACTACATCTACACATCACATATTCACAACAACACTACATACACACATCACATATTCACAACACAACATCTACACAAAATCACATACTCACAACACACATCTACACAACATCACATATTCACAACACACATCTAAAACAACATCACATATTAACAACAAATACAACCTACACAACATCACATTCACAACACTACATCTACACATCATCACATACTCACAACACAGCATCTACACAACATCACATATTCACAACACAACATCTGCACATCACATTCACAACACTACATCTACACATCATCACATACTTTACAACAACACTACATCTAAAAACATCACATACTCACAACACTACATCTACACATCACCACATTCACAAAAACACTACATCTACACATCATCACATACTCACCACAACACAGCATCTACACATCACAACTCACAACAACACTACATCTACACATTACATACTACCACAACACACATCTACACATCACATATTCCAAAAACACTACATCTAACACATCACATACTCACAACAACACTGCATTTACACATCATCACATACTCAAAACAACACTACATCTACACAACATCACATACTCATAACACACATCTACACATCACATACTCCAAAAACACTACATCTACACATCATCACATATTCACAACACTACATCTACACATCACATTCACAACACTACATCTACACATCACAAATCACAACACTACATCTACACATCATCACATACTCACAACACTACATCTACACATCATCACATACTCACAACACTACCTCTACACCCTATCACATACTCACAACACTACATCTACACATCATCACATACTTTACAACACAACATCTACACATCACATTCACAACACTACATCTACACATCATCACATATACACAACAACACTACAAAACTACACATCACATACTCACAACACTACATCTACACATCACCACATACTCACAACACTACATCTACACATCATCACATACTCACAACAACACACATCTAACACATCACATACTCACAACAACACTAAAATCTCACATTACACACTCACCACAACACACATCTATACATCACATATTCACAACAACACTACATCTAAAACATCACATACTCACAACAACACTATCATTTACAAAATCATCACACACTCAAAACAACACTACCTCTACACAACATCACATACTCACAACACACATCTACACATCACATACTCACAACAACACTACATCTACACATCATCACATACTTTACAACACTACATCTACACATCACATTCACAACACTACATCTAAAACATCACAAATCACAACACTACATCTACACATCATCACATACTCACAACACTACATCTACACATCATCACATACTCACAACACTACATCTACACCCTATCACATACTCACAACACTACATCTACACATCATCACATACTTTACAACACTACATCTACACATCATCACATACTCACAACACTACACCTACACAACATCACATATCACAACAACACTACATCTACACATCATCACATACTCACAACACTACATCTACACATCATCACATACTCACAACACTACATCTACACATCATCACATACTCACAACACTACATCTACACCATATCACATACTCACAACACTACATCTACACATCATCACATACTCCAACACTACATCATCACATACTCACAACACTACATCATCACATACTCACAACACTACATCTACACAATATCACATACTCACAACACTACACCTACACAACATCACATACTCAACCAACACTACATCTACACATCACATACTCACAACACTACATCTACACATCATCACATACTCACAACACTACATCTACACATCATCACATACTCAACACTACATCACATACTCACAACACTACATCATCACATACTCACAACACTACATCTACACAATATCACATACTCACAACACTACATCTACACAAAATCACATACTCACAACACTACATCTACACAATATCACATACTCACAACACTACATCTACACATCATCACATACTCAACACTACATCATCACATACTCACAACACTACATCATCACATACTCAACACTACATCTACACAATATCACATACTCACAACACTACATCTACACAATATCACATACTCACAATAACACTACATCTACACATATCATCACATCAGCAGGAGTTCCTCACCCTCGGACACGCTGGATAGATTAGACGTAGTGGATGGGGCGGAGTCCTGAGTGTCAGAGCGAGACCGTGTTTGATTGGACGAGACCGAGCCGCTGTGGTCTGACTGACTGCTGTAAGTTGAGGATGAGGTGATGTCATTTCCTGTGGGTAAAAGCTGACTGGTCTGACTGGTGTTATCTATTAAATGTCTTGAATTCATCATTTCCTCTGATCGCTGCATTTTTTTGACGTGCTGGTGAAAAACAAACAAACAAACAGAAACTTGGTAAAGACATTCACACTGAAAGAGTAAAGCTGGTGTGTATGTGTGTGTATGTGTGTTTATGTATGTGTGTGTATGTGTGTGTGTTTATGTATGTGTGTATGTGTATAAACAGTACAGGATATATCTGTGTTATTATATCCAGAGTTTAACATGTTTCTTAAAGTAATGATGATGATGATGAAAAACCAAAAATAATAAAAAACACAGAAACTTACTCGCTTGTAGGTGAACAAGAAAGCTAGCAGTGTAGCAAGTAGCAGAGTGACCAAGAATGAGATCACAGGGTCAGAGGTCAAAGAGTCAGGCAACGTAGTGGAAGAACCTTCATGTGTTATTGGAGGCATCTACACACAAGATATCAAAAGAATCAAGTGTTCAATATATTCACAATCATCTGATTAAATAAATGTTCCATAGATTATGAATGATTTATACACTGAACTAACACAGTAAAGTGTGCTACACTTGAGTGTGTTACACTAAGGTGTGTTACACTAAGGTGTGTTAGACTAAGGTGTGTTACACTAAAGTGTGTTACCCTAAGGTGTGTTACAAAAAAGTGTGTTACACTAAGTTGTGTTACAAAAAAGTGTGTTACATTAAGGTGTGTTACACTAAGGTGTGTTACACTAAGGTGCGTTACACTAAAGTGTGTTACACTAAGGTGTGTTAGACTAAGGTGTGTTACACTAAGGTGTGTTACAAAAAGGTGCGTTACACTAAGGTGTGTTATACTAAGGTGTGTTACACTAAAGTGCGTTACTCTAAGATGCATTACACTAAGGTATGTTAGACTAAGGTGTGTTAAACTAAAGTGTGTTACACTAAGGTGCGTTACACTAAGGTGTGTTACACTAAAGTGCGTTACTCTAAGATGCATTACACTAAGGTATGTTACACTAAGGTGCGTTACACTAAGGTGTATTATACTAAGGTGTGTTAAACTAAGGTGTGTGACAGTAAAGTGTGTTACACTAAGGTGTGTGACAGTAAAGTGCGTTACACTAAAGTATGTTACACTAAGGTGTGTTATACTAAGCTGTGTTACACTAAAGTGCGTTACACTAAGATGCATTACACTAAGGTATGTTAGACTAAGCTGTGTTAGACTAAGGTGTGTTACACTAAAGTGTGTTACACTAAGGTGTGGTACACTAAGGTGTGTTACACTAAGGTGTGTTACACTAAGGTGTGGTACACTAAGGTGTGTTAGGCTAAGGTGTGTTACACTAAGGTGTGTTAGACTAAAGTATGTCACAATAAGGTGCATTACACTAAGGTGTGTTACACTAAGGTGCGTTACACTAAGGTGCATTACAATAAAGTGTGTTACACTAAAATGTGTCACACTAAGGTGTGTTAGACTAAGGTGTGTTACACCAAAGTGTGTTACACTAAGGTGTGTCACAGGAAAGTGTGTTACATTAAGGTGTGTTATGCTAAGGTGTGTTACAATAAAGTGTGTTACACTAAGGTGTGTTACACTAAGGTGCGTTACAATAATGTGTGTTACACTAAGGTGTGTCACACTAAGGTGTGTTAGACTAAGGTGTGTTACACCAAGGTGTGTTATGCTAAGGTGTGTTACACTAAAGTGTGTTACAATAAAGTGTTACACTAAGGTGTGGTACACTTGAGTGTGCTACACTTGAGTGTGTTACACTAAAGTGTGTCACATTAAGGTGTGTTATACTAAGGTGTGTTGCACTAAAGTGTGTCACATTAAGGTGTGTTACAGGAAAGTGTGTTACACTAAGGTGTGTTATGCTAAGGTGTGTTACAATAAAGTATGTTACACTAAGGTGTGTTAACAAGGTGTTACTAAGTGTGTTACACTAAGGTGTGTTACACTAAGGTGTGTTACACTAAGGTGTGTTACACTAAGGTGTGTTACAATAAAGTGTGTTACACAAAGGTTTGTTAAACTAAAGTGTGTTACACTAAGGTGTGTTACACTAAGGTTGTTAAACTAAAGTGTGTTACACTAAGGTGTGTTACAATAAAGTGTGTTACACTAAGGTGTGTTCACAAGTGGTACAAAGGTGTGTTACACTAAGGTGTGTTACAATAAGGTGTGTTAACTAAGGTGTGTTACACTAAGGTGTGTTACAAAAAAGTGTGTTACACTAAGGTGTGTTACACTAAGGTGTGTTATACTAAAGGGGTGTTACAATAAAGTGTGTTACACAAAGGTTTGTTAAACTAAAGTGTGTTACACTAAGGTGTGTTACACTAAGGTGCGTTACAATAAAGTGTGTTACACTAAGGTGTGTTACACTAAGGTGCGTTACAATAAAGTGGTTACATTAAGGTGTGTCACACTAAGGTGTGTTATACTAAGGTGTGTTACAATAAAGTGTGTTACAATAAAGTGTGTACACTAAGGTGTGTTATACTAAGGTGTGTTACAATAAAGTGTGTTACAATAAAGTGTGTTACACAAAGGTGTGTTAAACTAAAGTGTGTTACACTAAGTTGTGTTAACTAAGGTGTGTTACACTAAAGTGTGTTACACTAAAGTGTGTTACAATAAAGTGTGTTACACTAAGGTGTGTTACAAAAAAGTGTGTTACACTAAGGTGTGTTACAAAAAAGTGTGTTACACTAAAGTGTGTTAAACTAAAGTATGCCACACTAAGATGTGTTACAATAAAGTGTGTTACAATAAAGTGTGTTACACTAAGGTGTGTTAGACTAAGGTGTGTTACACCAAAGTGTGTTATACTAAGGTGTGTTAGACTAAGGTGTGTTGCACTAAAGTGTGTTAGACTAAGGTGTGTTACAGGAAAGTGTGTTAGACTAAGGTGTGTTAGACTAAGGTGTGTTACACCAAAGTGTGTTATACTAAGGTGTGTTAGACTAAGGTGTGTTGCACTAAAGTGTGTTAGACTAAGGTGTGTTACAGGAAAGTGTGTTATACTAAGGTGTGTTGCACTAAAGTGTGTTACACTATGGTGTGTTACACCAAGGTGTGTTGCACTAAAGTGTGTTATACTAAGGTGTGTTGCACTAAAGTGTGTTAGACTAAGGTGTGTTAGACTAAGGTGTGTTACACCAAGGTGTGTTACACCAAGGTGTGTTAGACTAAGGTGTGTTGCACTAAGGTGTGTTGCAGGAAAGTGTGTTACACTAAGGTGTGTTACACCAAGGTGTTTTAATTCAGTGTATAAAGCTCATTCATAACCTCTATCTTTATCATTTCAGACACTGCTGTAATATATTTAATTTAAAGTCCATGTACTGAACGCACCGAGTGAGCTCCGGGTCTGTATGAGAAAGGGGAACCTCGAGGAGGGATGATGTCACCAGAGCGTTGCAGGTTCTCTGGGAAGTCCCTCAGCATGGTGGTGTGGGCTACAGGGGGAACTTCATGATGACCTACACACACACACAGGCCTTACATTAAGAACTGAAATTCTGTTACATTAGCCGTTTGTGTTGTTAATGATCCCTTGGGAGGATGGTGATCTTGTGGTGGTGAAGGGGTTGGTGAACCTCAGGAGCAACATCACCATGAGACTAAAGCTCCTGATAGGATTAACAGCTCTGAGGGGAGAAGTCACACCTCATGACCTCTGGGAAACCTACATGAGGGTTAATCAGACTGCACTTGAAGCGAGGACTGTTTTTCACACAACCTGAAATTCTGAAAAAAACAGCAACTCCGAGTCCTTGATGGTGTGTGATGGTCTGTGATGATGTGCGATGGTGTGTGACAGCGGTATGATGGTGTGTGTCAGCGGTATGATGGTGTGTGATGATGTGTGTCAGTGGTATGATGATGTGTGTTAGTGGTATGATGATGTGTGATGGTGTGTGTCAGTTGTATGATGGTGTGTGTCAGTGGTATGATGATGTGTGATGGTGTGTGTCAGTGGTATGATGGTGTGTGATGATGTGTGTCAGTGGTATGATGATGTGTGTTAGTGGTAGGATGATGTGTGTGAGTGGTATGATGGTGTGTGATGATGTGTGTCAGTGGTATGATGATGTGTGTTAGTGGTAGGATGATGTGTGTGAGTGGTATGATGATGTGTGATGGTGTGTGTCAGTTGTATGATGATGTGTGTCAGTGGTATGATGATGTGTGACAGTGGTATGATGATGTGTGATGACGGTGTGATGGTTTGTGTCAGTGGTATGATGGTGTGTGATGGTGTGTGACAGTGGTGTGATGGTGTGTGATGGTGTGTGACAGTGGTGTGATGGTGTGTGATGGTGTGTGATGATGTGTGACAGTGGTGTGATGATGTGTGATTGTGTGTGACAGTGGTATGGTGGTGTGTGATGGTGTGTGATGATGTGCGATATTGGTATGATGATGTGTGACAGTGGTGTGATGATGTGTGATTATGTGTGATGATGTGTGACAGTGGTGTGATGGTGTGTGATGATGTGTAACAGTGGTGTGTGACAGTGGTGTGATGGTGTGTGACAGTGGCATGATGGTGTGTGATGGTGTGTGATGATGTGTGATATTGGTATGATGATGTGTGATGATGTGTGATGATGTGTGATGGTGTGTGTCAGTGGTATGATGGTGTGCGATGATGTGTGATATTGGTATGATGGTGTGTGACAGTGGTGTGATGGTGTGTGATGGTGTGTGTCAGTGGTATGATGGTGTGTGATGGTGTGTGATGATGTGTGATATTGGTATGATGGTGTGTAATGATGTGTGACGGTGGTGTGATTATGTGTGATGATGTGTGACAGTGGTGTGATGGTGTGTGATGATGTGTAACAGTGGTGTGTGATGGTGTGTGATGGTGTGTGTCAGTGGTGTGATGGTGTGTGATGATGTGTGATATTGGTATGATGGTGTGTGATGGTGTGTGATGATGTGTGATATTGGTATGATGTTGTGTAATGATGTGTGACGGTGGTGTGATGGTGTGTGATGATGTGTGACAGTGGTGTGATGGTGTGTGATGATGTGTGACAGTGGTGTGACGGTGTGTGTCAGTGGTATGATGGTGTGTGATGGTGTGTGATGATGTGCGATATTGGTATGATGATGTGTGATGATGTGTGATGGTGTGTGTCAGTAGTATGATGGTGTGCGATGATGTGTGATATTGGTATGATGGTGTGTGATGATGTGTGATGGTGTGTGTCAGTGGTATGATGGTGTGCGATGATGTGTGATATTGGTATGATGGTGTGTGACAGTGGTGTGATGGTTTGTGATGATGTATGATGATGTGTGATGATGTGTGATGGTGTGTGACAGTGGTGTGATGGTTTGTGATGATGTATGATGATGTGTGATGATGTGTGATGGTGTGTGTCAGTGGTGTGATGATGTGCGATGATGTGTGATATTGGTATGATAATGTGTGACGGTGTGTGACAGTGGTGTGATGGTGTGTGATGTGTGATATTGGTAAGATGATGTGTGATGGTGTGTGACAGTGGTGTGATGATGTGTGATGGTGTGTGATGGTGTGTGACATTGGTGTGATGGTGTGTGTCAGTGGTGTGATGATGTGTGATATTGGTGTGATGGTGTGTGATGGTGTGTGATTGTGTGTGATGGTGTGTGACAGTGGTGTGATGGTGTGTGATGATGTGTGACAGTGGTGTGTGACAGTGGTGTGATGGTGTGTGTCAGTGGTGTGATGGTGTGTGATGATGTGTGATATTGGTATGATGGTGTGTAATGATGTGTGACGTTGGTGTGACGTTGGTGTGATTATGTGTGATGATGTGTGACAGTGGTGTGATGGTGTGTGATGATGTGTGACAGTGGTGTGTGACAGTGGTGTGATGGTGTGTGTCAGTGGTATGATGATGTGTGATGGTGTGTGATGATGTGTGATATTGGTATGATGGTGTGTAATGATGTGTGACGGTGGTGTGATGATGTGTGATGATGTGTGACAGTGGTGTGATGGTGTGTGATGATGTGTGACAGTGGTGTGTGACAGTGGTGTGATGGTGTGTGTCAGTGGTGTGATGGTGTGTGATGATGTGTGATATTGGTATGATGGTGTGTAATGATGTGTGACGGTGGTGTGATTATGTGTGATGATGTGTGACAGTGCTGTGATGGTGTGTGACAGTGGTGTGTGACGGTGGTGTGATGGTGTGTGTCAGTGGTATGATGGTGTGTGATGGTGTGTGATATTGGTATGATGATGTGTGATGATGTGTGATGGTGTGTGTCAGTGTTATGATGGTGTGTGATGATGTGTGATATTGGTATGATGGTGTGTGACAGTGGTGTGATGGTTTGTGATGATGTATGATGATGTGTGATGATGTGTGATGGTGTGTGACGGTGGTGTGATGGTGTGTGACGATGGTGTGATGGTGTGTGACGATGGTGTGATGGTGTGTGACGGTGTGTGATGGTGTGTGACGATGGTGTGATGGTGTGTGACGATGGTGTGATGGTGTGTGACGGTGTGTGATGGTGTGTGACGATGGTGTGATGGTGTGTGACGATGGTGTGATGGTGTGTGACGGTGTGTGATGGTGGTGTGATGGTGGTGTGATGGTGTGTGACGGTGTGTGACGGTGTGTGACGGTGGTGTGATGGTGTGTGACGGTGGTGTGATGGTGTGTGATGGTGGTGTGATGGTGGTGTGATGGTGTGTGACAGTGTGTCACGGTGGTGTGATGGTGTGTGATGGTGGTGTGATGGTGGTGTGATGGTGTGTGACGATGGTGTGTGACGGTGGTGTGTGATGGTGTGTGATGGTGTGTGATGGTGGTGTGATGGTGTGTGACGGTGTGTGACGGTGGTGTGATGGTGTGTGACGGTGGTGTGATGGTGTGTGATGGTGGTGTGATGGTGGTGTGATGGTGTGTGACGATGGTGTGTGATGGTGTGTGACGGTGGTGTGATGGTGTGTGATGGTGGTGTGATGGTGTGTGACGATGGTGTGTGACGGTGTGTGACGGTGGTGTGATGGTGTGTGACGGTGTGTGATGGTGTGTGACGGTGGTGTGATGGTGGTGTGATGGTGTGTGACGATGGTGTGATGGTGTGTGACGATGGTGTGATGGTGTGTGACGGTGGTGTGATGGTGTGTGACGGTGGTGTGATGGTGTGTGACGGTGGTGTGATGGTGGTGTGATGGTGTGTGACAGTGTGTCACGGTGGTGTGATGGTGTGTGATGGTGGTGTGATGGTGTGTGACGATGGTGTGTGACGATGGTGTGTGACGGTGTGTGACGGTGGTGTGATGGTGTGTGACGGTGTGTGACGGTGGTGTGATGGTGTGTGACGGTGGTGTGATGTGTGTGACGGTGTGTGATGGTGTGTGACGGTGGTGTGTGACGGTGTGTGATGGTGTGTGACGATGGTGTGATGGTGTGTGACGGTGGTGTGATGGTGTGTGATGGTGTGTGACGGTGGTGTGATGGTGTGTGACGGTGTGTGACGGTGGTGTGATGGTGTGTGACGGTGGTGTGAGGGTGGTGTGAGGGTGGTGTGAGGGTGGTGTGATGGTGTGTGACAGTGTGTGACGGTGGTGTGATGGTGTGTGACGGTGGTGTGATGGTGTGTGACGGTGGTGTGACGGTGTGTGACGGTGGTGTGATGGTGTGTGACGATGGTGTGATGGTGTGTGACAGTGTGTGACGGTGGTTTGATGGTGTGTGACGGTGTGTGATGGTGTGTGATGGTGGTGTGATGGTGTGTGACGGTGGTGTGATGGTGTGTGACGGTGTGTGACGGTGGTGTGATGGTGTGTGATGGTGTGTGACGGTGGTGTGATGGTGTGTGATGGTGTGTGACGATGGTGTGATGGTGTGTGACGGTGTGTGACGGTGGTGTGATGGTGTGTGATGGTGTGTGACGATGGTGTGATGGTGTGTGACGGTGGTGTGATGGTGTGTGACGGTGGTGTGATGGTGTGTGACGGTGTGTGATGGTGGTATGATGGTGTGTGACGGTGGTGTGATGGTGTGTGATGGTGTGTGACGGTGGTGTGATGGTGTGTGACGGTGGTGTGATGGTGTGTGACGGTGGTGTGATGGTGTGTGACGGTGGTGTGATGGTGTGTGATGGTGTGTGACGGTGGTGTGATGGTGTGTGACGATGGTGTGATGGTGTGTGATGGTGGTGTGATGGTGGTGTGATGGTGTGTGACGATGGTGTGATGGTGTGTGACAGTGTGTGACGGTGGTGTGATGGTGTGTGACGGTGGTGTGATGGTGTGTGATGGTGTGTGACGGTGTGTGATGGTGTGTGACGGTGATGTGATGGTGTGTGATGGTGGTGTGATGGTGTGAGACGGTGGTGTGATGGTGTGTGATGGTGTGTGACGGTGATGTGATGGTGTGTGATGGTGTGTGACGGTGTGTGACGGTGGTATGATGGTGTGTGACGGTGTGTGATGGTGTGTGACGGTGGTGTGATGGTGTGTGACGGTGGTGTGATGGTGTGTGACGGTGGTGTGATGGTGTGTGACGGTGGTGTGATGGTGTGTGATGGTGTGTGACGGTGTGTGATGGTGTGTGACGGTGATGTGATGGTGTGTGATGGTGGTGTGATGGTGTGAGACGGTGGTGTGATGGTGTGAGACGGTGGTGTGATGGTGTGTGATGGTGTGTGACGGTGATGTGATGGTGTGTGATGGTGTGTGACGGTGTGTGACGGTGGTATGATGGTGTGTGACGGTGTGTGATGGTGTGTGACGGTGGTGTGATGGTGTGTGACGGTGGTGTGATGGTGTGTGACGGTGGTGTGATGGTGTGTGATGGTGTGTGACGGTGATGTGACGGTGTGTGACGGTGTGTGACGGTGGTATGACGGTGTGTGACGGTGGTGTGATGGTGTGTGACGGTGGTATGACGGTGTGTGACGGTGGTATGACGGTGTGTGACGGTGTGTGATGGTGTGTGACGGTGGTGTGATGGTGTGTGACGGTGGTGTGATGGTGTGTGACGGTGATGTGATGGTGTGTGACGGTATGTGATGGTGTGTGACGGTGGTGTGATGGTGTGTGACGGTGATGTGACGGTGTGTGACGGTGTGTGACGGTGGTATGACGGTGTGTGACGGTGGTGTGACGGTGTGTGACGGTGTGTGACGGTGTGTGACGGTGGTATGACGGTGTGTGACGGTGTGTGACGGTGGTGTGATGGGGTGTGATGGTGTGTGATGGTGTGTGACGGTGATGTGATGGTGTGTGATGGTGTGTGATGGTGTGTGACGGTGGTGTGATGGTGTGTGATGGTGGTGTGATGGTGTGTGACGGTGGTGTGATGGTGTGTGATGGTGTGTGACGGTGTGTGATGGTGTGTGATGGTGTGTGACGGTGATGTGATGGTGTGTGATGGTGTGTGACGGTGTGTGACGGTGGTATGACGGTGTGTGACGGTGTGTGACGGTGGTATGACGGTGTGTGACGGTGGTGTGATGGTGTGTGACGGTGGTGTGATGGTGTGTGACGGTGGTGTGATGGTGTGTGATGGTGTGTGACGGTGTGTGATGGTGTGTGATGGTGTGTGACGGTGTGTGACGGTGGTATGACGGTGTGTGACGGTGTGTGATGCTCCCTTCAGGTCCACCTGGTTGCAGGTACAGGTGTGTAGAAATGAGGTTTCTCTGGACTGACCTTCTCACCCTGCTGTGACTGCTAATAATATAATGCGAGAGTGAAAGTGGGCGTGTGCCACCCCGAGGGGGCGGGGTGTCTTTGTAATTCTGTTTAGTGGAAATGTGAAAAAATAAATAAATAAACAACATGAAATTTGACCAAACTGTTGGGAAAAATCTGTAATTTGACCGTCAGAGACACTGTCTAGGGTCAAGCTGGAATATAACGTGGTCTGTGACGTCTACGTGACTCAGTTTGTCTTGGGAAATATGTAAGAGAAGAAAAAAACGGAAGGAACTGCTTTACAACACACACACACTTCTAATGGACTGGTGTATGGCGTCTGAACTGAACTACAGTGTAATAAATTAGGTTCTTTGTGTCCAGACGTCAGGTCACTATTGGCATAACAGCAAATTTTAAAATGGGCGTAAATTTGAGCTAATTTACATAATATGGGGTGTGAATTATCTCTCCAGTTAAACTGTTTCTGAACACTAATAGACTTTTAAACTCTTATTATGAGAGTTAATCCATTTGTACTTGTTTAACAGTGTGTGTGTGTGTGTGTGTGTATAGACCGAACCTATCAGTAGCCACTGGTTCTGCAGTGGGTTGGTGCTTCCCGGTGGGAACTTGACATCAGTGCTAGGCGTGATCTCACACTCGCTCCGCCCATTCCCCACCGTCACGCCCGCTGTGGTCGGCCCTTCAATACGTGCCAGTGTGAGACTGTGAGGCTGCCGTGGGGGACAATGTCAGAGGTCAAGGGTCAAAGGTCATCTCATGAATGACAACTGACGAGAGAGCAACTCACCACTACAGCGACTCCTTCATGGACGAGAGAGGTGGAGGCGTACAGGTGAGAGTCCATTTTCCCCACATACAGAGACGGACTGCACACACACGTTAATGATTAAAGAGCAAGGCATTATGTGTGTGTATGTGTGTGTGTGTGTGTGTCTTACACAAGCTGTGTCTTGGTGCTGTGCTGCTCCTTTGTAAACTGGTAGGTCCACCTCATGGGGTGCGAGTGTGTATTTTGTGCCATAAATGTGAGATATCGCAGGGTTTCCGTAGCCATGGTCAGGTGAGGCACTTGCCGCAGACCGTCCTGAATCCACAGGTAGACTCCGGCTACAGGTGACTCGAACTTCTGCATCCACAGCATGTCGCCCGAGTCGCGGTCCACCGTCACCACCAGACCGTCGCTGCTCGACACAAAGTGGGACATCTCTGTGTCCCACACACACACACACACAGGTGCTTAAAATAACATAGTTACCTTCTGATGTATGTGTGTAGATGGAACTTACTGTAATCGTATTTTTGGTCGTCGTATAGAGGAGCTGAGTAATCGTTATAGGTTGCATTCCAGCGCAGTTCCTGTGTCTTGGTGTCAAACATGGTGATCATGTACTCTAAAAAAAACGATTAAAGATAAAAAACATAACCATTAATTTATGTTATAGTCTGTCATCATAGAACACACATGTGTGTGTGTGGGGGTGCGTGAGAGAGTTGTGTTAAAGTTGAAGCTGAATATAGCTGAGTAAGGAAGGACACACACACACACACACCAGATGAAGCTCTGTGTACTGACCGGTGCGGCCGATGTAGAGGAGAGGAGCTGATGGACAGATGGAATCAGAGGACGCTGTGCTTAAACTCGTCTGTTTCTCACCTGTCTGAGGATCCACTACAAACCATGTATCCTGTTTTTTACCTACACACACACACCCACACACACACACACACAGAGGAAAAATCTTAGAGGTCTTTCAAACATCTCCACATCGAAACGACTCAATACTCTTCATCATTTATCTGAACTGATTCTTTCTGATTCTGCACCAAGACTCTTCATCATGGTACTGATCCAGTAAGATGTGAGTGATGCGATTCAGCACTGATACTTCAACTCACTACTGATCTGATTCGATTCAGAACAACTCACTACTGATCTGATTCGGTTCTGAACAATTCATTACTGATGTGAATCGATTCATAACAACTCACTACTGATCTGATTCGATTCAGAACAACTCACTACTGATCTGATTTGATTCAGAACAACTCACTACTGATCTGATTCGGTTCTGAACAATTCATTACTGATGTGATTCGATTCATAACAACTCACTACTGATCTGATTCGATTCAGAACAACTCACTACTGATCTGATTTGATTCAGAACAACTCACTACTGATCTGATTCAGTTCTGAACAATTCATTACTGATCTGATTTGATTCATAACAACTCACTACTGATCTGATTCGATTCAGAACAACTCACTACTGATCTGATTTGATTCAGAACAACTCACTACTGATCTGATTCAGTTCTGAACAATTCATTACTGATCTGATTTGATTCATAACAACTCACTACTGATCTGATTCGATTCAGAACAATTCATTACTGATCTGATTCGATTCAGAACAACTCACTACTGATCTGATTTGATTCAGAACAACTCACTACTGATCTGATTCGGTTCTGAACAATTCATTACTGATGTGATTCGATTCATAACAACTCACTACTGATCTGATTCAGTTCTGAACAATTCATTACTGATCTGATTTGATTCATAACAACTCACTACTGATGTGATTCGATTCAGAGCAATTCATTACTGATCTGATGCGATTCAGAACAACTCAATACTGATCTGATTCGATTCAGAACACTATCATTTACTACTGATCCAATATGATATGACTCAATTTGGGTCAGATCCAGATTCAGTTCTGTTCAATTCATCATGCACTGACGTATCCTAGATTTGACAAAGTTTTGATTCAAGTATTAACAATCTCTCCCTCTGTCTCTCTCTCCCTCTCCCTCTGTCTCTCTCCCTCTCCCTCTGTCTCTCTCTCTCTCTCCCTCCCTCCCTCTCTGTCTCTCTCTCTCTCCCTCCCTCTGTCTCTCTCTCTCTCTCTCTGTCTCTCTCTCTCTGTCTCTCTCTCCCTCTCTGATCAGTATCATGTTTTTTTTTCTTTTTGAGAGTGACTCTTGGTATGCAAACTGATTTTACCGGTTTTACTTTACACCTTGTGAAAAGATCGAGTGTTCATGTGCTGTGTTTGTATTCAAAGAGAGAATTTCTGTAAGCATTTCCTTCTTCACTCAGATTATTTCTCTCTTCAGACAAGTCCTGGGTGTGTCTCAGGTGCACTACTTTACACCATTTAGTGGTGTTCACACCGACACTCCCAGGAGGAAGAAGAGCACTTCAGTCACCCGGATGATGATGATGCACTTATTCACCCGGAAAAACAGCGTGGAATGCTGGACAATTCATACACTCAGTGGTCACGGCTTTGTTTACATAGTGGAAGGGGGCGGAGCTAACAGCTGCTGATGCTGGATGAGGAAAAAAATTGAAGATGGCCAACGCCACTTAGCCCACAGTGTGATTTATTTTTTGACATTTCAGCATCACTTAATAACAGAGTTCCTATAACTCAAAAAGAGCGTGATAAATCAGAGCAGTGTGTCCAGATGTTTAAACACACAGATACTGGGTAAAGGTCAGCAGGTCTGCTCTCTGCTGAGGGGTTGTGACTCAGATCTTTACTAGTGGTTCTTTACAGGTGTTTACACGTGTTTGTTTACAGGTATTTATAGATATTTACAGGTATTTGTTTACTGGTGTTTAGAGGTATTTACAGGTGTTTCTTTAGAGATGTTTACAGGTGTTTCTTTACAGGTGTTTATATGTGTTTGTTTACAGGTATTTACAGATATTTACAGGTGTTTGTTTACAGGTATTTATAGATATTTACAGGCATTTGTTTACTGGTGTTTAGAGGTATTTACAGGTGTTTCTTTAGAGATGTTTACAGGTGTTTATATGTGTTTGTTTACAGGTATTTACAGGTGTTTGTTTACAGGTATTTATAGATATTTACAGGTATTTGTTTACTGGTGTTTAGAGGTATTTACAGGTGTTTCTTTACAGGTGTTTATATGTGTTTGTTTACAGGTATTTACAGATATTTACAGGTGTTTGTTTACAGGTATTTATAGATATTTACAGGTATTTGTTTACTGGTGTTTAGAGGTATTTACAGGTGTTTCTTTAGAGATGTTTACAGGTGTTTCTTTACAGGTGTTTATATGTGTTTGTTTACAGGTATTTACAGATATTTACAGGTGTTTGTTTACAGGTATTTATAGATATTTACTGGTGTTTGTCGGTATTTATAGATATTTACTGGTGTTTGTTTACAGGTGTTTACATGTATTTATAGATATCTACAGGTGTTTGTAAGTATTTATAGATATTTACAGGTGTCTGTTTGCAGGTATTTATAGATATTGACAGGTGTTTACAGGTGTTTCTTTACAGGTGTTTATATGTGTTTTGTTTATATGTGTTTGTTTACATGTATTTATAGATATTTAGAGGTGTTTGTTTGCAGGTATTTATAGATATTTACAGGTGTTTCTATGTGTTTGTTTACATGTATTTATAGATATTTACAGGTGTTTGTTTGCAGGTATTTATAGATATTTACAGGTATTTGTTTACTGGTGTTTAGAGGTATTTACAGGTGTTTCTTTAGAGATGTTTACAGGTGTTTCTTTACAGGTGTTTATATGTGTTTGTTTACAGGTATTTACAGATATTTACAGGTGTTTGTTTACAAGTATTTATAGATATTTACTGGTGTTTGTCGGTATTTATAGATATTTACTGGTGTTTGTTTACAGGTGTTTACATGTATTTATAGATATCTACAGGTGTTTGTAAGTATTTATAGATATTTACAGGTGTCTGTTTGCAGGTATTTATAGATATTGACAGGTGTTTACAGGTGTTTCTTTACAGGTGTTTATATGTGTTTGTTTACATGTATTTATAGATATTTAGAGGTGTTTGTTTGCAGGTATTTATAGATATTTACAGGTGTTTTCTTACTGGTGGTTGTTTACAGGTGTTTACATGTATTTATAGATATTTACAGGTGTTTGTAGGTATTTATAGATATTTACAGGTGTTTTCTTACTGGTGGTTGTTTACAGGTGTTTACATGTATTTATAGATATTTACAGGTGTTTACTAGTGTTTGTTTACAGGTGTTTCTTTACAGTTGTTTATAGATATTTACAGGTGTTTGTAGGTATTTATAGATATTTACAGGTGTTTGTTTACAGGTATTTATAGATATTTACAGGTGTTTGTTTACAGGTGTTTACATGTATTTATAGATATCTACAGGTGTTTGTAGGTATTTATAGATATTTACAGGTGTTTGTTTACAGGTATTTATAGATATTTACAGGTGTTTACAGGTGTTTGTTTACAGGTGTTTACATGTATTTATAGATATCTACAGGTGTTTGTAGGTATTTATAGATATTTACAGGTGTTTGTTTACAGGTGTTTACATGTATTTATAGATATCTACAGGTGTTTGTAGGTATTTATAGATATTTACAGGTGTTTGTTTGCAGGTATTTATAGATATTTACAGGTGTTTACAGGTGTTTGTTTACAGGTGTTTACATGTATTTATAGATATCTACAGGTGTTTGTAGGTATTTATAGATATTTACAGGTATTTATAGATATCTACAGGTGTTTGTTTACAAGTGTTTACATGTATTTATAGATATTTACAGGTGTTTACTGGTGTTTGTTTACAGGTGTTTCTTTACAGTTGTTTATAGATATTTACAAGTGTTTGTTTACTGGTGTTTACAGGTATTTACAGGTGTTTACATGTATTTGTTTAATGGTGTTTAAAGGTATTTATATGTATTTACAGGTGTGTGTTTACAGGTGTGTGTTTACAGGTATTTATAGGTGTTTACAGGTGTGTGTTTACGGGCGTTTACAGGTGTTTACCTGTGTACAGGATGCCGTCTGAACTTCTGCACGGAGATGACTGAACCAACTCTGGAATAGTGAAGGGAAGTTTCTGCAGAGAAAAGAGAAATCTCTCACACACAGATAACACACAGACACACACACACACACACACACACACACACACACACAAAAGAGGCAGTCAGGACACTCACCATTAGACCCTGTTTGTGTTTATCTCCCATCACGTACAGACTGCCATCGTTAGGGTCAGGAAGGAAACCTGGTCTAAAGGTAAAGGAACTGATGGTGAGTTTCACAAACTTCTGGTGAAGTTCTGAGATCAGAGAGAAGATAAACACAATGCTGCCTTTAAATTCGGTCAAAATATGGAACGTTACACTACATTCACACGAGTGACCAAGTGACAGGTGAGTATTATTTTCTGTAGAGCTGTGATTTCAGTGACGGTTTAGCCATAAGATTATGACCACCTGCCTAATAATGTGTGGCCCCCCCTTTCGCTGCCCAAACAGCCCTGACCCGTCGAGGCATGGACTCCACTAGATCCCTGAAGGTGTGCTGTGGGATCTGGCACCAAGATGTTAGCAGCAGATCCATTAAGTTGTGAGGTGGGGCCTCCATGGAGGACTTACAGGACTTAA